>JANHMN010000009.1:66981285-67003257 GCA_030674055.1 Rhabdomys pumilio | reverse complement strand
AAGAGTGATTTAGTCACTCTTATTTATTAGTTCTTTAAATGTGGATGCATTTTCTATTACCATATAAAAATTATTAGTGACAGCATATAGACACAATTAAGTTTAAAACATTAGGCTTAGATTATGGGAACACTGCTAAAAGTCCTTCATTCTAATAATATATCTTTAAGTCATGTAAATGTAGGACAGAAAATTATTATTGTTAACTAATAGCAGTTTTGTCCCACATGTATGCCATTGTGTTTCTTATTTGAAGGATTTTTCTGCTTCTCTGTCAAGTAAGATGTTTGCTGAGGTTTTCTGAAAATTCTCAGCCCTGTGGAAGTAAAAGCTCTATTTGTGCCGATCTAGCAGTGTGCCCGAGAGAACACTGACCTCTTAGGATTAACTCTTGAACTCTTCGTGTTGGGTCTTTGTACAGTCTCTGATCCAAGCATCTTAGCAATTTGGACACATTTATCTAGCCCAAGATTAGACACCCCCAGAGAGCATAAAGTCTCCACAGACAAGCTTGAGCTAGGCTTGCAGACAGCTGGGCTGAGAGTGGAGGTTAAGAATTGTGTGGCAGGTCTAACATCTCACCAAGCCCTCCTCCCATGAGCTGTCTGGATTTCTGTGAGACTACATACTGTCTGAGTAATCTACCATTACCATCTCAGCCAACTAAAACCAAATCAGTCTTCACTGTCAGTCTTCGGGGCCTGTTGCCATTAGAAACAGAGTAACTCCAGAGTGGAGATACAGGTTCGGACTCCCACCAGCAACAGAAGACTGTTGCCCTTGCTCCACATCCTCAACAACATGTGCTTCCCTTTGAGGTTTTGATCTTAGCCATTCTGATGGATGTAAGATGGAATCTCAGCATATGTCCTTGTTATATGTTGGAGCATCTTCTGGGTATTCTGGGTATATACCCAGGAGTGGTATAGCTGGATCCTCAGGTAATGCTATGTCCAGTTTACTGAGGAACCGCCAGACTGATTTCCAGAGTGGTTGTACCAGCTTGCAATCCCACCAACAATGGAGGAGTGTTCCTCTTTCTCCACATCCTCACCAGCATCTACTATCACTTGAGTTTTTGATCTTAGCCATTCTGACTGGTGTGAGGTGGTATCTCAGGGTTGTTTTGATTTGCATTTCCCTTATGACTAAGGATGTTGAACATTTCTTAAGGTGCTTCTCAGCCATTCGAGTTTCTTCAGTTGAGAATTCTTTGTTTAGCTCTGTACCCCATTTTTAATAGGGTTATTTGGTTGTCTGGAGTATAATTTCTTGAGTTCTTTATAACAAGGACACATGCTCTACTATGTTCATAGCAACCTTATTTATAATAGCCAGAAGCTGGAAAGAACCCAGATGTCCTTCAACAGAGGGTTGGATACAAAAATGTGGTACATTTACACAATGGAGTATCACTCAGCTATTAAAAATAATGAATTTGAGAAATTCTTAGGTAAATGGATGGAACTAGAAATTATCATCCTGAGTGAGTTAACCCAATCACAAAAGAACACACATGGTATTTACTCACTGATAAGTGGATGTTAACCCAAAAGCTTGGAATAGCCAGGACTCAACACACAGACCACATGAAGCTGATGAAGAAGAAAGACCAAGTGTGGATGCCTCAGTCCTACTTAGAAGGAGTAACAAAAATACTCAAGGGAGCAATTATGGAAACAAAGTGTGGGACAGAAACTGAAGGAGGAGCCATCTGGAGACCATTCCACCTGGGTCTCCATCCCAGGTACAGTCACCAAAGGTAGACACTGATGTGGATGGCAGGAAGTGCATGCTGACAAGAGCCTGATATAGCTGTCTCCTTAGAGGTCTGCCAAAGGCTGACACATTTAGAGGCCAATGCTCACAGCTAACCACTGATCTGACCAAGGTTTCCCAATGGAGAAGTCAGAGAGAAGACTGAAGGAGCAGAAAAGGTGTGTGGCCCCATGAGGAGAGCAACAATACCAACCAACCAGAGCTCCCCAAGGTCTAGACCACCAGCCTGGGTGCACATAGGGAGGGACCCATGATTCCATCTGTACATGAAGGGGAGGATGGTCTTGTCTGGCATAGATGGAAGAGGAGACTCTTGGTCCCATGAAGGATGAGCATCGAGTGGGGAGGAATTCGAGGGTGGGGAGGTGGGAGTGGGGGGGTATGTGGGGGCACATCCTCATAGAAGCATGAGAAGGGGGGATGGGATAGGAGGTTCCTGGGTGGTGGTGGGCAAGGGAGGTTAGGGGATAAAATCTGAAATGTAAATATAATATCCAATAAAAGAAAAAAGGAAAAAAAGATGGAATCTCAGGATCATTTTGATTTCATTTCCCTGATGTCTAAGGACATTGAACATTTCTTTAAGTGCTACTCAACCATTTGAGATTCCCCTGTTGAGAATTCTCTGTTTAGTTCTGTACCCCATTTTTAAAATTTATTTATTTGGCTTGTTGGTGCCTAACTTCTTGAGTTTTTCTTATATATTTTGGATATTAGCCGTCTGTCAGATGTAGGGTTGCAGAAGATATTTTCAAGATGTTCTAGCATAGCATAAGGATACCTGCTCTATTATGTTCATAGCAGCTTTATTCGTAATGGCCAGAAGCTGGAAACCTAGATGCCCCTCAACTGAAGGACATACACAGAAAACATGGTTAATTCACATAATGGAAAACTACTCAACTATTAAAACAAGCACGTCATGAATTTTGCAGACAAATGGATAGAACTAGAAAATATCATTCTGAGTGAGGTAACCCAGACTCAAAAGGACATGCATGGTATGTATTCACTTATAAGTGGATATTAGACAAAAAAATACAGAATACCTAGGATACAATCCACAGATCCAAATAAGCTAAACAAGAGGGAAGCACAATCGAGGATGCTTGAATCTCCTTAGAAGGGCAAATAAAATGGCTGTAGGAGGCAGATGTAGGAGGGTATCTGGGTGGGAGAAGGGATGCAGAAGGGGTATGGGAGTTTCAGGATCAGGTGTGGAAATAGGCAGGAAGGAGGGCCGGGGGCCAGGAGAATAATAGAAATCAGTGGCTGTCAGGGTGTGTGGCTGGGGAGTATGTCAATGTCCCAGAGACCTGGGATGGGGAAGACTCCCAGGAGTCTATGGGGGTGATTTTAGCTGAGACTCCTAGAAATGAGCATAAGGAACCTGAAGTAGCCATTTCCTATAGCCAGGCAGGAACCCAGAGAGAGAATAAGGACACCAACCCATCCACAAGACTTTCAACCCAAAATCTGTCCTGTGTACAAGAAATGTAGGGACAAAGATGGTGCAGAGACTGAGGGAATGTTCAACCAATAACTGGCCCAAGTTGAGACTCATCTCATGCAAGCACCAATCCCTGACACTATTAATGATACTCTGTTATGCTTTCAGACAGGAGCCTAGCATAACTGTCCTTTGAGAGGCTCCACCTGGCAGCTGACTGAAACAGATGCAGAGGTCCACAGTCAAACATTGGATGGAGCTCACGGAGTCTTATGGAAGAGGTGGGGAAAGATTTAGGGCCCTGGAGGGGATAGAAACTTCATAGGAAGAACAACGGAGTCAACTAACCTAGACCCTTGGAACCTCTCAGAGACTGAACCATCAACAAAAGAGCATACATAGGCTGGACACAGCCCCACACCCTACATATGTAGCAGATGTTCAGCTCAGTCTTCATGTTGATCCAGTTATTGAAACTGGATCAGGGGCTGTCCCTAAAGCTATTTCTTTTTTTGAGGGGGGGAGGGGTGCAGCAAACGTTTATTGATGGTATTTCAGAGAGTGGGGAGGGCTCCCTAGGCCCCTCCTGTTGTTATGGGGTCTGGGAAGGGAATTGTGAGGAGATGCTCAGTGTTGGGGACAGGGACTCCTCAGCAACCGAGGGCCTCTCTCTTGCCCTCAGTGTCCTTGCTGGGTGGGTGGTCCAGGGTTTCTTACTCCTTGGAGGCCATGTAGGCCATGAGGTCCACGACCTTGTTGCTGTAGTCGTATTCATTGTTCATACCAGGAAATGGGCTTTACAAATTGTCATTGAGAGCAATGCCAGCCCCAGCATCAAAGGTGGAAGAGTGGGAGTTGCTGTTGAAGTCCCAGGAGACAACTTGGTCCTCAGTGTAGCCCAGGATGCCCTTCAGTGGGCCCTCGGATGCCTGTTTCACCACCTTCTTGATATCATCATACTTGACAGGTTTCTCCAGGCGGCATGTCAGATCCACAACGGACACATTGGGGGTAGGAACACGGAAGGCCATGCCAGTGAGCTTCCCGTTCAGCTCTGGGAAGACCTGCCCACAGCCTTGGCAGCACCAGTGGATGCAGGGATGATGTTCTGGGTGGCCCCACGGCCACAGCTTTCCAGAGGGGTCATCCACCGTCTTCTGAGTGGCAGTGATGGCATGGACTGTGGTCATGAGCCCTTCCACGATGCCAAAGTTGTCATGAATGACCTTGGCCAAGGGGCTAAGCAGTTGATGGTGCAGAATGCATTGCTGACAATCTTGAGCAACTTGTCGTATTTCTCATGGTTCACACCCATCAAGAACAAGGGGGCATTGGCAGAAGGGGCGGAGATGATGACCCTTTTGGCTTACCCTTCAAGTGGGCCCCAGTCTTCTCCATGGTGGTGAAGAGGCCAGTGGAGTCCACGACGTACTCAGCACCAGCATCACCCCATTTGATGTTAGCGGGATCTCGCTCCTGGAAGATGGTGATGGGCTTCACGTTGATGACAAGCTTCCCATTCCCAGCCTTGACTGTGCCGTTGAACTTGCCATGGGTGGAGTCATACTGGAACATGGAGACCATATAGTTAAGGTCAATGAAGGGGTCATTGATGATGACAATCTCCACTTTGCCAGATGCAGAGCAGAAGGCAGCCTTGGTAACCAGGAACCCAATACAGCCAAATCCGTTCACACCATTTTGTCTACGGGACGAGACTGGCACTGCACAAGAAGATGCAGCAATCTCCGGAACAGGGAGGAGCAGAGAGCCCTAAAGCTATTTCTTGACTGTGGATCCAGTCCCCCTTGTCTGGCCTCAGTGGGAGAAGACGTGCCTGCAGAGACTTGATGCATCAGGGCTGGGAATGGTGGCTATTCCACCTTTTCAGAGAAGAGGAGGGTGGAGATGGGAGAAGAAACTGTGTGAGGAGGAGATGGGAGAGGAGGCAGCAATCAGAATTTAAAGTAAATAAATTAATTAATTAATTAATGGAAAAAAAAAGAAAAAGAGTAACACTTTCAACTCCTCTCTGCTCATTAACCATTCACACAGAAGGAAACTGGTGTATATCAGAAGCCTGGTGCTAAGGTATCAGACTCAAGAAACTAAATGGCAAGAAATTAAAATGAGTGTTGGAAACATGGCTTGGGAGCTAGGAGGACCCATTGTCAAACCTGATTACTGTTCAATTCCTCAGTCCCTTATTGTAGAAAGAAGTGCCAACTTCCACAGGTGTCCTCTGACCACCACACATGCACTATGGCACTTGTGCATGCACACACACACACACACACACACACACACACACACACACACACACTGGGTAAATATAATTTAAAAATTTGAAATTCAAGTGAGTAATTTGACTCACTTTGATTGAAGGAAGTACCAACTTGGATAGGTTGTCCTCTGACCCCCATCCAGGCACTGTGGCACACATGTGCCAAGGAGCTTTCTGTGTACTGTATATACATCAATGAACAAACATCACAGGCATGGCCTTCTGTCAGGAAAGATGTGCAATAGAAAAGCAAACAGTTGGACATTTTACACTGATACACAGAATGGGAGGTAGCAAAGACCATGGATGGGTGACTTACTCGACAGTTTGTGCTGCTTTTGACAGTGTCTTCACAGATTTCCTCCAAGCTTACTATCTTCAAAACATAATTTTTCAATGTCAGAGTTTTGAAAACTATTTATTTCTCTCTGCCAGTCTTCTTCTTTTACCTTTGTGTGTGTGTGTGTGTGTGTGTGTGTGTGTGTGTGTACCTGCCATCTCACATTTATTGACAAAGATGGAGTACTTTACAAAATATCTCAGTTAAATCTCAACACAACACCAGAGCTATCATCAGTGTAGCCCTTTTACAGATAACAGTTGGAGTTTGCTGGCTCTGATAAGGTGTTCTCCGGATGAAGACAGTCATCTGTGGTGGCCAAGGTTAAATCCTGGAATGGAAAATGTATCTTACAGGAACCAGATTGTGTGTCTGCTCCAACGGCAGGAACATCAACTTCTTTGCTTGCTCGTTTTTGTTTTGGGTACACATTCTCTCTGTTTATCCCTGACTAGCCTAGAACTTGATATGTACACTAACCTGGCCTTGAAGTCAGAGAGACCAGCCTGTATCCACCTCCCAAGTGCTTAGGGTTAAAAGCCTGAGCCACTATACCTGGACCCAATAACCCCTTATCTTGTCAATCAGAGATGTGTCAATGATGGACAGGACCACACCTTGACCAGGACTGCTTAGTTACGCATACTTCTTGCTTCTTACCCAGATTATTCATCTATTTAAACTTCAGTCTGATGTCAGTACCCAGAAGATGGACTGGGGGAGGGGGTGTCACCAAACATCTCCTCTACCTATTTCTCTACACGGTGTTCATTGATTAAACACCCTTTCTCTGCTTTTTCCAACTAAATAACTAAGCTAAAGCTGATCGTGACCTTGAGATCATATGGTAAGGTAAGTGTTGAAGGAAGCCTCTGATCCTACAGCTCCTATTAAACCATTGTGTCAATCTGCCTCATCCCAACCCAAATAAAACAGTTCTTCCAAAGGAACAATGCCCCACATGGTGTCCATTTTCCCAGAAGGTAGAAGGTAGCAGAAGCCAGAAGACATGATGTAAACACAGAGACTTGGAGAAACTCAGGGAATCAAAGGATTTATATCACAGGTTATGCAGCCCAGACATCTATTTCATAAACAAAATCACCCCACATGATCTTGCCCTCTCATGTAAAAATTCTACAGCAGCTTATATCCCACAATGGCAGAACCAAAAAAGAGTTGAGACCTTGTATTCCACAAAGCCTTAAATACCTAGTCCGTGGTTTACAGAAAATGTTTGGTGGTCTTTGATGTATAGTAACTGAGTGAATTTTGCCAGGATGAGCTCAACCATTTCTCTCTCACATATCCAGGAATGGGTTAGAGGAGCAAAGATGTATACTTCTGCAGTGGTCAAAACAGGCCCATCACTATGGGTGGGCCCCTCCTACACACTTCTGCCAGCTGTCTGCCTCCTCTTATTTGGTTGTCTGTACATTGCCTGAACTGTATTTTAAAAGTGTGTCAGTGACAGAGGTTTCCCAAATTATACCACAGACTGCCATTAAGCACAGCTTAGCTGTAGGGGGGCAACTGGGAGGGATGAATTCCATCTGCCAGGGAGTTTTAAGAGTTGGAGTTAAGTGCTTGGGCTTATAGTAACCCTGTTCTACTTGCTATTTGAATGAATCATGGCAGGATGACAGGTTTCTACTGTGACAGTTATTAATGGGATATTGTATTTGTAACACCAGAGCATTATTGCTGTGACCCCGGCACTCTTAGTGCATGTGTTTGTTAGAACTGTAAACACATCCCTCTTTTTAAGCTTTGCTTTGAAAAAATAAGAACTATTTGTTGAGAATATTAATTGATGAATAATTCTTATTGATCAACATAGAGAAACAAAGCTGAGCTGTTCATAAATTCCTTTGAAAACATATTTTATAGCCCCCAAACATGAGAGAGAGAGAGAGAGAAAGAGAGAGAGAGAGAGAGAGAGAGAGAGAGAGAGAGAGAGAGAGAGAGAGCACAGTCATTCTGGAAGTTTATACTAAATACTGTCTATCTCTAGGAGGCTCTTGAGTTGCCTTCCCAGTTTAGCTCAATTAAAATGGCATTCCTTTTTTGCCATTTGACAGCACCCCTGAAAGTCTGGATGGTGAGATTTGAACAAGTGTCTTTACCTCTCCAAGGGCTGAGTCTCTCTTTCCATGCTCAGAATGGATGATGCTCTTTTAGGAAGCAAACAGGAGCCAGCTGCCTCAAGGTCTTTCACCCACCCCAGCTGCCTCCTTTGCCTGAGTTTCAGAACTACTTTTTAGCCCAGTGTGCTAAAAGACAGGGATCTGGAAGTCAGCCAGACTTGGAATCAACCTGGAAACACAGTTTTTTACTTAGCAGTTTCTGACTCGCACCATACCCCAGGATGGCAGGCATTCAAGTTGTCAGACAGGCTGCTTTTCTCTGCCTCATGCACCCCATGCCTGTGTCTCCCACTTGTCCTTCTTGATAGAAGTCAGGAAAGTAAACTTGAAATGAAAAAAGTCAAATCTGACAGAGCTCTTAGAAACTCAATACCAAAAAAACCCCAAGAGGTCTGATTTTAAAATGGGTCAGAGGTGGGGGTGGGGTGGGATCAGAGAGTAAATCCTTGCTGTACAGAGGTAAGGACCTGAGCTCAGATCCCTAGCACCCAAGTAAAGACCGGGTGTGGAGATGTGTACCAACCCCAACATGGTAGGTTTAAAGCAGACAGATCCTGGAGCTCGCTAGACAGCCATTTTAGCTGAAAGAGCAAAGGTCTATGATGAACAAGAGAACCTGCCTCAAAAAGTAAGGTGAAAAGTGACCAAAAAAAATACCCACAAAGTTGACCTCTGGTCTCCACATGCATAGGATCAGGTGAGTAAAACCACACAGCCACACATACACATGCATGCATACACCACATAAATAAGTAATAATAAATTTAGTAAATAAATTTAAATGGGCCAAAAGACTTAGTAAAAGCTTCCTCGGAGATGTCCAAATGAAAAAGAAACAGGAAAATGTATTCCATATTATGTTACCAGGAAGTTTTGAATACAAACAGTGAGCTCAATGGCACATCTATTACAATGGCCAGCATCCAGAACACGGACAGTAAAAAGAGGTAGACCAGCAGGTGGGTGTGCTTTTGTGGCTGCTTCAACAAATAGTGTGTTGGTTTTGTAACCTCACCACAACACATACCCAAAACTCCTGAAGATCTGTGTCCCCACAGAACCCTGCATCTGGGCCAGGACTTGTATAGAGGACATCAGTTCTGGCCATGGGGAGGACTTCAATTTTATTACAAGTGAGGTGGATATTTTAATCAAAATAGTACAACCTGTATCTGGAAGTGGGCTCCTAACCTGGTGTGTTGAGTTTGGGCCACAGAGAAATAAAGGCAGTCACAATAGAACTAATGAGAAAGTTTTCTAAAACTCCAGGTAAGAAACGGGACTACCACTAGATGGGTAAGGAGTCTATTGTGGTTGACAGGTGGGTTGGGTTCTGGATATTTTTTGGAAACAAACTCTGTAGGACTTACTGATGCATTAAAAATGAAGTATTAGAAGAAGAAAGAAATGCAAGATGACTCAGGTTTTGACATGAGCTATTTGGTGGATGGATTTGTGTTTACTAAGTGGCAATGAGAAATTTCACTTTGGGTTTATGTTAAATTAGAAATACATATTAAATAGTCATGTAGAGGGTCGAAACCACCATTTGACATAAAAACAAGGAGTTCAGGGGGAAAGTCTTGGCTGGTTCCTGGAGAGACACTCCACTGTTTGGAAATCAAAATGTGAGAAGGAACTGGATAAGAAGGAAGCAGACAGGCTTGGTCTGTAAGAGAAACACACACATGCATACATACACACATACATACATACATACATACATACATACATACACATACATACAGAGAGAGAGAGAGAGAGAGAGAGAGAGAGAGAGAGAGAGACTGACCTCCTGTGGACCAAGGAAAGAGTTTCAAGAGGGCTTGTTTAATCAGCCATGCCAAATATTGATAATAAGCTGGACAGAGATATAATAGTGACAGAGAAATAATAGTGGACAAAGAACTGAACACTAGACTCAGCAAAATAGAAGTTATTATGAACATATGCCAATGATAATTCCTCAGCTTGCCAGCCTGAATAAAATTCCTCTCTGTCACAATAAGGCATCATTGCTATAGGAACCTACCACAATTTGTAATTATTGTTATATTCATTATCCTTTGCTATACTCACAGTCCATTGAATATAAGTGTCAATAGGACAGGACCAAAGCTTTGTCCATCATTCAGGACCAAAGGCTGTGGCACCTGGAGTGGTACACACACACACACACACATACACACACACACACACACACACACACTTATTCATATACACATACACACACTTATTCATATACACATATCATAGGTAATGTATACACATATTCAATGGACACAAACACTCATCACGAATGCATATAAACACGTACACAAATACACATATATATAAACAACACAAATACATACATACACTTTAAGTACATGCATGGCCTGGGTCCATTCCAGAATCACAGGGTAAACTGAGGCAGGGAGTAAAAGTGGGGTAGGGAGTCAGTAAGCATGGCCAAAGTGGCTTTATCTTGGTGATTTCTATCTTGTTTAACTCTTTGCTATTTGTGTGGCCAAAATCAGCGCTCTCTCTCTCTCTCTCTCTCTCTCTCTCTCTCTCTCTCTCGTCAGACCTAGCCACCTATCTCAACAATTCCACAAGTGTTCATGCATACATCCAAATACATATATCTACACATGTATGTATGCATATACAGATAGTCAAAGAGACAAATATACATACATACATTTGGTGGGTGGGGCAGAGCCCCAGAAACCACACTTCATTTCTTCTCCCTGGTAATTTATACCTTCTAGACAAAAGTTTTCTGTAAAATTACATCATAGATAAAATGTCACACAAAGGGTAAGTTACAGAAAGATGTCTATAGTAAGTTTAAAGCAGTGCTTCATTCTATAAGCTCATTATAAGTTCAAAACAACAGTTTCACATGGCCTTACTTTATCATAGCACACACCTGTGGTTTCATCCTTGGACCTGATCTAGAATAAATGTTTTTCCTTTATCACAAATCTGTCTCAAGCCTGTTTCTCTTCTTAGTGCAATTTATGATAACTCATTGTACTCCTTCTTATGCAGCCTTTACTTACTATTCTATGAGGAGTAGGCACATTTTCTTAATTCTCTCTTTTTTATTTGATATTTATTTTATTTGATATTTTTTTTATTTGATAATTAATTACATTTCAGATGTTATTCTCTTTTCCCATCCCCTTAATCCTCTATCCCATCCCTTTTCCTCCTTTTTTGCTTTTATACTGTTTAAATTAAATGCAAGTATTAAGGTCAGTTCTATGTTGAGGAACTAGCAATACAATAGATGCAAATAGTCAAGGAACAAGCAACACAATAAACCCAGGTAGTCAAAGGACATGCAGAACAATAAACAGAGTCTTATGATCACTCCTGTCATCATTATTTCTAAGGGTTTATCAGGATGACCAAAATATCTGAACCTACTAGAACTTCCATGTCCTAGCCCAAAGTCATTTTCATGACTGAAGCCTACTTCTTTGTTCTAGCTCAAGTTTTAGATTCCTGCCTATAATTCCTTCTTTGTTTAGATTTCTGCCTGAAGTTACTTCTTTGTTCTAGCCTAATGTCAGACTCCTGACTTCAGCCCATTTCTTTGTTCTTGTTCAACGTCAGATTCCTTCCAAACAGCCCACTTCCTTGTCCTTGGCCAATGTCAGATTCCTGCCAGGCAGCCCCAAAAGCTCTCCACATCTCCCTGTTTTTATTGCACAAACCAGATTGAGCATTGAGCCTGTCTTAGATTTTTCTGACAAGAATGCCTTCCCTACCCATCATGGAATATGCATTATCAAAAGCAATGCACTTCTGCTTCTGCAATAGCTTTGACATAAGAAGTTAAGACAGCTACTTTTGTTAATCATCTAGCAAAAATGTTACTAATGTGCTGAGTATACCAGAGGATTTATATAGGTGTTTGGAACTATGGATTGATGCTTTATATCCTATTCAAATTATCTGAAGGAGGTTCAGGTTTAAGAGTTAGGAGCCATCTTGAGTGTCATGACAAATACCATTAGAGCAGTGTTGCTTCTAAAATTTACAATGATAGTCATTATAATTAGAAAAAAGTTTAAAGACATCTGTAGGGTATTTGGCATAATTCTAACACCTCTCTACATGTTTTAGCTTTGCATAGTGAGATTATGAATTTAAAGAATGCTGCTCTGTTGAGCTTTGATGCTGCAGGTAATGCAGATAATTACCCCTGGCTTGAGGTCAGTATTTCCATTTTGGTCAAACTTCAGGAATGACATCTATAGCTTGATCAGGCTAGCCTCTTTTGTCCTGGGAATTCTTTTATTCCTGCCATTGTGGTAAAGCTTGTCTCTAACTACATCAATAGGTTGGCAGCCAAAGTACATGACTTGAAACTGAAAATGGACCCCCCCCAACAGAGCTATTAATTTAACAGGCTGGCAAGCCAAGGATGGGTAAGATTCTGCACAGCCTTACCAACCTAAGACACATTCTTGATTCTACCTTTATGATATCTTCAGACAAAACAACTAAAACTATCCCCTTAAACTTTCTTCCTAAAATCATTTGACTTAAATCAATTCATCTAAACAGCATTAATTCATGAAAGTTCATCTTCATGTTGATTTGCAGGGTCAAATTTGCTCAATAGGTGGGCTGATGCCCAGGAACCGTTAGGCTATGTAACGGTGACAGGAAAGGCACATCAGCAGTGAGAAGCAATCCTGAGACAATGTCTCTGGGGCTGTGCCTCTCCAAAGTGCACCCTCCACAGACAAGTAAAATGGTGGGCCATCTTCAGGAAACTCACTTGCTTACCATAGCCTTTCCTATATAGCTTCTGTCAATACACAAATAGACATACTACACAAACTACATACATATAGCCACCTCAAATACAAATACACATACACACACCAGGCAAACGACACATATACACACCTCACAAACACATACTAAACACTATATACACATACATACACAAACTTACACAAAGTGTTTCTTGGAAGAATGGGGGAAGGGACCCTCATAGAGCAACTTTTGTTCAGCCATGCCCATTTAACCTTCATGACAATCCCAGAGGCTCACTCCTTCCTCACTTCCTTGAGCCTGGGAAAAACTCACTGTCTCCTTTGGTTCTCATTTCTGTAACTGTTAGAAAATCATATGAATTAATGGCTTTTGCCCAATCTATCAGCCTACAATTCTTTAACAGGTATAAATCTGGCCTGATAAGATCCAAGCTATGGTTTGACCATCGCTTCCCAAACTATACTGACCTGAGGCTGCTTGGTGCCATAACTAGATCTGACCACAAGTTCAGTTTAATGCTTACAAGGCACACAAAGCAGCTTTGTCAGTCGTTTGTGCAGTGGTGTGAACATGTTGGCCTAGTCATTTCTCAATAATAGTTTTAGGGGAATACTTACTGAAAAAGAACAAAAGTATAGGTGCTCTTTGCTGTCACTGAGCAGAGGGACACAAAGATAATTAAGAGGCAAAGACAAAGGTACTGAAAAGTTTTTCAGGTAGACTTTACTTGACAGAATCAACAACAAAGCCCTGACAGAGTTTGGTCTGAGTCTTAAGTAACTCCAGGTATATACCAAATGCCAAGTAATGTTGAAAAAAACATTTCTCCAGTCTGTGATTTGATATCAGTCTAAAAATGATAGAGTTAGATTTGACCACTTACAAACACCTCACTGCTGTTAAAATCAAGGCTTCTCTGACAGAAAGGAAAAGTATGGAGGTTGTTCAGTCTAGTACCAACTGTGCATTTAGAATTCTTAAACGGTAACCTCAGCTCCAGGAAGTGCTAAGCATTTGTGTATATAGAAAAGTAAAATTGTTTTATGTTTATTCAGGCTACAAAATAAATGTAGATGGCTCTTGCCTGTCCCTGAAGAAGGCACTGTAAGTGTGCTCAGATGCCCTGTACATGTCCAAGGTCATAGAAGTCATTGCTGCCATTGCTTTGGGCTAAGACTGCTTAGAGTATCAGGGTTAGTTTAATCTATCAGACACTGCCCTGCCAGTATCAACAACAACACATCTAGTGTTCTTCATATACTTGTGCTCATATGAAAATATCTTATCTCAGATCTCGTCTACATCCAAAGCAAGACATTTGTGAACCAACAGACAGCAGCCAGTGATCTTATCCCAGACCCAGACTTGCAGGTTGAGTCTAAATAAACAGGCAAACAAGCAAGGAAAAATATCCCTGAGCACACAGGAGTAAAGTCAAGTAGCTCATCAGCAGAAGTAAGCTTGCAACATCAGCCTCATTAGCACGGCCCCAGGGACAGGAGACGTCAAGTTACTGGATGGCAAGGATGTGATAAGAAACTTGATAATGCCCATCTGCTGCTGGGGTCAGGTCTGCCTCAAGCAGGAACCTGGCAATGCACACATGCACGGAGGGGTTCATGTGCTGTGAGTGTTCATGTGTGTTTAAAGGAGCTGTGGGTGGGACAGTTAATATAGGGCTTTCCTATCCAGGAAATCTATATCCCTTCCAAAGCCTGGACTTATTAAAATCTTGAAGTCTCTCACATCTGTTACAAGGCATGTATCATAATTTAGGCACACTATTGGGTGCCGCGCTCTGGGTCTGAGGTTACAGGCATGCCAGACTCCTCTCACTGCCAGCCCAGGGATCATTACTATTGGCAGCCTTCGGGGCTTAAGAAGCATGATTCTAAGAAGAGCCATCATACTGGAAGGCTGTGAGCTGGCCAGCTGGGGTGGTCCCAACAGTGGATACCCCAAACCTCTCCACTCAGTGTAACCAGAGCTCTTGCTCCTGTGAAAGAAGCTGCCCCCTGAGGTGTTTCAACAGCTATAAAATTCCCCTAATAACTCATTCATAGTTCCTGTCCCCTGGACCACCACCATGTCGATGGAAACTGAGTTAGGTCCAAACAGGATGAACTAAACTTCTGTTCCAGCAAAAAAAGTTATCCCAGGGCTGAAGGGCTTTAACTGGACCATGGATAATGTTTTATTGCCCCAGCACCAGAATGAACTCAGCCCCCTACACTTAGCCTCGCCTTTCACAATGTTATTTTTAGAATTCTCATTACACCCAGCTTAAACTAAAAATATGATTCCCAGGAATAGCAGAACCTAGTTTTAATTGTGCAAAGAGAAACAAGTGCCCAAGGTCTCTGATTACATATGATGTTTCATGTGGCTGACATCACTGTGAGGGACATGCTCTCTGACTGCTGGATTCAGTTTGGTTTGTTTTGCTTTTCCAGCCAGCTTCTTCAGCACTGAGGTTGTCTCTACAAGGTGATGCTTAGATTTCTGATAATGTGAAACAGAATCCCTGTTTAGGAGAAAAGTTTACCTCCAAGGAGTGCCCTTAAACCATTCCAAACTATCCAGTGCTGCACAACCCCAAACTGCATGCTGTCTCTCACTGGGAGGAAAAGGCCCTGAGGTAGAAGAGTTTTGGGGCCTGACAAATGGCATCTGGGTCTGTACCTTGTCAATCTCTGGGACCCAAGGCACACACTTAGTCTTCCTTAATCTTACTCTTTCTTTAAAAACAATCATAGGTAATATGCTGATGAATGAAATAATTAACCTACACTGTAGAAGTCTCAAAAAGTATCAGGTTTTTACCTAATTTTTATACTAGTCAAAATACTAAGGACATCCGGGAGACAATGAGGTAGTATAAGAGGCTTGTGTATGCATGTACCGGGCACTAATAAAGCACATCTGGAAACATGCATGGCTGTGTAGCAAGCCAGCATGAAGTGCCACACTATGAAGTTGAAACCCAGCCTAGACTCTGAGACCACTTTCAAAGATGTGCTTTCTCATGAACTCAGGCTGGTTCTAGAAGAATCTCAGGACAGTCATATTCTCTGTCCAGTGTAGTTGAGGGCTAAAGACACAGTGTCTAGGAAGAAGCTATCTAAGCCAGAGCACCTACCTCTGCCTCTTATCTCCAAATTGATCTTGGGCTTCTTATTTAAGATTTTATACCTCACCTTTTGCAGCTTAAAAAAATGCCTATGTTATACACGAGCTGGACCTAGGTCCCCCAAACACATGTACCAGATATGTGTTTGGTCTTCATGCAGGTCCCCCAACAACTGAATCAGGGATTGTCCCTGACTCTGTTGCCTGCCTGTAGATCCTGTTTCCCTAACTGGCCTGTCTGGCCTCTGTGGAAGAGGATGTGCCTACACCTACAGTGACTTGATATGCCAATGTAGGTTGGTACATGGGAGGCCTCTCCCTTCTCAGAGAAGAAGGAAAGAGAGTAGAGAGAAAGATGCAATGCAAGGAGGTACTGGAGAAAGAGGGGAGGGCTGCGATTGGGATGTAAAGTGAATAAATAAGTTAATTAATGGAAGAAAAGTGCATATGTTGTCTCTATCTCCACATGTGGCCGTGAGGATTAAATGAGAAAGGGTGATGTATGCATGCCTTCAGTCCTATTCTATACCCAACTGTTCAAGAAAGATGTGCTGTTCACACGATTATAGGAAATGCATTATTGGTAGAGACAACTGCTTGAGCAGAGAACAGACAGGACAATTAAGGAATACTTGTCCTCTTGACTGGCATCATGTATGGTCTTGACTGGAATCATGGGGTATATTTTGGGAGAAAGAGCACAGTTTCAGATATCTTCTCTAAGTAATCTTGGGAGCTGTGACCTGCTTTTCATCAGTGTGGATGCAATGTCTTCACCTGGCTCATGAGTTCTCTGACGACAGGAAAGTCCATTGGAAGCCACTCATTGAATTTGTCAGTCTTATCTTCTCTAGGGTAGTCATTTCCTATCCCAGTTTTCAGATAACTGTAGACATATTTATTGATAGACAGTTAACTTCACAATGCAATGAGAATACCTTCTCAGATGAGGAAAAAAAAAACATGTTTGAGAGATTTCTATCTGAAGAAGCATCTGGAGGTCTTCGGTTCGTTTTTATCATCTCTCAATTACTACTAACTTAGAAAGAAGTTTGGTCAGAATGGACCAGACAGCCATGCTGAACCTGGGTTGAGTAAATGTGGAATGGCGGAGGGATGCAGACTATTGAATTGGAGAGGGGTATGGAGGACAGACATTAACAAAAGACCCAATACATTTTCAAAGTCAGACTTCCACAAGTGTTTGCCGGAACCAGTGGGGCGCTGCAGTGCGCTTGCGGTGTTTCCGCTCCTCCAGCTTCCCCTTCAACACCAGGAAACATGGTCAACTCTACTTTAACATACACAGAAATAAAACTCTTCTTTTAAAGCAGGCATGATCATTACACCCACCACTGTGAATAAAGAGTGGAGAAGTAGAAAATGAGGAGGAAGAGGAGGTACCATGCCAGCCTCTCCCGGGTTTGGATACCGTCAGCCTGTGTTGACCCCAGAAATGGCTGTGAGATCACAGGCTGACCCTTCCACTTCAACTCTGGGCATACACAGCCTGGGCCCAGGAGAAGCCAGTGCTCCCTCTGGACTTGTTTGGATCTGCTGCAATCTTCTCTACTTTTTCCACTTGGACTTTTGGCCCCGTAGCCCACTCTACCCCCACCAGATCACATTTCCTGCTTTCGACCTTGTCTGGGGATGTCTGGCAACGCATTACTTGTGGCGTTCAAACACAGCTCTTGGGTCTGTAAAAAGGAATACAGATGAACCAGGAGAAGGCAAATAGCTGAGGCCAGGCATGTCCAGCTGCTCAGCCTAGAAAAGAATAATGACCAACTAGGAGCAGCCTGGCTGGACAGCTGATCCTCACTAATCCTCCCACCGGTGAGCCAAACTGGTCACTTTTCACCTACCTATGACCCACGTGTTGTTCTTTACATTGCTGGCTCTATTTTCAAACCTGTCGACGGGCTTGTGAAAAGGTTACACGCATGAACAAAGCCATGGGCAGCACCAGGAATGGGCTATGAGGAAGAAGGCGTGGAACTACAATGTGGCTACAGAAGGACCTGGGAAACTGAGTCAAGAAACTTCGAGCTTACCATTATCTTTAATCACAGCCAAAATGAGACAGGTTTTAAGCCACTGTGCCCCTATCTGGTAAGAATAGAAGGCTGGCTATAAATCCAAGATGGACTACACGTTTGTTCAGCTATATTTATCAAGTTTCTTAATAGAAGGGGCTCAAAAGGTCTTTGAGAAAAAAAATCTTTTTTTTTTTTTTTGACAGTGACAGAAGCTAGCAACAAGCTGTTTACTGTTTTTATTCAGTTGCCAAGTGGGTGACTCAGTGAAAATAGGAACTGCATCAATTCTGTTTGTAGGAACACACAAGGTTGCTGTTTGCAGAAGTCCTGTGTCCCTAAACTTCTTCCCAACACTGAATCAAAGTATCTAAAAGAAGATGGGCAGGAACATCACTAAAGAGACATTTGCTCAGATGGTCTGGCCTCCCTCCAAACCATCACCCTGTCCTGATATGTAGGGATAGCCAGACTCAGCCTTTCTCTAGACATGCGTATTCCACCATTTTTTCTAACCCAGGGATTCTCAACCATCCTAATGCTGCCACCTATTCGTGCAGTCCCTCATGCCGTGGTGACTTCCAACCATCAAATTATTTTAATCACTTCTTTATAACTGTAATTTTGCTGCTGTTATGAATCATAATGTAAATATTTTTGGACATAAAGGTTTGCCAAAGGAGTCAGGTTTAGAACCAACCACTGCAACCAGATCAGCTGATTCTGCCTACCCACCAATGGCCTTTTCTGGTCTCTCACAGTGAGCCTCAGCTGCTCCATGACCCTTTAATTTCTTCAAAACCAATACCACCTGGGTGACACACTACCAAGTTTGACTGCCAGTATGAGGTACAACCTTGGCCACCTCTGGAGCACAGTTTTTGTGTGCTGACTCTCATGAAACACTTCCTAGAATATTTCACCTCAGTGATGCTGGGTTCTTCTTAATCACTGCTGATTTCTCAGCCCCCACTGACTAGCACTGATTGCCTCAGTAACTCACAGTTTTCACTTCAATGATACTGGCCTCTTGTTAGTCACCACTGACTCTTCAGCCACTGTAAACTGGACACCAAGCTTCTTCACATAAAAGTCCAAGTGGAGCCTTGCTTTTCTCTGAAACTTCACAAGCCAGGCCTCCATCATCTGCACTGCTCTCAAAAATCTTGTCTTCCAAACTCCTACCAAACAATTCACTGAATTTTATACTCCATGGCTTTTCTAGTCCAAAGTTCCAAGGTCCTTCACACTCCCCCAAAACACATGGTCATATCTGTGACAGCAATATCCCATGATCCTGGTACCAACTTGTCTTAGTTGGGGTTACTATTGCCATGATGAAAAATAAAATTAGGGAGGAAAGGGTTTATTTGGCTTCTACATTACAGTTTATTACTGAAGGAAGCCAGAGCAGGAACTCAAACAGGGCAGGAACCTGGAGGCAGGAGCTGATGTAGAGGCCTTAGAAGGGTGCTGCTTACTGGCTTGTTCATCATGGCTTGTTCAGTCCACTTTCTTATTCCACCCAGGGCCACCATCCCAAGGATGCCATCATCTACCATGGGCTGGACCCTCCCCAGTCAACCACTAACTAAGAAAATGCCCTACAGACAGAACTCATGGAGGCATTTTCTCAATCACTGTTTCCTCCTCTTGGATAACTGTAGCTTTGTCAAGTTGACATAAAATTAGCCAGCATAACCTACAATAGACCTAGCTGGAGATGGGAAGAGTGTTAGCTTTGGTTGAAATGCAAAGCTTTAGTTAACTGGTGCCAAATATTTTTAATGTTTGACTGAAATATTATACAAGTAAGAAAAAAGACACTTAATAGAGCTCAGTAATTCTTTTGCAAACTGCACCTGTAAAATAGTGCCCATAATTAAGAAACAGAAAGTCCCTAGCAACCCAGAGCTCTCTTCGTACCCATTTTCCAGACTCTTCCATCTCAGCTGTACCACAAACAACAGCTTAGTGCATTTTGCCTGTTTCTGTCTTGTATATAAGTGGAATGTTATCTTGTGCATACTTCTGTGTCCAACTCCTTTCTTTCAACACGATATGAAATGAGTCATTCTCTTGTCGGTCATCCATGTAGACTACATTTTTGTTTGTAGGATTCTTTGGGTGGCCTAATATCAGTTGACTTTGCCACTCCACTGTTGGCAGGAATGTGGCCTGCTATCTAAGTTCATTACATACAGCGGACTTTAAACACGTCAGTACATGGCATGTGAATGATCAGGCTTTAAACACGTCAGAACGATGCACGTGTCTGTCTTCTAAGTACTGTGCCTTATGAAGTGGAACTGTTGGCGTTGTAGAAAAAAGTGCAAATGGGTGAATGTGTGTATGTGTTAAATACTCCCTAGTAGTTCTTAAAATCCGAGTAACATTCACAATCCCACCAGCAATAAAGCCAGTTTTAGCGGGTCTAGACTTTTGTTCTCATTTGGTATTCCTTTTGCTTTTCTTCTTCTTCTTTTTTTTTTTTCATTTGGAGCTGGATTAGTTAATCACTAAATTGAGATTTTGTTGTTCACAGTATACTTAGGGCTTTTGGTGGCTCAAGACTATACAAGTACAACCTGGAAACCTTTCTGGTTGTTCTCATACGATGAAGGAAGATCTCTGCAGCCAGATAAGCATAAACATGTTTCTTCCAGTTTCATGATATGTGCTTGCAGTTTCATTACACCCTTCTGATAACATCAAGCCTTATTGTTAGTAACAAAGATATTGTTTTTTTAATTATGTATATATATATATATATAGTATATGCATGTGCATGTACATATAATATACATATGATATATGATATACATACAATACATATTACACATGTAATAATACACATACAACATACATATAAATGTAATATATGTATTGTTTATAATATCTATACATATACTATATATGCATATACATATAAATAGACATATAATAGGCATATAATTGCATATTTTAATATCATGCATAAAATACATATATGTATATTATACACAAATATGTACTTATATGTATACATATGCACATATATATATGCAAATGTACACATGAATATGCATAGGCATAGGCATAGGCATAGGCATAGGCATAGGCATAGGCATAGACATAGACATGGGAGGGTTTATGCACATCTGCGGTGCCCATGGGGATCAGAAAATGGAGTTGAATCCCATAGAACTTCAGTTACAAGAAGTTGAGAGCCACTCAACATGGGTGCTAAGAACCAAACTCAGTTCCCCTACAAGAACAATGTTTTCTCTTAACCACTAAACCATCTCTTCAGCACTATTATAGAAGCACAGGGAAGAATCCTTTATGAATGATGATTTTTAAAAATTGTACTCTAGACCTTCCCATCTTAGTAAATGTAGGATTTTAGACTGTCTGCAGCCACACTTAATCTTAACACTTGTCTGAGTAATCTCAGAAATCCTACTTCAGATTCTATTGCATAAGAGCCTAAGGAGGGTTGTCTGCATTAGAAAAGCAGGTAAGAGTGCTAGGTCATTACTTCTGATAGTAAAGAAGTCAAAGAAAAGAAGGAGGGTCTATATTTTTAGACTTCTTGGCACCCTTGTTCATCCTCACCACCTTACTCTCCAAAGGAGCACATGTACAAAGAGAACACACACATACACCACACACACAACACACACACATATACCACACACACATACAACACACACAAACTATACACCACACATATACACACACACAACACATACACAACTTATACACACACAAACACACACATAAAGCACTACTTAGACCTGAAGCACTCCCCTGAGAGCCCAGGCCAACTAAGAGTGTTAGCACACACCTATAATACCAGCACTCAAGAAGGCTGGCTAAAGCAGGAATATTTGAAGCTCAAGGCCAGGTAGGGCTGCAAAGCAAGGCCTTGTTTCCAAATTTCAAATGTAAAAAGATTCCAGTTGATGGCTGAGGAGCTCCATTTTAGCACCACCCCCCCATGTCTCCACTTACAAGTGGGGTCTGCCTGCAATTGCTGG
>JANHMN010000009.1:66948387-66980885 GCA_030674055.1 Rhabdomys pumilio | reverse complement strand
CCCCCCCATGTCTCCACTTACAAGTGGGGTCTGCCTGCAATTGCTGGATAATTTAGGTCCTGCATGGGACTCGGAAGACAAGCCTAGCCCTCTTTTTGATTTCCAGCCAGTTGTTTTGCTGAGAATGTGGGGAGTGCTAGGAAGCCAGGTCTCTGCAGAAGCCTTTGGGGAATTTTTCAGCAAACATGTCATTTTCTAATTGGGGCTATTTGCTGCGGTCCTTCTGCCTGGCTGTCCCCATGAGTGAAGGTTATAATTATAAGCAGAACAGCAGTGTTTCCACTGCAGACTCCTCAGTGACTTCCCTGACTCATGCAAATGAGCTACAGACCCCTCAAAGTGGAGGTTCCAGGGAGACTTTCACTGAAAAAAAAAATGATCTGTAGCAATGGCCTTAATAAAGACTTGTGAGTGGTGAGATGTAATTTGTTGTTCAGTTTTATTTTAATGTTATATTAAAAGACAGGACAAGGAACTAGGAGCCAAGCCCTGTCTGTCTGTCTGTCTGTCTGATGCACATCTACCCACACATGGCTTAAAATCTTCACTTTGAAAAGTATGGCAGTATTGGGCTGCCAAGGCGACTCAGTGGATAAGAGCTCTTGCAGACAAGCCCTATATCTTGAGTATGATAACCATAATCTATATTGCAGAAGAAAAGAATTGCCTGCATTATGAGTAATGGAGGTGAATATGATAAAAATATATTGCATATATGTTTGAACATGTTCTAATAAAGTTGTCCTCTGACTTCCACACATGTGTTGTAGCATGTGCACACACAACACACACACACACACACACACACACACACACACACACACAAAGTTAAGTATATCAGTATTGCTGTTGAATGTTCAGCCACAACTGAAAGCCTAATGCCATCTCCTCCAAGGTTCTAGAAATTACAGTAGAAGATGATTCTGGAAGAATGTGAGAGCCAGGAGAAGGGGTGGCATGTTGAGGAACTCTGTCTTCTGCACCTGGCATGAGCATCGCTCTCTTGAATTTACAGCATCTGTGATTAGTTGCACGTGACTTGTACAAAATTGGTCCCATCAACACATCATGGAAGCAGAAAGTGCTTACAAGCCCCCCCTGCCTCTGAGCATCTATGGGAAGTTAATCGTTTCTGGGAGACTGATAGATATTTTATTCCACTGATCCTATAAATACCCTCCACTTGTGCTCCTGGAATAAAACCCATTGGTCACACACACACAAAATAAGAAGCATGAGAATAGAAGAGGGACTAGTCAACAAGACTTCCTACAACTGAAAAAAGAAGAGAGTCAGGAAGAGGAGAGGGACAAGAGAAAGTAATGGGGTGAATATGATAAAAATATATTGCATACTTGTATGAACATGTCATAGTGAAACCTATTACTATGTATAATTAGTATATAATAGAAAACATTTTTATAATATGTCAATACTGGATAACCATATGGCTCCTAACAAAATTACTGAATGGGAGACTCATTGTGAATATCAGACAATTTAGCAAAGAAAAATAAAGTAACTAGAGGTTATTTGATGCGGTGGCTTGAATGAGAACAGCCCCCATTGGCTCGTGTATTTAAATGCTCCGTTCCCAGTTGGTGGAACTGTTTGGGAAGAATTAGGAGGCATGGCCTTACTGGAGGGGGTGTGGCCTTATTTGTGGGAGTGTTTACCTGGGGGTTGGCTGTGAGATTTCAAAAATTCACAGCAGGCTGAATCTGCCTGCAACTTTGGGACCAGATGTGCACTCTCAGCTACTGCTCCAGCAGCATGCCTGCCTGCTTGTGGCCATGCACTGCACCATGACCATAGACTTGAAACACTCTGACACTGGAAACACTCCCTCAATTAAATGCCTTCCTTTATAACTAGCCTTGGTGGTCTCCTCATAGCAATAGAAAGTAACTAAGATACTTTGCAAATTTGTTGTAATGTGGACAAGTGGCTGAGTTAGGACCTGGAGGTAATGGTCTACCTCACTCTAGGAAAAGTAAGAAGTTCCATAAGCATCTATTAACCTGTATAACTCTGTCTGGTGTAAATCATCCTTAGGAGGACTGATCTATTAAGGGAAGATCTTCTTATTAGGCCCCTTTGTTGTCTTCCATTCACCGAAGAGCTTACTTCACTTGTGGGGAGCAGAGACCCGCCTCTACCCAGTCACGCCTTAGGTTCCTCCTAAGAGAAGAACAGGTGGGGCTTTGGGGTTGGGTAGAACAAACCTAGATGCATTTCACAGGGAAGAGAGTTCTCTTCAGAAACACCAACAGAGTAACAAGTAAAGTAACTTTAGATGAGCCAAGCAGATCACCCAGGTGCCCAGAGGATAGCTGCCAGTGGTTCTGCCACAGGGGTTGCAGTAACAGTAGCTGCAGGCTAGGGCAAGACTGGTCCCACTTGTGAGAAGCAGTGGTTCCATTCAAAGTCCATCATTTCAGGGGTGAGGAGAATGGGATTCAGGAAAGGTACTTTCCCTCAAGACAGTAAGCAATTGTCAGTAAAAGGTGCATGGACAGAATATTTAACACTCCAAACATGGACACTGACTGTCTCACTGTGTCTTTCTCACATTACACCTGTGAGAAGTGCTGTTTGTCACCTGTCTCATTGTTGCCACCAATTACCTGACAGAAATACCTGGGGAAGGGTTTATTTCTGCTCACAGTTTCAAAGGCTGCTTCCGTAGTTGCCTGACTCCATGTGCAGCGGGACTTTGTGGTGGTTGGAGCACATGGTAGGGGAGAACCCCACACTATGAGTCAGATAGGAAACAGGCAAACAATGTGTCTAGAAATGATCACCCACAGAGTTACTTCTGCCAGCTCTGCCCCCCATCTTAAGTTCTTGTAGCCTTCAGAAACAGCACCTTCATTTAAAATTCAAGAAGTATTCCAGTCATGAGCCTGTGGATGACATCACATACTCACCCCACACAAGCTTCCAAAGGTTGTCAATTCTGTTGGGTGATAAGCTTAACCCCTTTGAACCTATTGTCCCATCAACAAAGACAGAATAACATGAACTATGGAGGTTTGCAAAATGAAAAAGGCAGCATTTTAGAAACTATAAGCAGCTGAGTAACAGAAGGGTTTGCTCTCTTTTTTTATATATTGGTAAATATCATATTTATATAAACCAAATGAGAATGCAGGACAAAAAGAGAGATATTTTAAAACAGATATCATTACAGCCATCATCACTGACTAAAAGTCCATAAAGCATCCACTGCCCCCAGTTACAGCTCAAGAGCATAACTTTGGTGACAGTTGGCACAAGGCTTGGATGGGACCAGCTCTGTAGTCAGCTGAGTTTCTCCTTCACCTGCTCGCCACTTTGTCTTGCCCTCCCTTACCCTTATTCCCTGACTTCTTTGGTTTTCCTGTTCAACTGTTTATTAATCTCTAAGGCCCCTACTATGATATTTCAATACATGTATGCAGCATACAATGGCCACATGAGAGAAATTACCTTATTTATCACATCAAGCATCTTTATCCATTATATTTAGAAACATTTAAAATCCTCTCTAGTTTGACTAGTTTGAAACATGCAATGGATTTTTATTGCCCGTAGTTCCTCTACTGTGCTGTAGAACGTTAGAAGCCATTGTTCCTATCCAACTTCAGCTTTAAGTACATCGAACACCTTCAGTATCCTCTCAACTCCTCCTCTTCTACTTAGCAGACTCTGCTAACCAATATTCTACATAGAGGGCACAAGGACCTCAAAAAGAAATACACCTGTTTACACCAGGAAATCTGGGAATGGTAATCTTTACTATCTGTAGGGCCTGGCCTTGCCTGGATCCCCCAGACCATCATGCTTATCCCAGCCTCTTCCTTGACTACTGAGCATTGTTTCTCAGTCAATAGAACCCCTTCTTACACCCATGTACTTTGCAAAGGAGTTTGGACATGGTCATGCCTTAAGCGTTGTTGTGATAATTGTCACAAGGAAACATTTTTCCCAAAGTTGTACTGAGTTAAATGTACTAAAAAATAAACCACTCAGGGTCAGACTCCAGAAGTTTGAACCAACACCAGATTAATAAGTTGTGATGAGCCAAGTTTCCTTCTTGTCTTGTGTGGATCATTATTCTGCCAGCCATGGCATTTGTGAGGATTCCCTAAGTCATACTCTCTACTTCTCTGGATTGGCTTTGTTTTTGTGTCTCTAACATATTTTATTTAACCCTATATCCTCTGATTTCCATCCACGGTATTTAAGGTGATGAAATTCCATTCTTCTATCACGAATGACAGTATATTGGCAGAAAAAAACCCACATTATCTGTCCTACCATCAGTCAACACCCAGGGCAAAAAAAATGTGCACGTCATCTGTATTCGTTGGTTTTCTGTTACTACAATGAAGTTGATAAGGCAATTACTACCATGTAAAAAGAAAAGGGTTGGTGAGTTCATGTTTTCATAATTTTCAGAACAATATTAGGTGGTCCAGTTGGCTTGAGCCTGTGTTGAGGGTATCAGATAGTAATGTCAAGAGTGTGTGTTGGGAGCCAACTCGTAGCATAAAGCAGCTATCAGCTTTGCAGCCATCTCGAGAGCCGTATACCCTGACAAGAGACTTGTTTTTCAACAGCCTACAACAGCTGAAGCACACTCTGATATCCCACATATCTTGTTTTGCTGTTTAGTGCCCCCAGCTGCAAGGCGCATGTGCTATCCATGCCTGCAAGGCACGTGGTATCCATGTGCCTACAAGGCACGTGGCAAAAGAGTATAAATACCCCGGACTTCCCTTCAATGAGAGAGACAATAAACAAGAAACAAGACTTGATCAGAACCTCTGTCTTGTCTCCATTCTTCGAGTTTCTTCCCCTTTATTCCCACTCTCTCTTGCTAGACCCTGACCCACAGACCGGAGCAGCTTGGGCTGGGACAAGTGTGCACTGAAACAAACTACTCATTAGTGTGCTGGGGAGAAGAGTAATACCTGGAAACTGTGCTCTCCTAATCCTCTTCATGGCATGACCCCAATGACCTAACTTACTTTCACTCAGCCTCAGCTCTTGAAAGTTCCACTTTCAAGACATACGAACACTCATCTGAAATGTTCAAGTGGCAGCCATACTGTTTTTCTCGGACAATCCCCGGTTCTGCCAGAGTAAGTAGGGTACTGCAGCATTATGGGTGTTTTGAGACATGCTATGGACCTTTGGCTCCAGCCTGGCAGAACGAGACAAACCCAGTTCCTCTTCAGGGAGAACCTAAGCTGAGTATCCTAGCAGAGTCATCACTCCAGCACCGGGCTCTGCCTTTATATGTCACTCCTGTTCTCTCAGCCTTCAGTTGCAGGCAGAGTTAACAGCACAGCCAGACAGCTAGCAGGCTAAGTTCAAGGTTCATCTGCCAACAGCATGTTCCCTATAAAGTGTCAGATGCAGACAAGGCTGCTTGAAGCGTGTGTAACATTTCACCATATGCCATTCTGAAACAACCTTGTTCCGAGGGGACCCTTCAAAATGTTTTTCTTTATAAGCAGACCTGATGATAAAGACATGAGAAATTCTGGAGCCCAGAGGCTGTCACAAATCTCACGTACTAGCAATTTTATCTTATCTCCTGGGCACCGGGGGTGGGGAGGCTGGCACAGAAGCTGCAGCTGAGTGCTGAGCTCCCTAGACATCTGCCAGCATCTGCTTCTTGTAAACAGGAGGGCCTTTCTGCTGGATGGGCATGCCTAGCTTAAGCAAAGGTTTCAAAGCATCAGGAATACCATCTGAGCAAATGAAAAAGCACTGGGTCCATGTGCTTTGGTTTTCTCACCTTCCACCTGCTCGGAAGTGAGGCATCTCTAATTTAAAGAAAAACCAAATCAGCTGTACATTTGTAAATAAAAATGAAGACCAGGCAAATAAAGATTAAAATGAACATGACATTATCTTTAAGTAATATGGTAAGGGTGGGAGGTGGCTCAGTCAGTAAAGTGTTTGCCTTTCAAGTACAAGAACTTGCACTTAACTTCCAGAACCTACATTAAAATGATAATAATAATAATAATAATAATAATAATAATAAAGCCAAACAGAGTGGCAAGTGGCAACACTAGGAAGGCTGAGGCAGATAGATCCTTAGGACTCACTGGCCACCAGCCTAGCCTGTTCAGCAAGTTATAGACCAGTGAGGGACCTGGTCTCAAAGAACTAGATGGATATAGTATAACCTGAGGAGTGACAACCAAGGCTTCCCTCTATCCTCCACATGCACATACAAGCACGTCTTTACACACACATACACATATATACCTGTGCATACACATGTACACCCACACACACACACACACAAACACACATGCATGCACACATACACATTTGTGCACACACATGTACACACTCAAGCACACGCACACACATGCATACACACTCATGCACACACATGAGCACACACACAAGCGATAAATGAAGAGTGATAAATGTAGACAATTACATATCAGCCTAACTGATCTATAATGACTATTATTTTCTTTATACAAAAAAAATCAATAAATAAAAACTATGGCAAAAAAAAGAAACCTCCCTCAGCTCATCAGGAGGCTGTAACAAAGTACCATGAACGGTTTGTGCCAGCACCAGGATATTTTCTTTCAGTTCTGAAGGCTACAAAGTTTGATATTATGCATTTCGGGTGGACTGGAACACAAAGCCTCTTGGTAGCCTGCCCCTTTTCAGTGTCAGCCCTGAACCTGGAACAACAGCACTGCCTCTCCACATTGGCAGAGGGTCTCAGAGGTACATGACCCTGCCATGTACTATGGTCAAGGAGAGTGACATGCCCCAGGAAAAACCTCTGGATTTCTGGATTTCTGGCTGGATTTCTCACTGCATCTAAGTGCAGAGGAGTAGCATCGTGCAGCATCACGGCACAAGGGCTCTGTGACACATGAATTAGGAAATAGCTCAGTCAATGTCTCTCTGCCCAGGATCTTATTGGGTCCAAAGGGAACCTGAATCCAGAGGTGTAATCAATGTGGGCACACGTTCCCGTCAGCGGACTCGTTCCCATGAAGGGAGATGCTGCTTATTCCCCTGTAAGGAAACACAAGGAAGACACCAAGCACTGAAAATTAAGAGTCACACAGCCTCCATCAGAGCACTGGACAATAAGCTCTTTCACTCAAGCCAAAAGTTTCACCATTGGTTTGCATGGAAACAGCAAAACTATGCAACATGTCCCTTGGCACAAAATGCCCTGTTTACAATGCAAGATACAGAGGTCTTAGAATGTACAATAGTCCATTGTTCAGAAACAGAATTTGAGCAAAAATATTAGAGATAGGAAGCAACTTGAATAGTTTCTGCTCAGCTGGAAGAATAAGGAAATATTATCAATCTAATCCCCCAGAATATATTTAATCAAGTTTTAATTTATTTCTTGAAGATTTCATACATGTTTATAATGTATTTTGATAACTACTCGCCTCGCCCCTCCCTCTGCCAATTTCTCTTCCACATCCCTCCAACACATCTCCCCCACCAAACCACTGGTTTGGCTTTGCTTTCTTTGTTAGTACTGTCTATATGTCTACAGATGTGGGCTATGAACCACCTGCCAGTGGCCACGCTCACATAGAAAAGTGACTCCTGCTCCCAAAAGCAGCCATCAGATACAACTAGCTAGCTCTTCAGCTGGGGGTCAGGCCTCATCAGCCCCTCCCCCTTCACACTAGAATGTAGATGGCTTGGTCTTGTACAGACATTGAGCAGGTAATCACATATGCTGTGAGTTCGTGTGCATAATAGCCATGTCATATCCAGAAGATAGAACTTTATGCCTCTCTTCCCTAGTTGGCTGTTACAGTCTTCCCACCCTGTCTTCCACAATGTTCCTGAGCCTTGCAGGGGTTGGGGTGTGAGGGTGTCATAGATGTCCCATCTATGGCTAGGTACTGACAGCCTGGTCACAGCATTGTAACTCTGTATTGGGTTGTTTAAATGAATGTGGAAATTGAAGGGAAAAAAAAAGACAACAGTTAAAGTTTCCTGAAAGAATAAAAACCAAAACTTAATTCAAAATCAATTAAGTCTGAGTTGTTTCTAATGGGCTCACTCTCTTACTATGGGGTTTCCCTGCAGCCTTGGTTGAAAGCATCATATGCTTTCACATAGGACAATCATTAAGTCATGAGATGTCAACAAATGGTGCCCAAAACACGTTGGCTCCAATTCTAGATTATCACATTTTATGAATTGCAGTGGTTTAATTTACCGATGAAATTTTCTGCTATTATAGAAACATAATGGTTTAATTATGGAAAACAAAGATTTAATATTTTGCTATGCAAGGTCACACAAAAATTTCTCAGGCACAAAAAGGGATTCTACATACAAAAGGTCTAAAATGCCCTGGTCCAACTCAGAGGAATGGAGATAAGCACTAAATTTTTCCTACAAAAATAAGTTAGTACTTGATCTCAAGATAAGAAGGAGGATGAAGAAGAGGGGGAAGAGGAGGAGGAGAAGGAGGAGGAGGAAGAGGAGGAGGAGGAGGAGGAGGAGGAGGAGGAGGAGGAGCCATAACTGGAAGGAACTACATAAGGGTTCTGAGGCTAGAATTGGGAAGTCATGAAATGAGATGGCTGTACTTGTGTTTCTTATCATGGGGAGAAAAGTTGTGTATCTCACTATCTCATCCAAACCTGAGAGGAGTCAACCACTGAGCTAATAAACAACACCTTGACTATGATAAGATACCTAACACTGGAAAAACAAACTGTCCAGTAGACAGTTTCAGATTCTACCAAACTCTGGCCTCCTACCCTCCAGTTCAAACTTTCAGTGATGTATGTCACTGACTTTAGAAAAGGGGGTTCAATGACATTAGGAGAAAAAGGTTGGCTTGGCCAAAGGTTAGCCATGCCTCTCTATCTGACATCATCCAGTAAGAATCGGGATAAGTCTGTCATCGACTTAGGTCACAGAGCGGTCAGAGAAAAGAGTAGCCTGCTTAACAAGAATAGTCAGAAACTTGCAACCAAATTAGTCATCATGTAAGCTTCTCTGTCTAATTTCAAAGTCTTTTACCATATGGGAAATTCTTCAAAGAGGCAGAAAAATTGGCTGTGCATTGTTTGCCCTTGGAGGCATCTTTATTAAATTATAAATAGATGCATTTTTTCCACATGAAAATCAGCACAGAGGGAAGCTATGCTGTACTGTTTGGCTTTCTGTGCAAACCTCACTTTCAGTTATCTTGATTGTAGCAAATCACCCCACTTTCCTTCAGCATCAGGTCTTCTAAGGAGCACAAAGCACAAGAGTAAAGGTAATTCCTATCACATCTCCTAAAATGTGAATCAATATTAACAAATGATTGAGTATTCTTACATCATTTGGCCCCTGTCTGGATCCCATGGGCTCAAGTTGTTTTTCTTCCTTTGTTTTATAATATAACTGTTTATCAACATTCTCTTTAGTTTCTCTAAGAGTGGGTCTGTTAGCCTCCAACCATCTTCCCCTCAGGTCAGGAGGGCTTTCCTAGATTCTCTCCAACTTCAGTATTTAACACTCTCCTCCCAGCCCAGTTGACTTCAAAAATATGCTTATCTCTAAAGTGTGTAGACTGACACTTCAGACTTCTAAAACTCCATCACATCAGTAACAAAAAAAATCTGCTAATGTATTTTTAGCCATGATTTAAAAATGAGTTATTTATCAAGATACATGTCAAGGATGTCCATGGAAATCTCAGTTAGGTCTGGCAGTATATAAGCTAAATGATATTTCTTAGTTCTATTTTACATAGGGGAGAAATGGATGTGAAAACCCAAGGACTATGCATAAGCCTGGCAGACTATTGCAATTTGAACTGAGCTTTGGCATTTCCTTCTTTCCCCTTCTTACTATACCCAGCACAAATGTCACATTGCCCTGGCATTCAGATACGGTCCCAATGAGATAGATAAATATATTATTGAATACTAGGATATATTATCATGTAGCTTTCAGGTACAGGTGGGTTTAGTTTGTTATAAATCCATATTTAAAAGCCACTGCTCACTGAGTATTTACCAGTTGTTAATAAAACCACAAAGTTACATTCTTTAATACATTTACCATCTCTTCCTTTTCCTTACTTTAAGGATAATGCAATCCTATGTCAGATGTAGAAACTGAAGCATAGAAAAGTTAAAGAACTTGCTCTGGGGCATGTATGTAGTGACTCAATTTAAAAATTGACCGCATGGGTTGGAGAGATGGCTCAGCATTTAGGAGCACTGAGAGCTCTTCCAGAGGTCCTGAGTTCAATTCCCAGCAACCACATGGTGGCTAACAACCATCTGTTATATAATCCCATGTCCTCTGCTGGTGTGGCTGAAGAGAGCTACAATGCACTCACATACATTAAATAAATAAATAAATAAATAAATAAATAAATAAATAAATAAAATAAGAGCTTTTAAAAAGTTGGCCTCATGCTATCTTTCTAGACTCAGTGACTGTACATGGATGAGTTCTTTTGCTCTATGCATGTGAAATTGATATCCAAAACCCTACATTAATGCAGTGTAAGTTGGAAATATTCTCTAATCTAGCCAGGCTCCCCTCTTTATTTCTGTAGGTAGTATAACTATGTGGAGTCATAGAGCCTGGTTACAAAAGAGTGGTCTGTACTCTGAGGTTCCTCTTTTGACTGGTTAGTGTTGGGACTCAGCCCACAGTAAGAAAAATCTCTAGACTTATAAATAATACATGCCATCCAAATGATCCAATATTTATAAGCCAAACTCTTTTTAAGCCCTTACAAAGAAACGTGTGGCAATGAAAAGAATGTGGACATTAAAGACACACAAGCTCAATAGTATAACTGGGTTTTGTCTGTTTTGTTATTATGTTAAATGTTTAATTCTCCAGTGTGGGTACAGAAGCTCTGTTTTGCAACTCTTGTTCATTACCATGGTGTTAATGCTTGCACCATGACTCATTTTACAATTTCAACATTCTGCATTGGGTATAGAGTTAGAAAGAGACAATGACATATGTTGGCTCCCAAGTGCAAGCCATTTCCAGCACACTACTTCTGGCAGACCCTAATCTAATCATGGCTTGAAAATCCCCAGGACAAAATTTGGGGTGAGGTACTTTACCTTCTTAAGTGCTGATTCCCACTTCTGTTAAGTAGAGGACATATTACTGCCAGCAAGGAGGGTATAAGCAGAAGGCTGTAAGGAGAATTATAAACATTAGCTCTCTAGCCTTCCTGAGGGAGCTATGGCTTCTGTCAAAGAAGGGTAAAGAAACAATCTGCAAGCATACCCCATACCTTGGAGTCATTCGGGGGACTCTGGTAAAGTGGATTGGCTATGTGTCAAGGTAGAAGTCCTTAGTGAGAACAGAACCCATCCCTCTCTCCTGTTTTAAAGCTGAAAGTTTTATCCTAGATGTGTTGACTCTGTCAATGCCATGTAGTAAAATCGTGTACCTATTTTCTATAGGTTGAACCATCCCCTCCTAGAAAGTGGAAAAGGGTCAAAGTTTCTGGGAACTCATTTTTACAAGATATGGGAAACTGGAAAATTTTACAAGACCCTCAAAGCTCCTTTCCAAAAATCAATAAATAATTGCTAAGATCAGAAGCTTTGTGGGTAGCACTGCCTGCAAGCTGCCTGGAAGACACCAGTGATACAGCTTCCATGAGTCCTCATTGGTACTGACATCAGAGTCACTCCTGTAGGTAACTCTAATAAAATCGTTTTTCACCAGTATGAACCTGGACGAGACCATTTCTTTGATCTGCTGTTGCCAGATTTGGATGTTATTCAAACTAATTTTCTCAAGGACAGTCATGGATCAAGGACATAGCAAGGCTGGCCCTGTGGTATGAATTCGAAAAGAGACAAACAAACAAACAAACAAATGAGATTATTAGGATTTCTCACCTTGATCCTTCACCTTTCTGCCAACTCCAAGGGAAATTAAGGGAGTGCCACTACTTGATAACTGTTTAGTTAGCATGCATTGACTCTTGCACCAGGGACATGGTCTATCAGCACACCAACCCCTTAGAGAAGAACCTGGGAGAAGGTGCTCTGCCACTCTACATTTCCAATGATACACAGTTGCTGGGACGATCCAACCCTATGAAGTAAAGCTCAGAGTTGTAAGCAGTGTTGTGCTATTCAGTTTTCCCCCTTAGCTTTCCTTCATTTGAGTGAATCTGAATGTATTCTAGCTACTCAAAAAGAAAAGGAAATAAAACCTAGCTATGGTCACATATAGCCCTTACTCCTCCAAATCAAATTCTCCATCAAGCAGTGAAATTGACTTAATATCGTGGAGAATACTCAAAAGATTGTGTTTACTATATGCCCAGTAGAAAGGTTCAAAAATGTGTTCAGTAAGAATAGCATTAGTGAAGCAAGCAGCTCCCTCCCAGGCAGTAGGGTTTGAAGGAGAAAAAGCATGTTGGCAGCTGTATAGAACTGGGTCCTATTGCTTGTACTAGTGAGTTTCCTTGTTCAATGCATGACACATTATCTCAAGGTCGTGGACCTTGTTAAATGAATCACAACATTAAACCACAGCTTTCTGTGTTGAGGAGTCACTGGGTAGTGGGCTTTTGGCTCAGCACCCAGAATTACTTGAGCCTTTTGTTTCTGTGTGTGGTAACTTGGCCACAAATACATCCTGAGATCCAGCAGATAAGAATATTTTCAGATTTGCATGGATTGAGCTCAAATTTTCTGTGAACTAGAACACTCAAAGCCTTGGTTTTGTTAAATGGATTTCGGATGATAAGAACTGAGGACCCAGAATAGACCTCAGTTAAATTCCCCCTTAGGAACTACTATCTCTTTACATGTTTCCCAAGGGTCTTGATTTTCTGTCCTCTCAGCTCCCACCATGTATAAAAATGGAGAAAAGAAAATATGTCTGCCTAAAGTATACCTAAAATGTCCAGTCACAAGACATTAAGATTTCTTTTTGTATGTCGAGCCAACGTCTCAGACAAAAGCAACAGGTTTCTGACCAGGAACGTGAGGAGAGCTGAGGATACAAGAGGCCTTCAGACTCTTGAGGCTGGGACATCTTATCAGGACCATTCTGTTCTTCACTGTGGTACAGTGTTCTAAGAGCCCATCTAATTTTAGGGACTCAAGAAACTCTAATGAACTGCGTGAAATCGCCTCATGAGAATGACATTTGCAAAACTAGGTTCCTTGTCTCCGCTTTCATTTTAGTGGTTTGTTTGCTTGTTTGGCTTTGAGATAGGGTCTCCAGTTCCTCTGACTGGCCTCAGGCATACTGCATAGCCAAGAACAGGCCTGAGGTCCTGATCTTCTGCCTCCACTTTCTATACAGTAGGGATTGCAGGTGTGTGCCCCAGCACCGGGTAGATGCAGTGCTGTGGTTGACAATAATAAGAAACCACAGTGGCTGTGTCAATTGCTTGTCACTGATACAGGTCCCTAAAGGACCTTACTTTGCTGCTTAGACTATTATAAGTCCGTAACGTGTTCAAAAATGCCATATAACTGCTTTGTGTGAAGGCGTGCATATGTATACATATGTGTGCATGTGTGTATCCTATGTGTGTGCAACAAAATTATGAACTACTCAAAAATATATGGGTATTTTCCTTATCCAAGACATTTTCAACAAATGTTTTTATCCTTCAACGCAGGCCTACCTAAACAAAGGGATACTTTCCCTTTCCTCCAAGGTACAGAGGACAAGGCTCCTTCAGGGATTTTTTTTTCTGCTACTTCTGCTCTAAGCTTTCCATAAACCTGTATTGGTATAGTCAGGAACTAGGTCTAGAGCTATGTTTCATCATGGGAGATGGACCCTCAGAGACAAGAGGTGATATGTACGCACATATTGTATTATAGCAAGCGCTCAGCTTTATACTGGGTCATGATAGTCTTGTAACATTCATGGAATGATCTCAGATTTCTGTCATCCAGGTACATGGAGTTCAACCTTCTTAGGATTTTGATGGGACAGTGTGGCCACTTCCAACCAATGAAATGTGTATGGAAAAGTCATGTGATCATGCTAAGCCAGACCATTTCACTTTTGTAATCAGACCCTCCCTTCCCTTCCTTGTTTCTCCCTTTTCCTTTAGGAACCTGTAAGTCCTGCCTGTACCTTCTGCCCAGCAATTGGCCCATGGCTTTTTTTACTGACAGATTAAGAACCAACTGGGGAACAGGACCTTAACAGCAGAACTGTCCCCTACAAGACCCTTAAGAGATTTTTTAATCTTGGCCACAAAGTCTAGTGTCTCCTCTATCAGCCAGAGTCTTCAAGGAACATAAAATAGACCCAAATCCAGAGTTGATTGCATTAGGCTCATGATGGAAGTCAGAAGTATGTCTTAGCTTTTTAAAAACATTGCATCTCTGAGTTGTTCTCAAACATGACTTGTACATGAGACAAGTGGTTGAGGGATAAGTGGGAATAGGCAAATAGTAGAGATGTAATGTGTGGTCTCATTCAGAGCCCCCCCCCCCTTCAGCCAGGAGGGGCCACGTGTCCACTGCTGAGCTGATGCTGAGAGGCCAACTCTGAGGAGGATGTCTCCAAGAAGGCTTCTTGGAGGCTGTAAGACACCTAAATGGTATGCATCCTAGTCTATCATATAAACAAAATGCTATAGCAATTCTCTTATGGTTCATAAAGAATCCAAGAATGGCTACTGATAGAAACTGGGTTTGAATAGACAGACAATGGATTGAATGTAGGAACTTTCCTGAGAGTGTTCCCAAGATCAGCATCTAACTCAGAGAGACCAGATTTAACAGAAGGGAAATTTGGGCTGTGGTATGGCCACAATGAAGGTCTCAACTCACCTCTCTAGTGATTGATGGAACAAAAATGACCCTAGCTATATTTAATTGGGTGAAGGAGAATCAGACATGGAATGTGGGTGATGTCCAAGAAGAAGGAAGTCTTACGTTCACAGCTCTCTTTAATCTGTAGGAATCACTGTAAATGGTGTTTATCTACTACCTTCCAAGAGCAACACTCCCCTAAACTAGGCGGATACACATATCTCACCATGAGAGAGGAATAAAAAACCCCAACATCCACTGTGCCCAGATAAGCAAGAAAGCACATCACAACAGTCAGAGAAGTCTCCAGATGCACAGAGCAATCTGTCTACTCAGCACCTAGCCATGTAAAGCAGAAACAAAGTGGTCCCGTGAGTAAAAGAGGGGAAACCCACAGTTACCAGAGGTATTTACAGTTCAGGTAAACTGGTTTGGTGAGCATTGTGTGGTTTAAGACAAGCTTAGATAAAGAAATCACAAGGTCATGGCTCTACTCCAAATGAGAAATAAGAACCCAAATCATCTGCTGTAATGAAAGGACAAGAAAGAATGATTTAAATGGTAATTGTTAAACAGAAAAGATAGGGAACAAGAAAAACTGAATTGGACCACAGATACCACGAGTTAGCATAGGGACTTAACTAATGTACAAGTTGTGTCAGCCTCGTGATAGTTCAGATCAGAGGACATATGAAAGATTCTACGTATTTGACTCTGTGAAAGACTCAGGGAAGGACACTATAGCTAGTTATATGGCCTTAACCTCTTATACATCCATGGTTCCTTGATATGTATCTTCATGGAACACCAAGATCTCCAGAACTGCCCATTACCTTGGTGTGCTTCCTAAACATTTCCACATTAAAAAAAAAAAAAAGTACATCTTTTATCTTTAATTTATTAAGGGATGGTTTTCAAGTATCAGTCATTTTATTAAAAGGAAAATAAAAAGAAGAAATTAAAATTGCACTGCTGTTTGTTTGAAAGCAACTGGAAGTAATCAGTGTGACTTTGTGACCCCTTTGTACATGTTCTTGGAGAACGAAGGAACCGCTTCTTTCAAGTGCCCTGCTGTGACCCTGGCAATCTTAATAGAAGTGGTTTGGAGGGATGCCTTGGAGGAACTGATCACAAGCTGGAGGAGCAAAAGAATAGATGGTTGTTTTCGGTTCCTTTGAAACAGTCAGCTGTGGTCCCTAAGGACTCTGTGAGTAGGAATACAGACCAAGAGTTTCTTAGCAGCTCTGATCTTTTGGATGTAAATGGAAGGCAATTTGCAAGCACAGCCCTGCATGCTGCTGTGTTCTTGGCAAGGCTGTTCACATTAATTCTGCATTGATCTTTCGACCAAAGCTGAGGCCACACATTTCTGTTTCTTTCTCTCCTTGAGATTGCAGAAACTTCAATCACAATACCTTGTCTCCTCAACCAAGTTTTTAACAGCATTAGTTGATTAAGCCCTGTGTTACTCTGTGGAGGAGGGTGACTTAAGACACCCCTTCAAGAAGGCAGATGCTCAACCGAGCAGTGTCCAGATGCAGCCTGACTTTCATAAGCTACCATTGCTCAACAGACCCTCCACTGAGCTTTGCACAGAAAGACACAGGCTCTTGTTAATGGCTGGGACTAGAGTCCAACTCAAGCTTGAAGTAGAGTAGTTGTAATGATTTTCACAAAAACATCATGGGAATCCTTCGTGGAGGGAAGGAAAGGATTGTGCGATTCATAAGTCTTCCGGAAACCCTGTTATCTGTTATCGAAAAGACTCCAATCATCATAGAGCTGGAAAGATAGCCTAGTGGTTAAGAGCACTGGCTGCTCTTCCAGAGTATTCAGGTTCAATTCCCAGCACCCATATGGCAGCTCACAACTGTCTGTAACTACAGTTCCAGAGAATCTGGATCCCTCACACTGACAAACATACGGAGAAAATAATTAATAATAATAACAACAACAAGAACTTTAGCCAGGTGCCACATAGAGAAAACACTTACAAAAAAGACTTCAATCACCATTCTAGAAGAGTTTAAACAGGGACTTGGGGTGTGGCTAAGCTGTAAGAGTACTTCGCATGTGTGGAGCCCTGAGCTTGCTCTCCAACACTCAATACACCAGGTATGGTGGGGTTTGTCTGGAATCCTAGCACTTGGGAAGTAGAGACAGGGCAACCAGGATTTCAGGGTCACCCTTGGCTTCACAGCATATTCAGTTAAGTTATCCAGGACTGGATTTCGTGATCATGTTATGGTGACATATCTACCTTTGAGTCACGCCTACTTTTGTAAGTTACCCCCAAAGACTTTCAGGGATCATTTCTATAGTTCATTACTAGAGAAGTTTCTCTGACTGTGTAGAGCACCCAAAACCACGAGGACGAGATGTAAGTTACCCCCAAAAGTCAATAATGCATCAAGTAGAACTTGTATAGTTCTATATCTGGGGTGAATAGATATATCTTCATGTCTCCCCTGGAAAAGTCAAACAACCCAGACCAAACAAGAATTTATTTGTTCAGGGGCTTGGAAGTTTGTGGGGATCACGTGAATATCGAAAAGCAAAACATGTCTATACCTGTTCCTGTCCCAGAGTGGACCCTTAAATTATGTTGAAGTTTTGCTTTCCTTTTCATGATAGACTGCTATTAATAGTCACAGTCTGTTAACTCTCACACACAAAAAAGGAAGGAAGAGAAGGACAGAGGGAGGGAGAGACAAAGGGAAGGAGGGAGAGAGGGAAAGAGAGGACTTTCACTCCCTTACCAGCCATATCCCAGGGAATACAAAGCTGCAAACACATTCTTCACTGAATTAGCTAAGATAACCTTGCTTTCTATCCAAACTCTATTTTTAGTGTTTATATTCACCACCATCATCCAATATAAATACACACACACACACACACACACACACACACACACACACACACACACACATATTTGTTCCCTCATTCCTACAACTTTGGCTTTTTCAAACATGTTTAAGCTCCAGTTTCTCAAAGCATTTTTTCACATGGTATCTTAATGGATCCTCACCAGTGCTTTGAGATATGCAGAACACAGATAACCAATCCTAGCCTGCAGGCAAGGGGATGAGGACAAGAGTCTTTAGTTTGCTGAGATGCACAGAGCTAGCACTAGGCTTGCTCTTCTGGGACCATATCCAGCTTCTGTCTGGACCATCCGGAAGAGACACCTATCGGTGAATATGTCCACTTTCTGCACAAGTGGAAGTTTTTGAAAGCACCCTCCCCTTCACTTCTCCATTCGTCTCTGAGCCACAGAGCATGCACACATGCACACATGCACACATGCATGCACACACACAGTCCCCAGACGAAATATGGCAATCTTTTCTCTTTTGTTGTTTGTTTTGAGAATTACTCTCATGAAGTCTCACCTGGCCCTCACAGCTGACGATGGCCCTTAACTTCTGAGCCTCTCATTTCTGCCTCCAGAGTGATGCTATCCAGGTGTGTACCACTATGCCCGGCTTCTAGGGTGCTAAGGATAGAAGCAAGAGCTTCATGTGTGCATGAGGCAAATGCCCTCCCAACTGAGACACATTTCTAGCCTCTATTACTTCTTTTGAGTCCCAGTACAATCTCTGTCCCCAGTTCCCTTTTCTCCATTACAATCAAGCCCTTTGAGGATACTGTTGTTGTTGTTGTTGTTGTTGGCCTTTTCTAGCACTTCTCTTCACATCTCTTTTGCTTCTATATTTTCTTTAGTGAAGAATGAGTCTGGGGTCACTCCAAGGCAAGAAGAGACTGAGGGGTCAACTCTCTATTTAATTAAGGATTGGCTCTGGAGACCCCAAAGGTTCAGAGAGACTCTACTGGAGAAAGCATTATTGTAGAAAACCAAGAATAATTATTTGGAGCAAAAACAAAATGCCTTGCATCTGTCTGAACCCCTGTTGATTTACAAACATAAGGTAATTTGCCTCAACTGACTTAACTCCTGTTCCCGTTCAGCTCCCTCCAGCTTTCCGACTAATATCTTAATTCCCCTCTGAGCTCTCTGCACTACCAAATCAAAGCAAAATTTATCTTTCTTTCATTTGCCAAAGCCAAGCAAATTTGGAAGGGGAAAATTACTAATAAAGGACAAAGGATTTTAAAGAAAACGTATTGTTTCATTTCAGTGACTTGGAAGAGACTACAAAGACACTTAATCACTATATTAAATCAAAGGAATGTAAATCACATTATTCACATTCATAAATTGCTGACATGTGGCTTTTGAAAGGCTCGGGATGGGAAGGCAGTGGAAGGAACACAGTCTGGAAGTGAGTCATCCTGGGAGGCAGGGCTAGGAGCTGCTTTCCGGATTTCCTTCCCTTCTCTCTCACAAGGGAGCCATTTTACAGCTCAGCTCTCCTGGCATTTCAAACGTTTATCAGCAAGATCTAAGACCACTGAGTCCTTTGCAGGGACCAGCCTCAGTCACTCTAATTGTACTCCTGAAGCACTGTGTCATCTTGGTGACAAAATCAGATCAGACATGTTTGGAAATTCATTTTGTTCAAAGATAAATAAATCTATTTTTTCTGTTGTCCATATTAATTCCATATTTTTAATTTTCTGAGACAGATTTTCATGGTGCTAGCCTTCAGCTCACATCATCAGAGGATGACATTGAACTCTTAATCCTTCTGCCTCCACCCTCTTTATGTTGGGATTACAGCCTGTGCTGCTATGGCCAGAGATTTATTTTTGAAATACAAATGTGTCTGCTCTAAACCAAACATTCCTGCATCAATGATGACAACTTGTATTTTATGAAGCATCATATATTTGCACAATGTTTCCATGGACATCTGTGTGTGCCCACAGACTCGCAAAGGTTACAAGGTGGGGTGAGGTAGAGGATAAGGGGAGTCAGTTAGGAGGTAAGAACTGGAGGCATTAGCAAGTAGGGGAGAGCTTACACTAAACACTGACTTTCAGTCCATTACAACGGGCCACCACATGAGGTTCTGGACAGAAGCTTTCTGAACCAGTGACTCTGAGCAATCCAAGAGGGGCATGTGATTTACCCTCTAAGCAACCTTCCCATCCCAAAGCTTAGTCTGTGTCTTCCTATGAATGGATAAGGTAAGTTACAAGACTTTCCTTTCCCAGGAAGTATATAAAATGAGCTCTTAGCTCTAGCCCAGTGGGAGCTTTCCAACTACTACCAAGCCCTGTTGCCAACTTCTCATCCCAGGACCTGATCTGTTCTTTCCCTGGCTGTCATTCAAATGGCTCAGTAAGCTTTCTATCACAGAGATCTTTTGCCCTCCAGGGTTTGTCCTGAACATACTCTTTTGCTACCCTAGCCCATGTGAGGTCATAGTACAGATGCAGGTTCCTGTCCTGACTGCCTATATCCTGCCACCCTTCTTCCTCCTTGCTGGGGATGGAAAACAGGAACACACTCTCTTCTACTTCTGCTTTTTCATCTGTGAAATGGAAATGATACTAATGCCTCCCTCACTGGGTAGTTTTAAAACACAGTTAAAAGGGATACACACACATAAAGCCCTTAGTCACTTGTTAGTAAAATTCATTCTAGACAGCTGCTTCCTGCTTCTCCAGGCAATCATGTTCTAAGAAATTACCAGGGAAACTGAATTAATGAATTCTGAGCCATTGCTATGGGAGAAATACAGAGCAGCTTGCTATGGTTCTCTGGCAACAATGATTTTACTAGCAGATCAATACATAACCTTATTTAATGTGTGATTCTGCTTAGGGACAACCCACTTAATGTACACTTTCAATTCATAAACATGGAGCTCAAGGCCAAATGTGCAGTAATTCATGTGTGAGCACAGCTTACCTTCGTTCACATTTTCTCCACGACACCCACACTGTCCACTTTCATTAGCACATCCGTTCGACACCTGGGCCCTATTTTAACAACAAACTCTCCAACAGAAAGCCCACAAATACAAACCAGATAAAAAGAAAAGGATCCTGAGTGATTCACAAGAAAGCTGAAGTAAAACCAGAGTATCTCCATGTTAGATGCCTGGGAATTTGCAACTACATGGCTCGAATGTTGCCACTCTACAAAATAGTGAGTGTTGATTCTCAGATCAACTCATAATTCAGCAAGTAGATGAGTTTGCAAATACCAAATCCATGAACCATGAGGGTCAGCTGCATGATAACTCATCACTCAATAGCATGGACAAAGGGCCAGGATGTTTCCTGGTTTACAGAAGATTAATAGCCCAGTGAGGTATTAGTTATAGAAGGAGGTGCTGTAGATGGATTCCTGGAATCCCACGTCACACCACAGGGATAGCTCTGTCACCCTTACCTACATGAAAAGCCTTACATCAAGAGGCCACAATTTCTATGTATCTCTCATTACTATTTCTGTGAAGCACAGAGTCTCAGTGTATGAAAAATTCAACAATCATTGTGGTCTTCACCTTTATCCCTCTCTGTACACACAGGCACTAAAAACCACCTCACAAAATAGAAATTGCTTCTGCCTATATGGAATAAATAAGCATAGTAGCTCTGATGCACAGTGTTTGCCCAGCACACATGTGACTCTGAGTGTGATTCTTCAGTACAGCAAAGCAAGACAGAAAACAAAGAGTACTTTTTCTGACAGAAGTGTTGTTTTATTTTTTAATTATCTGAAAAAGTCACGAGAAGCCCCAATAAGGATATAGTCATTACAACCACATAGCAGTATCATTTTCTTCCAATTAACCACTAGATTCTGGCTAGAAATGAATCACTATTGGGTTTCCTGATGTAGAAATATCTTTGGGTGTGGAGGGTGTTAGGCAAAGGACAATAAGCTTGGTTGCATAGAAGATATAAAGTTGAAAAGAGCAGTTACAAGTCATGCTGAGAGAGTAAATCTCATTGCTCTTACCATATTTTCAAAAGTAGTAATAGGGTAGGGGAAAGTTTATTCTAAGTAGCTTGATTTAGGTGTTCTACTATTTGTACACACACATATTTATATACATCATGAATATAAAGAATTTTTTATTTGCCAATTAGAAGGCAAAGGGATGGGGGGGGCAGTTATCCACCAGACTTTAGAAAATTCCTAGTAATTAAGTTATAATGAATTCTCCCAAGCATAATGATCATTATAAATTTTACACATTTGTGAAACTTTGGACAAGCTTTCACTTTTTAAACTGATAGATAACAGCTTAAAAGTCAAACATGTTGGGGCTAGAAAAACAGCTCAGTCATTAAAGTGATGGCAGCATAAGCAGGGGGAACAGAATTTGAGCCTCTGGGATAGTGTGTGTGTGTGTGTGTGTGTGTGTGTGTGTGTGTGTGTGTGTGTGTGCGTGCAAGTGCATGCTTGCATACAGAAGTGTGAAAATGCATGACCTCCTGCATCTACAATGTCCCTGCTCAGAAACTGAAGACAAGAGAGTGACTAAGGACAGCACCTCAGTCTTGACCTCAGGCCTCCATATCCATGTGTCCACATAAGAACACATACAAATGAACATGGACACACCCCACAGAAATTTATACATGTCAGAAAGACTTGCAGTCTTTAAATATAACTGTATATACACTGGGTAGTGTTTAAATCTGTTAGCCTTATTCATCTTTTCCAATATTTATAACTGACTTTTATATAGCTAGCATGCCTTTCTAAATTTCCTAATTCTGTTTGGATGAAATGCTCAAATATTAGTTTAAGTAATTCCACAGAATTTTAGAGTATAAGCGATATGTTACAGCATGACAATCTAATGTCAAAGCTGAAAGGTTTTGATGCAGTTCTGTGAATCTGTCTGTGTCAGTTCTCCAAAGATCCTCCCAGAATGGGAAGATTACAGAACATAGGGATACTCAGACTGCTGCTATCAGAGGACTGGCAAACCAGTGATGAGCCAGAAGAGCAGCTGTCAACATTCAGCATGGTTCCAGAGAAATGCAGTGTGCTTGTCATTGTGTTTCTAATGCCATGGGACAAACAACCTACCTAATAAGTGTCTAAGAACAATAAAGAAATCTGTACTTTTTTTTATCATCCAAAAGAAAAAAAATGGGGTAAGTTTCTTTGTGAATACAGAAGAGATTAAAACATGATAACACCTTCAGGTCTGCGCCTGAGCACTGAACAGATCTTGAGGTTCAGCTCTGCACACAATCCCAAAAAACCCAGAGGAGGCTGGGCTCCCAGGAGCTCTAATACACTGAGGAACATAGGATCATAGGATCACTGGATCTCAGGAGATTGGTCACACCAAGATTTTAGGATCCCAGAGGCAGCCTGACTCCCAGGAGCTCTCACACCCAGGATCTCAGGATCACAGAATCACAGAGACAGCTGGACTCTGAGGAGTTATGACACAACCAAGATAACAGTAGACAGGCTCCAGTCAGAGACAGTATGTGCAGGTAGCATTAAAGATAACCAGATGGTGAAAGGCAAGCACAAGAACATAAGCATCAGTAACCAAGGATACTTGGCTTCATCAGAACCTAGTTCTCCCACCATAACAAGTCCCAAATACCCCATCACACTGAAAAACCAAGACTCAGATTTAAAATCACTTCTCATGATGAGAATACAGGACTTTAAGAAGGACATAACACTCTCAAAGAAATAGAGGAGAACACAGGTAAACAGGTAGAAGTCCTTAAAGAGGAAACACCAAAAACCCTTAAAGAATTACAAGAAAACACAACAAAACAGGTAAAGGAATTGAAGAAAATCATACAGGACATAAAAATAGAAGTAGAAACAATAAAGAAATCACCAAGGGAGACTATCTTGGAGATAGAAAACCTAGCAAAGAGATCAGGAGTCATAGATGCAAGCATCACCAACAATACTAGAGATAGAAGAGAGAATCTTAGGTACAGAAGACAACATAGAAAATATTGACACAACTGTCAAAGAAAATGCAAAAAGCAAAAAGCTCCTAACCCAAAACATCCAGGAAATCCAGGACACAATGAGAAGACCAAACCTAAGGATAATAGGTATAGATGAGAGTATTGGTTCCCAACTTAAAGGACCAGTAAATATCTTCAACAAAATTATAGAGAAAAACTTTCCTAACCTAAAGAAAGAGATGCCCATAAACAGACAAGAATCCTACAGAACTCCAAATAGACTAGACCAGAAAAGAAATACCTTCTGTCACATAATAATCAAAACAGCAAATGCACTAAACAAAGAAAGAATATTAAAAGCAGTAAGGGAAAAATGTCAAGTATAAAGACAAACCTATCAGAATTATACCAGACATCTCGCCACAAACTGTAAAAGCTAGAAGATCCTAGACAGATGTCATACACACCCTAAGAGAACACAAATGCCAGCCCAGGCTACTATACCCAGCAAAACTCTCAATTACCATAGAAGAAGAAACCAAGATATTCCATGAAAAAAAAAAAACAAATTTACACAATATCTTTCCACAAATCCAGCACTACAAAGGATAGAGGGAAAACTCCAATACAAGGAGGGAAATTATACCATAGAAAGAGCAAGAAAGTAATCTTCCAACTCAAAAGAAGATAGCCACACAAACATAATTCCACCTCTAATAACAAAAATAACAGGCATCAAAAATAACCTTTCTTTAACATCAATGGACTCAATTCCTCAATAAAAAGACATAGACTAACAGACTGGATACATAAACAGGACCCAACATTTGCTGCATACAGGAAACCCACCTCAGTGACAAAGACAGATACTATCTTAGAGTAAAAGGTTGGAAAAGAACTTTCCAAGCAAATGATCCTAAGAAACAAGCTGGAGGAGCCAATCTAGTATTGAATAAAATCAATGCTAGCAAAAAATATAAGGAAGGACACTATACTCATCAAAAGAAAAGTCAACTGAGATGAACTCTCAATTCTGAACATCTATGCTCCAAATGCAAGGGCACCAACTTTCACAGAAGAAACCTTACTAAAGCTCAAAGCACACATTGCACCTCACACAATAATAGTGGGAGACTTCAACAACCCACTCTCAGCAATGGACAGATCATGGAAACAAACTAAATAGAGACACAGTGAAACTAAAAAAAGTTATGAACCAAATGGATTTAACAGATATCTATAGAACATTACAGCTTAAAACAAAAGAATATACCTTCTTTTCAGCACCTCATGGTACCTTCTCCAAAATTAAACATATAATTGGTCACAAAACAGGCCTCAACAGATTCAAGAAAACTGAAATAAACCCATGCATCCTATTAGATTATCATGGACTAAGACTAGTCTTCAATAATTACAAAAACAATGGAAAGCTCACATACACCTGGAAACTGAACAACGCTCTACTCAATGATAACTTGGTCAAGGAATAAATAAAGGAAAAAATTAAAGACTTTTTAGAATTTAATGAAAATAAAGTCACATCATACCAAAACTTGTGTGACACAACGAAAGCAGTGCTAAGAGGAAAACTCACAGATCTGAGTGCCTACAGAAAGAAGCTGGAAAGAGTATACACTAGCTTGACAATACACCTGGAAGCTTTAAAACAAACAAAAAAAAAGCAAATACACCCAAGAAGAGTAGATGGCAGGAAATAATCAAACTCGGGGCTAAAATCAACCAAGTAGAAGCAAAAAGAACTATACAAAGACTTGATAAAGTCAGGAGCTGGTTCTTTGAGAAAATCAACAAGTTAGATAAACTTTTAGCCAGATTAATCAGAGGGCAGAGAGACCATATCCAAATTAATATAATCAGAACTGAAAAGGGAGATATAAAAATAGAAACCAAGGAAATTCAAAAAATCATCAGCTCCTACTACAAAAGCCTATGCTCAACAAAAAACTGGAAAATCTGGATGAAATGGACAATTTTCTAGACAGATACCAGGTACCAAAGTTAAATCAGGATCAGATAAACAATCTAAATAGTCCCAAAACCCCAAAAGAAATAACAGCAGTCATTAAAAGTCTCCCTACCAAAAAAAGTGCAGGACCAGATGGTTTTAGTGCAGAATTGTATCAGACTTTCAAAGAAGACCTAATACTAATTCTCTTTAAACTATTCCACAAAACAGAAACAGAAGGAACATTACCCAATTCATTCTATGAAGCCACAATTATGCTCATACCTAAACTGCACAAAGACCCAACAAAGAGAGAGAACTTCAGACTAATATCCCTTATGAATATTGATGCAAAAATACTCAATAAATTTCTAGCAAACTAAATCCAAGAACACATCAAAACGATCATCCATCATGATCAAGTAGGCTTTATCCCAGAAATGCAGGGATGGTTCAATACTTGGGAATCCATCAATGTAATCTACTACATAAACAAACTCAAAGAAAAAAAAACCACATGATCATCTCACTAGATGCTGAGAAAGAATTTGACAAAATTCAACACCCCTTCATGGTAAAAGTCTTGGAAAGGTCAGGAATTCAAGGCCTATACCTAAACATAGTAAAAGCAATATACAGCAAACCAGTAGCCAACATCAGACTAAATGGAGAGAAACTTGAAGCAATCCCACTAAAATCAGGGACTAGACAAGGCTGCTCACTCTCTCCCTACCTATTCAATATAGTACTGGAAGTCCTAGCCAGAGCAATTAGGCAACAAAAAAAGGTCAAAGGGATACAAATTGGAAAGGAAGACATCAAAATTTCACTATTTGCAGATGATATGATAGTATATTTAAGTGAACCTAAAACTTCCACCAGAGAACTCCTAAACCTGATAAACAACTTCAGCAAAGTGGCTGGATATAAAATTAACTCAAACAAATGGCAGCCTTCCTCTACTCAAAGGATAAACAGGCTGACAAAGAAATTAGGAAAACAACACCCTTCACAATAGTCACAAATAATATAAAGTACCTTGGTATGAATCTAACCAAGCAAGTAACATATCTGTATGAAAAGAACTTCAAGTCCCTGAAAAAAATAAATCAAAGCAGATCTCAGAATATGGAAAGAGTTCCCATGCACATGGATTGGCAGGATTAATATAGTAAAAATAGCCATATTGCTGAAAGTAATCTATAGATTCAATGTAATCCCCATCAAAATTCCAATTCAATTCCTCATTAAGTTAGAAAGAGAAATTTGCAAATTCATTTGGAATAACAAAAAACCCAGGATAGTGAGAACTATTCTCAACAATAAAAGAACTTCAGGGACATTCACCATCCCTGACCTCAGCTGTACTATAAAGCAATAGTGATATAAACTGCATGGTATTGGTACAGAGACAGGCAGGAAGATCAATGAAATAAAATTGAAGACCCAGAATTGAACACACAAACCTATGGTCACTTGATCTTTGACATAGGAGCTAAAGCCATCCAGCATAAAAAAGACAGCATTTAACAAATGGTGCTGGTCCAGCTGGAAGTTAGCATGTAGAAGAATGCAAATTGATCCATTCTTATCTCCTTGTACAAATCTAAAGTCCAAGTGGATCAAGTACCTCCATATAAAACCAGATACACTGAAATTAATAGGAGGAGGGGGATGGGATAAAGGGTTTTGGGGGGAATGGGGAAAGGGGGTAACATTTGAAAGGTAAATAAATAAAATATCTAATAAGAAAAAAAACAGTTAATGAAACTAGCAATTATAGTCAAGCAGTTGAGACATTTTGTCAACAATCTATTATGGGGATTTCTTATAATCCTCAAGGACAAGGTGGAAGGGGCCCATTAAACTTTAAAACAATATCTTCATAAAATAATAAAGAGGAAGATATATTCCCATATACCACAAATTTATTTAAATCATGCTCTTTTTATCTTAAAATTTTTTATTAAATATTTGGATGCCAAGGAACTTTCTGCTGAGTGTCTATGCACCCTACAACTTGGCATACTTATGCCTAGGTACAAAGGAAAGATCCACTTACTGGCATATGGCATATGGCATGATCCTGATCTAATATGGGGAAAAGGGCATTTTGTGTTTTTTCTGTAGGATGCTGAAGAAACATGGTGGCTGCCAGAATGATTGGTGAGACATGCGATTGCTGAGACAAAGAATGATGCTGACCTGTGAGCTTGCTGAGTGCCCTGACAATGGTAACTGGGAAGCTGTATTGGACATATGTTCCTGACCTACCTTTGCTTTCCTGTATCCCTGATGCAATAAGCTGCCTTGCTTCAAGTTTTTAGACCTTGTGGGACAAAGAATCAAAAAGAGAAGTTATAATGACTCTTGCATTTTTCTTAAAGGAGACCAGTTATTCTAACACAATCATGTACTGGTCTAGAAATCAATCTAATTTTGATTTCTAATTTTGAAGACTAACATTGAAAATAATAGTCTTCATTTGGAAGGCTGGATCTAGACATTTTCAGAGACATATTTGGAAGTTAGCTGCAGTTCTCTATGATGTTATGATAGTAAGAGATAAAGTTGGGAAAGGATCTGGATTTCAAACAAGTGTTAGCGCATGTGTTAGGGCTTTTTTAATTGTCATGTTAAAGTTTCTTCTACAGTATTTGATGTAAGTTGTATTGATTGTACACTTTCTAATTGTGTTAGTGTGCTGAAACCTGGCATGTATGGTATGGGGTTGCATCAACCAGTTTTTGTCTTATTGCCCTGAGTATTACAGGATTCTGAAAATAGCTTGCAAGTACCAGAAGAAGTGAGTTAGGCTTTAAGCAGAAGCAATAGGGTATTGGACTTGATTATTACTGGTATGACAGCTTTAATTACAATAATTGCTAGCACCAATGCTTCTGCAATAGCTTTGACACAAGAAGTTAAGACAGCTACTTTTGTCAATCATTTAGCAAAAAAATGGTACCAATGTGTTGAGTATACAAGAGGATTTATATAGATAAATTATTTAAAGACATATATTTATATGTTTGGAAGAACAATTGATGCTCTATATCCTATTGAAATTATCTGAAGGAGGTTTAAGGTTTAAGAGTTATAAGCCATCTCGACTATCATGCTAAATACCATTGGAGTTGTGTTACTTCTAAAATGTACAATTATAGTCACTATAATCAGAAAAAAAGTTTAAAGACAATTGTAGGGTATTTGGCACAATTCTAACACCTCTCTAAATGTTTTAACTTTGCATAGTGAAAATATGAATTTAAAGAATGCTTCTATGGTGAGCTTTGATGCTGCAGATAATGCTGATAAAATTATCCATTATTTGAAGTCAGTATTTCCATTTTGGTCAAACTTCAAGAGTGGCATATATAGCTTGATCATGCAAGTCCTTTTTGTCCTGGGAATACTTGTATTTATGCCCATTGTGTTAAAGACTCTGTCTAACAACATCAACATGTTGGCAGCCAAAATATATGGCTTGAACCTGAAAATGGACTCCCAGACAGAGTTATTAAATTAACAGATTGGCAAGCCAAGGTTGGGTAAGATTCTGCACAGAGCCTTACCAACCTAAGACAGAAGTGCATTGATTTTGATAATGCATATTTCATGACATGTAAGGAAGGCATTCTTGTCAGAACCACCTAAGACAGGCTCAATCTGGTTTATGCGATTAAAAAGGGGGAAATGTGGAGAGCTTTGAGGGCTACCTGGCAGGAATCTGACATTGGCCAAGGATAAGGAAATGGGCTGCTTGGAAGGAATCTGACATAGGCCAAGGAAAAGAAAATAGAGTGCAGGCAGGAGTCTGACATTAGGCTAGAACAAAGAAATAATTTCAGGCAGGAATATAAATCCTAGGCTAGAACAAAGAAGTAACTTCAGGCAGGAATCTAAATATTAGGCTAGAACAAAGAAGTAATTATAGGCAGGAATCTAAATCTTATGCTAGAACAAAGACACAGGATTCTGGCATAAAAATAAATTTGGACTAGGACAGGGAAGTAGGCTCAGATATTTTGGTCATTCTGATAAGCCCTTAGAAATAGTGAATAAAAGAGTGATCACAGGACTCTGTTTATTTTCCTGCTTGTTTTTTGACTATCTGGGTTTATTGTCTTGCTTGTTCCTTGACTATTGTTAGTTCCTCAACCTAGAACTGACCTTACTACTTGCATGAAATTTAAACAGTATAAAAGCAAAAAAGGAGGAGGAGGAGGAATGGAATAGGGGGCTAATGGGGGCATGGGGAGATAGGATAACATCTGAAATGTAAATAAATAAAATATTAAAAAAAACCAACAAAAATCAACAAAAAACCCTATGATAACGGATGTATTAAAAAGGACAAATATTTAACACTACTTTTAATCTCTACCCTGATAACGTATTCCCAAAGATTGACAAGGACTTGAAATATGCATTGTTTATGACAGAAAGCACAAAACTAGACTTGACTAAGACGTGACTCGAGTGTGTTTTGAAAATGTGCGTGCACAGCTCTACACAGAATGTCTTCATCAAACCTCTTTCCTCAGAGCTCAGAGAAGAGGTATAAAAAGTGTAAGAGCCAGAAGGATGATGGGAGAAGACGACTCTGTAAAACAACAGAGACTGAAGCTGCAAACATAGGGCCTACACGGCTCTGCACCAGGCCCTCTGTGTATGTGTGTATATATATATATATATATACACACATGTATATATGTATACACACACACACACACACACACACACACACACATATATATATATATATATATATATATATATATATATATATATATATATTCTAGATTTCAGTTTGGTATTCTTTGGCTGGTTGGTTGATTGGTTGGTTAGTTAGTTGGTTGGTTGGTTTTCTCTGTATAGCCTAGGCTGTCCTAAAACTTGCTTTGTAGTCCAGACTGGCCCTAAACTCAGAGATCTGCCTGCCTCTGCCTCCTGAATGCTGGGATTGAAGATGAGTGCCACCACCTTCCAGCTTTAGTTTAGTGTTTCTATAGGATTCCAGAGTAAGGAACAAGTGGGCCTCTGATTCTTTTGCTTTCTCTTGAACTGTTTTCTTTCTGTTGATTTTCCTTGTTCAACTTCAATGTGATGACTTTTGTTTCATCTTATTACTTTATTTTATTTTATTTTATTTTATTTTATTTTATTTTATTTTATACGTTTTGTGATCACTTAGAAGCCCGTTCTAACAAGAGACAGAACAGAGATGGATATGGATGGGAGAAAAGGAAGGAACTGAGAAGAGTAAAAGGAGGAGAGACTGTAATAGTTATACATTGTATGAGAAAAGGATCTATTTCCAATAAAAGGGGGAGGCAGAAATAAAGAAACAAAGAAACAGAGAGGAAAAATAGAAAAAGGAGGAAAGGAGAAAGGAAGGAGGGATGGAGGGAGAGAGGGGAGGAAGGAAGGAAGGAAGGGAGGAAGGAAGGAAGGAAGGAAGGAAGGAAGAAAATGATTATGTTCAAATCAGCAAAGCACAGGGGTGTACATTTCAGGGTTGGATGATAGCTCCTAAACTGGCATTTCCATAAAATAAGGAGATGATTTTAAGAAATATAATCAACTAATCATATATTTGATATGTGATATTATGGCTTGAATTTTAACTGTCTCCCAAAAGGCTCACCCACATACTAAAGGCTCCATGGCCAACCAGTGCTGCTACTGGAAGGTGATGGGGTCATTAACAGGTGCAAGAGAGGGGTCAGCGGAGCTCTGCCCCATGCTATCTCCTTCCCAGACACCAAGAGGTGAGAACTCTTTCCTGTCTGCTCCATCACAATGCACTGTACTATTACAGGCCCAAGACAACAGGACCGTGGGACCACACTCAAACCTCTTTCTGTCCTTCCAAACCTTCACTCTGTCTAAGTTGTTTTATTTCGAGAATTTGTGACAGCAGATGAAAAACAGTGACTAATACACAGGGCAAAGTAAAAATGTCAAAACGTTAACTGGCAAAAGACAACACAACTCCATCAAGAAGACATTATCCGATGTGTGATTTCCATACAGAAGTATGTGGGGGAGCCATGTGATGTGCGAAGCCACAGATGGCTTGTTTATAGACTTCAAATCCTTTTTCATTGAAAGTGAAACTCAGAAAAGGAAAAGCACACACAGTTGTAGAGCATAGGAGTATTCCAAGATCGACACTGTTTTCTCCACTGTCTAGGCCAGAACAGAAGCGCTTGGTGCCTCAACTAGGTTCTTTGTCACCTGTCTCCTGACCTGTTCTGACTGCCAACAATCCTCGCCCACCCTTGGGCTGAGGATAGTCCTCCAGTCTGTATCTTTGTTCTCTACATGGCCTTACCCTCTGTGCCTGTATCTAAATTCTGACTGTTTTCTCTTATCAGAACACCAGTCATTAGATTGCTAATCACCTCAAATCCAGGATGATGCCATCTTCAGACCTCAACCACATCTGCAAAAACCCTATGTTACCACTTCCACAATACTCAGGGGTGAAGATTTGGGTGTGTTTTGGGGGTGAATGGTACTTAACCGTGACCCACGTGCATATTTTAATTTCAATAGTTTCATCTCACTGTTTTCAATTGATGGAGTCTTTTAAGCCTCTTAATTTACATGTCCACCTTTATCCTTTTCCTTTTGTTCTGATATGTGGGTTGAAAAGCTAGGACTTAGCTAGCAAGATGGGTTAGAACCTGATAAAGGCTGTGGAGCAAGCCAGGACACCAAGTTCTAGTCCTCAAGTCCACAGAATAGAGAGGGCTGACTCCCAAAAGCCCTCTGACCTCCACACATGCACCACGGTACATGTTCACGCACAACCACACACACCTCATGCACATGCATGTACATGACACCAAGCACACACACACACACACACACACACACACACACACACACACACACAC
>JANHMN010000009.1:66932828-66948377 GCA_030674055.1 Rhabdomys pumilio | reverse complement strand
ACACACACACACACACACACACACACACACACACACACACACACACATTTTTAAAGCTACCTAGGACCATGTAAGCTGCAGTTGCCATAACCTAAGTGTAGCTCTGGCAGTCTGACTCTTAGACATTGTTCTTGACTGGGTTTAAACAGGCTATCAGAAGCTCTCCTCCCACTGGAATTCATACCTAAGCCCTGAATTTTAGCTTATGTGGTGAGTCCTGACAAGGGTCCTCCCACATCAATCTCTGACCAGCCTCTGTAGCAAGAGGTATTAAAAAAGATGACCCATCGGCTTCCCAGCTCTGCTGCCAACCAAGTCCCCACTCTATGCCCAGCAGCGGCTGGCTATCTCAGTCCCACTGGCCTCCTACCCCCCAGACATTGGCGTGGTCACTGCCTCCACCCACCGCCAACATCGTGGTTAGATATCACAATACTCAATAACCCGGTAAAAATCAAAACTCTTAAAGCTTATAGTTAACCAGATTTATATATGTAAATACTCAAATCACAAGGTGCCCACACAATAATTTCAAGGGCAATTGAATGTGGCCCTCAAATCTCCCTAAAGTGCAATCTTAATCTGCAAACTCAGGTACTACTGTTCCTTGGAGATCAGGCTTTAGGAAGGTAATTGGGATCATGGGAAATCTTAACCCATGGTGGGATCCGAGGTTCTTCAGGAAGAATAGGAAATCGAGCTAGAATACTTCCTCTGCCTCCCCATGTGCTGTCATCTGCCAGGATCAAGAGCCAAACAAACCTCAGTTCTTCATAAACTCTCTACTCAGAAAGTCACTTTTGAGAATCTGACCAAAATTCTTATCTTTCACCTTTGATGTGATTTCTAATTATCCTGGCCTCTCTTCAGCAAGAACTCTGTTAAACCATTTTTAAAAGCAACACTGTCCTGATGCTTGAGGTCTCAGTAATTTTCCACCCACTACACCCATCCCCCATCACTGTATTCTTTATATAGAAATTCCTGCTTGTCCTCATGGGCTCATTTTAACCCCAGAGTCTTGTGCCCTTATTATCAAGTATACTTCCCAAATCAAAATGTCTTTACTTCTTTAATGTCAGCTCAGGTTGTTTTTGACAATGTGGTTTAGTATTTGCTTCTGTCCTCTGCATTTTCTCCAAAGTTAGGCCTAAAAAAATTCATCAGACTTGGGTTCGATTCTTCATGCAAAATATAGGTAAGGGTGGTACTTGTGGTTTTCATTAGGAGTCAGATTAATATGTCTTCTTTTCCTGATGTTAGTTATACTCAACGACTGCATCTCTTAATGGTGACATTCTAATCCTGCTGTTACTTTTTCGTGCGCTTATTAAATGCCACTGTAAGGAAATTATAATAAAATATTTTTTATCTACTATATATCCACTCAGTATTATAATTCACATAAAAATTATAAAAAGTACTTGATGTTTTCCTTCCTTGGTTTTGAAAGCAATATAATTACTTTTTAATCATCCTTCAAAAATGAAAAGTTAACATTATGAATTCATGGACTTAAACACATCAGTGAGTCTTATTTGAACAAAATCATTAGTCTTATTATGGCTAAAATATTGCCCTTCTGCTTGGGGGAAGCTTCATGCTGTCTGTCTTAGCGTTTCCAAGACTATATAACAAAATACCTGAGGGGAAAAGGGAGGGAAGATTCATTTGCCTTTATGGTTTCAAAGTCCATTATTATGTGGCTCCATGTGTTGGTTCCGGGGTGAAGCATCTCATTATGGCTGAGGAAAGTGGCAAAGGAAAGCTGTTCACCTCGTGGCAGCTGGAAAACAGACATGTTAACAAGGAAGTGTGTTGGGGACGCACTCCGTGTTAAGTCCCTCTACTGGTTAGCCTTGCGTCGCAGGTTCCACAAGCTCCTGCTACTTTGAGCTAGCAGCCGAGCCTTTAACACGTGGCCTTTGAAGAATCCCACCTGATCCTTAGAGCTTTTCACACTCACTTCATGGCCTTTCACAGCTTTCCTGAGATCTGCTGTGAAAGGGGTTTGGTGTTCATCTTTGACACTTCTTGGAACAGAACGGAAGTCTTTAGAGGTTTTCTGGTTTCTCTCCAGGTCAATGCCGTTCACTAAGGGAGTTTGTTGCGCTGGGTTAGCCGTCTTTCACAAGCCTCTTGGGTAGAAAGAGCTAAAAGCAGATGTTTACACTTACAGTTTCAGAACTAAAGTGTTCCATCAACCCACATTCTTCGACCTTGCATCTAAACTGCCACTTTGTTCAAGGTCAACACTCCTCGTTTTTTAAAGGCATTTGAGTGACAGAATTAAATACTCCATAATGATTCGCGAAAACACCTCAGATTAAATACTCATTAGTGTGAAGAAAATTATTAGAGCACAAAATAACTTAAAGTTTATATTTACTTTTATTAATATGCCTCTGTGTATGATATTTTTAGGTCTATGAATTGTGCTATCCCTCGGTATAAATTCTGTGAGTAAATATTTAGTGGGCATCACCAGCCAACAATGCTAACGTTTTTCTAGACATTGCTGGTATCTAACTTGTGAGGTAAGAATGATATGCAAGGGCTGGAGAGATGGCTTAGGGGTCAAGGACACTTGCTGCTCTTCCGGAGGACCTGAGTTCCGTTCTCAGCACCTACACCAGCACCTACAGCATCTACATCTGTAGCTCTAGCTCCAGGGAATCTGACATCATCTTTCTGGCTTCCAGAGGCACCTGCACACACATGGCATATACTCACATAGATACATATGTTTAAAATGAATAAATAAAAATTTTTAAAAAGAACAATATACCAAGTCTTTACACAGTGATAACATTTTTCTATTTTGATTAAAAATGGGCTTTGGTTGTTACAGAATATTTGGTTCATGTTTTCTTTCTTTGGTCATTTTAAATGTTATTTTATTTTGTGTCCAGGTATTTGTTTGTCCAAGTTGATATTTTCCACTGTGCAACTTATTTTTCTAAAACGTTTTATAAAAGTTGATATTTGAAATTAGTGTGTGTGTGTGTGTGTGTGTGTGTGTGTGTGTGTGTGTGTGTTGTGTAATATGCATCCATATCACACATATTACACACAGAGATGTACACAGAGATCAGGGGAGTTTGGGAAGTTGACATATATTTCCACCATGAGTCCCAGGCCCTGAACAAGTCACCAGGCTGGTACATGAAGCAGCTTTGTCTGCCAAGTTATCTTACTGGTGCAACTTGTTTCCAATGTGTATTTTAAAATGTCTTTTCTAATCTCAGGAACATTTTCTTCACTCATATCTTAATATTCGGTCTTCTTTCTTACTGAGGTCTTCCATTTCAAAGCCTTGACCTGGCCTTTAGATCCTCTCTCACACGTTTCTCTTCTCTTTAGTAGCCTGTATTGGTGTTATTGTTATTTGTGTTATTGTTGTTGATGATACAGTTTCATCATTCCCAGCCTACCTTTCTCTGCAGAGGTAATCCTCTATCTTCTCGTGTGCTTTTCAGTGCTCTCAATGAATACTGAGTTACACAAGAGCCTGGACCATGAAACAGCAAGGCTGTTTCCCTAACTCAAGACAAGCATACGGGCTAGTTAAGAGAAGCCAGCAACAGCCCCACCAGCTTTGAGTCAAAAAGTTCAGTGTCTCCCCACGAAATCTAGAGCATCTAAAGCCTCCCCCACACATCCATCTCTCTTTCTCATACATTCACCTTTGAATCTAAAACTGTCAGAGAACATGACCAACTAGGTTCAGGTGAACTCTAACACCACAAACATCCTGACTGGTATCAAAGGATCCTATGTCTCATCCTTTGAATCCTTGAAGATCTACATAACTTTTGCTGTTTTGTTCTTCTTTCTGTTGTGTGCTCTGGTCTATATACACAGAACAGCAATACCAAACACTCATTAAAGACTGCTCCAACCAATACAGGGAACATATCTCTCTACAAACCCTTAAAGAAAAGTATTGTGGAAACTACACAGTGAACTACAAATCCCTCCTAGAATCAGCATTTGTGCAAGAAGCAAGGGGGTGGGGATTGCTTTGCACAGCCCTGGAAAGCAGCAACTCTGGTGGGCACATGTCAGCTGCGTAGGATCCCTGCAGAGTTTAATCCATTATGGAAACTGCAGCACTGGCAGCCTGGCTCTTCAATTATCAACCACAAGCCATAAAGAAGATGGAGAGGAGATCTATAAGGTAAAAAGACATTTAAAGAGACCTATCAGCCAAGGAGACAGATGGAGCCTTTGGGGAGAACCAATTTAAATAAACCAATTAAGACATATTTAAAAGATAGCTCGTGTGGGATGCGAACAATGAATGGATATTTAATTACCTTAAGGAATCATTTGTTTAGATGTGCTAATAATGTCATGCCCATGCCTCTTTTTAAATGTTTGTATGGGGTGTAGTGTGTGTGTGTGTGTGTGTGTGTGTGTGTGTGTGTGTGTGTCCATGGGTGAATGCAGAGGCCAATGGAGGACTTTAGATAGAGGTCCCCCTCTATCACATTCCACTTTATTATTCAGTTTGAGCTAGGCTGGCTGGCCAGCAGGCTCCTAGGCTCTGTGTATCTCCACCTGCCACCCTCCATCCTCCTCCACCATCCCAGGCACACTCAGCAATGCACAAGAATGCAATTCACAAGAATGCTGAGAACTGCAGGGCCTTGTGCTTGCTGAGCAAGGACTCTTTCCCACAAAGCCACCTCACCAGCCCCCAGCCCCACTTTCTGAAATAGTCTGCATTTTCTGGCCACATTTTGAAATAATTTCACATGAAATCATGTGAGTTTGGGATTGACTTTCAAATAAACTGACTGGGAGATGGGGGTTGGGAAGGTGTCTGAAAGACTTTCGTCCCAAAGCAGACAACCACTGAGGCAGGCGAACACCATACTGGTCGATATTCTAATAAATATTGCAATATTGCCCACAGTAAAGAATTAAAAAGGAAATGTATAAGCAAACATATAGTCAACGAAATTAACTGGAGAAATTATACCTGAATTAAAAAAGATGTGTATTCAATAAAGCCAGTAGATGACATTGACAAGAATCCACACAGGACATCCAATATTCCTTTGGTATGCTAAACAATTTCTTAGAGACAATGTCTCAGAGACTATTTCTAAAAGCAAAGGGTGAAGCAATTTTAATCCCCCTTAGATCCTACAGAGAGATTTTTGTTTTTAAATACAAAGGCACATCCAGTGATTTTTTTTTAACTAGAATAAACAAATGGCATGCAGTTATTAGCAATGTAGAAAGTAAGGCAGTTCAAAGCAACGTTTTGTATGCTGAGGAAACAAGTTAAAACGATTCATCTGAAAGCAATAGAAATTAGGAAGCAAGGTGGTTACAGATACAAAGTTGAACATGGGAAGGAAAGGGATGGAGTGTGAGTAACCCTGTGTCTGTTATAGAGAAGCAACCACGAGTAGCCAGCCCTCAGCAGGAAGGAGCAATCTCATCTGCGCACCTTCTTTTACCCCTTCAAAGCCTGGATTATAATTTTCATGAACCTGGGTTTCCTACACTGCTGCACACACTGCTGTTGGGTGTGGAGATACGAGTAAGCAAGCATTCTGTGTCATCCGTGAGGCTAGCACTTCCTGTCAGCTACCAGGATTGCAGCTACTGGCATGTAACGTGTGATGACAAATAAGTCTGATCTTAGGGCTGGAGCCCTGAGTCCTTGTAGTTAAAAGAGACCATGACACAACTGCACCAAGGCTTCTTCTGCTCTGCATTCCTAAAGTGGTTTTTAAACTGATGTCTCAACAACTTTATTCAGCATTATCTGAAGACCAAGAAGTTTCATAGAGACACTAGGCTGTTTTTTTTTTCTTCAAGTTTTATTTTGACTCTTGTTTGAAATATGAGTTTCTAAGCAGACCAGTTTCTAATGGCTTTAATTTAAAAATCATGGGCCTGTGAAATGACTCAGCAGGTAATGGTACTTACCAACAAGCCTGAAGACCTGAGTTCGATCCCGGGACCCTCAGAGTGGAAGAAAAGAACAGACTCCTTCTAGTTGTCTTTTGACCTCCACACATGTGCCATGGCATGTAAATAAATAGATGTAATCTAGAATGTTTACTAAAATAAAACTCAAGAGAAATTATTAAGAACCTGAATTTTATTGTTTCCATGCTTGCTGGCACTTGGCAAATGACATTTCCTGAACCTTCATCCCCTCTTGTGACTAACAGAGGTGACAAGTTTTTTGACTGTTGTAAAGATTAACTTTAGTCCTAGGTGCTGAAGAGCCAAGGCTAGAAGAGGGTTTGAGCCTAAAATTTTGTGAGCTTGTAGCCAGCCTGGGCAATGTAACCAGAACTTGTCTCAGAAAAATAGGTATTTATTTATCTTAGATAGGTAAATAGGCAGACAGATAGATGCATGATGGGGCTTGTATACACAATTCTAGAAGACAATAAATGGTAGTAGTAGTAACAACAACAACAATAACAACAACAACAGTAATAACAACAACAAATTGTTGCCAATATTATAAAAAATATAATGGATGGTTTCTTTGAGGTCATCTGTTTTTGTGTTTATTATAGTAGCTTTTTTAATTTTGTTTGTTTGGTTTGTTTGTTTGATTTGGCTATTAGTTTGTTATTGTTGTTGTTGTCTTGTTTTGTTTGGCCTTGTTTATGAGCCAGGTCCTTACTCAGTCACAGCTTCTGAGTTCTGGGATTAGAGACGTATTTACTGTGTTTGGTTCTTTTGTGGACTTGAATGGATGAGAGGGAACTGTAAGCTAGCTGTGGGGGCTCACACAGTATACAAGGAGAATGAATGTTATTGGCACTATCTTTTAGAAATCTACAAGTTCTCCACACTTTTTTCCTGACAAGTATGGTGTTAGTCAGTCACTTTAAATAATAAAATGAATTGAACAAAACCATCCAGACATAAAAATAGAAGTAAAAACAATCGAGAAATCACAAAGGGAGACTAACAGGGATATAGAAAACCTAGAAAAGAAATCAAGAGTCATAGATGCAAGCATCACCAACAGAATGCAAGAGATAGAAGAGAGAATCTCAGGTACAGAAGATACCATAGAAAATATTGACACAACTGTCAAAGAAAACACAAAATGCAAAAAGTTCTTAACACAAAACATCCAAGAAATTCAGGACACAATGAGAAGACCAAACCTAAGGATAATAGATATAGAAGAGAGTGGGGATTCCCATCTTAAAGGGACAATAAATATCTTCAACAAAATTATAGAAGAAAACTTCCCTAACCTAAAGAACGAGAAGCCCATAATCATGCAAGAAGCCTACAGAATGCCAAATAGACTAGACCAGAAAAGAAATACCTCCCGTCACATAATAATCAAAACACAAAATGCACAAATCAAAGAAAGAATTTTAAAAGCAGTAAGGGGAAAAGGCCAAGTAACATATAAAGGCAGACCTATCAGAATTACACCAGACTTCTCACCAGATACTATAAAAGCCAGAAGATCCTGGACAGATGTCATACACACCCTAAGAGAACATAAATGCCAGCACAGGCTACTATACCCGGCAAAACTCTCAGTTACCATAGATGGAGAAACCAAGATATCCCATGACAAAACCAACTTTACACAATATCTTTCCACAAATGCAGCACTACAAAGAATAATAGCAGGAAAGCTCCAATACAAGGAGGACAATTATACCCCCAAAAGAGCAAGAAAGTAACCCTCTTCCAACAAACCCAAAAGAAGATAACCACACAAACAATGTCTCTACTATTAACAAAAATAACAGGAAGCAACAATCTCCTGTCCTTAATATCTCTTAACATCAATGGACTCAATTCTCCAATAAAAAGACATAGGCTAACGGGCTGGATATACAAACAGGACCCAGCATTTTGCTGCATACAGGAAACACACCTCAGTAACAAAGACAGACACTACCTTAGAGTAAAAGGTTTGAAAACAATTTTTCAAGCAAATGGTCCTAAGAAACAAGCTGGAGTAGCCAATCTAATATCAAATAAAATCAACTTTCAACTTAAAGCTATCAAAAAGGATAAGGAAGGATATTTCATACTCGTCAAAGGAAAAGTCAACCACCATGAACTCTCAATACTGAACATCTATGTGCTAAATGCAAGAGCACCCACTTTCATAAAAGAAACCTTACTAAAGCTCAAAGCACACATTGCACCTCACACAATAATAGTGGGAGACTTCAACACCCCACTCTCAGCAATGGACAGATCAAGGAAACAAAAAGTAAACAGAGAAACAGTGAAATTAACAGAAGTTATGAACCAAATGGACGTAACAGATATTTATAGAACATTTCACCCTGAAACAAAAGAATATTCCTTTTTCTCAGCACCTCATAGTACCTTCTCCAAAAAAGACCATATAATTGGTCACAAAACAGGCCTCAAAGAATATAGGAAAATTGAAATAATCTCATGCATTCTATCAGATCACCATGGACTAAGGCTGGTCTTCAATAATGAAAAAAAAAAAAACAATGGAAAGCCAACATTCATATGGAAACTGCACAACTCTACTCAATGAATGTGGTCAGGGAAGAAATAAAGAAAGAAATTAAAGACTTTTTAGAATTTAATGGAAATGAAGACACATCATACCAAAACTTATGGGACACAATGAAAGCAGTGCTAAAAGGAAAATTCATAGCTCTAAGTGCCTACAAAAAGAAACTGGAGAGAGTATACACTAGCAGCTTGACCACACACCTGAAAGCTCTAGACCAAAAAAAGCAAACACACCAACGAGAAGTAGATGGCAGGAAATAATCAAACTCAGTGCCGAAATCAACCAAATAGAAACAAAAAGAACTATACAAAGAATCATTAAAATTAGGAGCTGATTCTTTGAGAAAATCAACAAGATAGATAAACCCTTAGCCAGACTAACCAGAGGGCCCAGAGACCGTATCCAAATTAATAAAATCAGAACTGAAAAGGGTGACATAACAACAGAAACCGAGGAAATTCAAAAAATCATCAGATCGTACTACAAAAGCCTATATTCAACAAAACTGGAAAATCTGGATGAAATGGACAATTTTCTAGACAATACCAGTTACCAATGTTAAATCAGGAGCAGATAAACCACCTAAACAGTCCCATAACCCTGAAAGAAATAGAAGCAGTCATTAAAAGTCTCCCCACCAAAAAAGTCTGGACCAGGTGGTTTTAGTGCAAAATTCTATCAGACTTTCAAGGAAGACCTAATACCAATTCTCTTCAAACTATTTCACAAAATAGAAACAGAAGGAACACTACCCAATTCATTCTATGAAGCCACAATTATGCTCGTACATAAACCACACAGAGACCCAACAAAGAAAGAGAACTTCAGACCAATCCCCCTAATAAATATCAGTGCAAAAATACTCAATAAAATTCTCTCAAACAGAATCCAAGAACACATCAAAACAATTATCCATCGTGATCAAGTAGGCTTTATCCCAGGAATGCAGGGTTGGTTCAATATTCGAAAATCCATCAATGTAATCAACTACATAAATAAACTCAAAGAAAAAAATCACATGATCATCTCACTAGATGCTGAGAAAGCATTTGACAAAGTTCAACACCCCTTTATGATAAAAGTCTTGGAAAGATCAGGAATTCAAGGTCCATATCTAAACATAGTGAAAGTAATATACAGAAAACCAGTAACCAACATCAAACTAAATGGAGAGAAACTTGAAGCAATTCCACTAAAATCAGGGACTAGATAAGGCTGCCCACTCTCCTCCCACCTATTCAAAATAGTACTGGAAGTCCTAGCCAGAGCAATTAGGCAACAAAAGGAGGTCAAAGGGATACAAATTAGAAAGGAAGACATCAAAATTTTACTATTTGCAGATGATATGATAGTATACTTAAGTGACCCCCAAAACTTCCACCAGAGAACTCCTAAACCTGATAAACAACTTTAGTAAAGTGGCTGGGTATAAAATTAACTTAAACAAATCAGTAGCCTTCCTCTACTCAAAAGATAAACAGGCTGAGAAAGAAATTATGGAAGCGACAACCTTCACAATAGTCACAAATAATAAAGAGTACCTTGGTATGAATCTAACCAAGCAAGTAAAAGACCTATATGACAAAAACTTCAAGCCCCTGAAAAAAGAAATCGAAACAGATCTCAGAAGATGGAAAGATCTCCCATGCTCATGGATTGGCAGGATTAATATAATGAAAATGGCCATCTTGCCGAAAGCAATCTACAGATTTAATGCAATCCCCCATCAAAATTCCTACTCAATTCTTCACAGAGATAGAAAGAGCAATCTTAAAATTCATTTGGAATAACAAAAAACCCAGGATAGCAAAAACTACTCTCAACAATAAATGGCCTGGCATCCGAATCTGCTAGAAGATAAAATGCTTAGAATCATTAGCTCAATGAACTTTCTGAATAAAACCCCAGTATCATCAGAATGCCATCATCAGAGTGAAGGGACAGTTTACAGAATGGGGGAAGTACCTCTGCCAACTATACATCTGACAGAGGGTTAGTATGCAGACTGTACAAAGAACTAAAACTTTGAGGAAACAAAACAACTCAATTTAAAAAGGATATATAGAACTAAACAGAATTCTCAAAAGGTGAAACAAAAATGACTAAGAAACTTTCTTCTTTAAAGTTCAACATCCTTAGCCATCAGAGAAATGCAAATTAAAATTGCTTTGAGATTTCATCTTACCCTAATCAGAATGGCTAAGCTCAAAAACAAATAATAACAAACACTGGAATGCTTTAGAGGAAAGGGGACACTTACTCCTTGTTGTGGGAGTGGGAACAGATGAGGCTGCTATGGAAACCAGTGTGGAAGTTCTTCAAGAAGCTGGAAATGGATGACTGCATCTGACTGGATCACTCTTGAACATCCACCCAAAGAACTCTGCACCCTACTCTCCAGACATTTGCTCATCCGTGTTCATTGCTGCCCTAGTCACAGTAGCCAGGAAAGAGGAAGAGCCTGGACGTCTATCATTAATACATGGATGATGGAACTGAGGTACATACACACAGTGGATTTCCATTTGGCTGTTAAGAAAAACGAAATTATTAAATTCACAGGTAAATGATGGAGTTGGAAGCAATCATTCTGAGAGAGATAACAGAAACCCAGAAAGACAATCCACATACTTCCTCTCATTTGTGGATTCTATCTTTGGCTCTTCGGATAAGTGCTTCATTTGAAATACCCACAGAGGTGGGGGAATTAGTAAGGGAATGGGGCAGGAGGTTTCAAGGGAGGAATGAGAGAACATGTGGTATGGAGGTTTAAAGGAGAATAGTGGAACAGGAAGGGTTAAATTAGGAGAGGAGAAAGGGAGGGGAGGAGAAGGAGAGGAAAGGAACGGATGTAGGGAGGGATAAGCAGAACTAAAAGATCTTTTGGAAGGTCATATGGAAACCCACTGCTATGGGAGCTACCTAATTTCATACATAAAACATATATAACATTATACTATAGTGGGCAATGTGATAATGAAGATTATAGATTTTTAAGAATTATTTCTCTCTTCATCTCTCTCTCTCTCTCTCTCTCTCTCTCTCTGTGTGTGTGTGTGTGTGTGTGTGTGTGTGTGTGTGTGACATATCTGTAGGTGTGTGTAAAAGCCAGAAGAATGCATCAGATCCCCTGGAGCTGGAGTATAAGCCACCAAGACATGTGCTGGGAACCAAACTTTGGTCCTTCACAAGAGCATCAAACACTCTTAACCTCCCGGCCATCTCTCCTGCCCCTTGAGACAATTCTTCAGCATCAGAAGAACTCTTGAACAGAAGCACTGTCCTCAAATTACATCTCAGATGTTTTTAAGTTTTCCTTCCACACCAAAGAAGCTCAAATTGTAATGGTAAATTATTCATTATGGGTCTGATTAGTGCAATAAAAAAAAAAAGGAACCCAAATCAGTGAGCCAAGCTCAAAGAGCAGTCAAGGCTCTACACTGAAAACACTAGCAAAGGAATACAGGTGCTAACAAAGGAATGTAAACGTTAAGTTAAATTGCTTACTGCACACAAAGTGCTAAAAAAAGAAAGAAAGAAAGAAAGAAAGAAAGAAAGAAAGAAAGAAAGAAAGAAAGAAAGGTTTCCTGAGTGCTTGTCTTCTTAATTAACAAAACTAAACACTATAGTAATCACACTGTTTATAGGATTTCTGTTGCCCTGGAGTACCTTCACACTAATTAATTTCATTGAACTTCAACAGAATGTGAGGAGTATCTCCTATTTGTAGAATTCTTTGATGTCATTGATAAAGGATTAAAAGGTTATTAAAGAACGAGATGCAAAAATAAAAATAATTGAAACAGGTAGCAAAAAATAATCCACAAAATAGATTGTGTTTGACTGAAAAAGAAAATCGGAAAACAGGCTGGAGAGATGGCTCAGCAATTAAGAGTACTTGCAAAAGACACGGGTTAAGTTTCCAGCACCTACAGGTAGCTCATAACAATCTGGCAATCCAGGTCCAGGGGATTCAACAACCTCTTCAGGCACCACAGACACTGCATACATTTGGTGTACATACATAGACACTAGCAAAGTATCTATGAAAATAACATTTTAAAAAGAAAAATAAGAAAATTGCTCTCATAATGACAGATGAAGAAGAAGAAAGAGGAAGAAGAAGAAGAAGAAGAAGAAGAAGAAGGAGAAGGAGAAGGAGAAGGAGAAGGAGAAGGAGAAGGAGAAGGAGAAGGAGAAGAAGAAGAAGAAGAAGAAGAAGAAGAAGAAGAAGAAGAAGAAGAAGAAGAAGAAGAAGAAGAAGAAGAAGAAGGGGAAGAAGAAGGGGAAGAGAGAAAGGAGAAGAGATGGATGGAAAACAGACAACCACAGATGGACAAATAAATGACATAAATAACAATAGAAATACATGATAGGTCGGAGTTTAGATGTATAAATGATAGCTTTCTGGAGTCCAGCCACAGTGGGGTTCAGAAACCAAAGGAGAATGTGTAGAATAAAAAAAGCAGCCTTGGACCCAGAGGTTCAGTTCACGCTCTGGCACTGAGACAACTCAGGCCACTTTTATTTCTATGTCTATTTATTTTCTGCAGCTGAAAAGGTTTTACATTCATTCTCTCATATACAATCTCTTTTAAGAAGTCCTACATTTAACAATAATGTGAACACTGTACTTTTTTTCCTTCCTCTCCTCAGTTCCCTCCGTTTCCTGCCAACCCATGAACTGTATCAAGAAAGAGGAGACACAGCGTCAGCAAGCAGTTAATATGTAACCCAGCACATTGGTCTGTAACCAAGTGACCATGCTGGTAGCTACTGTGGTTACAGTACAGGGAGGCGATGGACTACATACTCAGGAAATTCTGATTTAATTATTGGTACCTAGTATCTCTTCATATCCTAATCAGAAGATCTAATTCCTCTAACACCCAGGCTTCTTAGCAAATCAGTAACCTGCGTCAGTTCCAAATCCTTGCTTGGCTTATCTCTGAATGTTCCTATTAGGTCTTGGAACCAATGATTCAGCAAGAACTTTCTAACCTTTTGATAATCATCTAGCTGTTTTGGAACAGGTCAGTGGGCAGATGGTTGTCAGATCCAAGTTCCCATTAGGAGAGAACATCTGGACATTAGCTAATGTACCCAGACCAGGCCCTTGATGGTGTTGACATAACCACATCGCCACCCTTAACAGAGGAGCAATGATCTGTCTGCTCCCATGATCCTCAAAGACAAACAAGAATGAATGCCTGCCTGAGCTTTCCTTTTATGAATCTGGGGAAATGTCTGCCACAGATAGAGTGAAAGTAAAATCTTCCAATAGAAAAGCCAAAACCCCAAACGCAAGGCAAAAGCTATCCCTGCATTCCCTCAGGAAAGGCCAGGAGATTCTGCACAATTTTCCCCATAGGTCCTTGCCATGTGGAAACCCAACTCCCCAGGCCTTGCCATAAGGACAGCTGTCTGCATTACACTCCCACACCACTCCCAGAAGAGGCTTGGCTACTGCCAATAGATGATTAACTGATAGATGATAGAAAGATGTATAGATGATAGATAGATAGATAGATAGATAGATAGATAGATAGATAGATAGATAGATAGATAGATAGATGTCATAGATACATACGTGGATGGTTGATAGAACATAGCTAGATAGATGATATGAAAACAGTTGTGTAATTTGAGATAAGCCTTAAAAAAATGAGTTCATTTGTTATGTCAAAGGTAAAGGAAGGGACGATATCTTTAGGCATCACCACTTGCCTGGTTTTTCTGCCTAGCAGTTTCCTTCTTGATATCAAGACCTATTACAGCAGAAACAAAAGCCACGTAGACATCCATGTAAATAAATAGGGCATGTAACTGATCACATACTCAATGTATACTAACGAAGGTGGTACTAGATACATAGAGAAACCAGTGGTCAGGGCTTGTTAGGCATGTAGCTGAGTTTGCAGGGTTTTTAGGAGTAAAAGTCAAAGTGTTTGGGGTGGGTTTGCCAGGAGGCCTTCCAGGAAAGCGAGGATATGTGGGGTGATCTTCCTCTGTTATGCAGACATTACATCAGAGCAAAGAGACACTAAAAACACAATGATGCCCTGGGCATGCCTGTGTGTCTTTGCAGCAGGGAGCTTCATTTGGAGACAGAGCAAAGGGTCACCTTTACTTAATCTGGGGAGGTCCAGGGCCATGACTCAGACTCCAAGTCTTTGTTTCTAGTATCACAGTGATCTCTGGGGATTAGGTAGAATAAGGTAGGAGCAACCCTCAGCCAAGTGAACAGCATCCTGTTTTTGGGTTCTAGATATCAAGGTTATTGTCATTGCCAATAAAGAAAGTGGTGCATTCATCTCTTAGTAAGGTAATACAGCCCAGAAATGGTGTTGAAGGCAGGCAGACATGACCAAGTAGATGCAACACACTGAACGAAAAGCTGAAGCCAGTCACTGCTTAGGCATTTGGGAGCTTAGGCCTCAGAACTAAAGTAGTTTCTTTCCTTTGAAAACAGTCTCCTGTCTCTCAAGCTGGGCTACATCTCTCAAACTCACTGTGTAGCTGAAGAATAATGTGAACTTTTGATCTTTCTACCTCCATCCACCAAGTGCTAGGATTACATGTGTGTGCACGCACCCAGTTTGTGCACTGCTTAGGGACTGAAGCTGTGGCTTTGTGTATGGTAGGCAAGTCCTCTTCCAACAGAAATGCATCGCCAAGTATGTCCCGTACCTCCAACCTCTGGGAGACCTTTCTACTTCTCTTTCTCTGGCACACAGAAAAACACATGAATTTTATAGGCTAAAAGTTATTGTCCTTTATCAACTGTTTCTTCCATGGGCAAGAATGATAAATGGAATGTTGGGTCACTGGTATTGGCATAGATAAAATAAGCTCTAAAAATTGATAGCATGCATACCAGCCTTGCTTCTCATTGCCAACTACCAATATATATCAGCTGTCACCAAGCTGTAACAGTCCACAACTGCCAGTGGCCAGATATTGATTTCTCTGACAGTCAGCAGCATCTTAAGTTGTATGCCTGCACACACACACACACACACACACACACA
>JANHMN010000009.1:66916701-66932818 GCA_030674055.1 Rhabdomys pumilio | reverse complement strand
AAATGACATAAACATGTTTTTCTTAGAAAAAACACATTTTTTATTTCTAAAACAAAATTTGTTTCAAATCTTTCATTAGAACTCATGTGTGTGCATGCCTGTCTGTGCCTGTGTGTCTATATGTCTCTCTCTGTGTGTATTTGTTTATAATTTCACATGTGGAGGTCAGAAGTCAGCTTGCATGGTTTCTTCTATTTCTCTCCATCTTATTTTCTTGAGGCATGACCTCTCATTGAACCTGAGCACCAGAACCTGCCTGTCCCCTCCCCAGTACATTTTCAGACAAGTCCCATCATGCCAAATTTCAGCTTCTACATGGGCACTGGGAATATGAACTCACATCCTCATGTCTGCATAGCAAATACTTCACCCAGTGCGTCATCTCCTCAAACTTAGAACTGATTCTTAAGCGAGACTACCAGTGTTCTCATGGAGAACTCTGATTACCCCCACAGTAACCCCACACTCAAGCACACAAAGGGGACCAGATTGTACTTGGCCCCATAGTTTCTCTTGATTCCTAACAATATGCTTTATCATGGGTGTGTTCTCCATGCTCCTGAGAGAGCAGGTAAATGACTCATGGGACAGGAATAAGACCAACATTCTCTTCAGATCCAATTGCATATACCTTTCAGAGTTGACCATTGTTATGAGTTATGCTGTTCAGCTTTCCTCCATTAGAGTGGATAATGGAACATGAACCCTGCATGGCAAGATCTATGATCTATGAGCAGCCCATGCCCATAGCAGAATTTTGACATAGGAAAAAAATATGTCTTTAATATCCTTGGCTATCTCTTCTGGCTGTTTTCCTTGCGAGGCCTACTAACCACCCTTTTAAGCAGCCTCCTTTGCATGTTCTCTGTCCAATATTAACCCATGGTTGGAGTCTGTCCTAGTTTATTCTGGTTTAACAGTGCTTATATATGTCTCATATTTTACTCCATAAAAGACGCAGACTCTTCATGCACACTATACCAGAGTTTCCCTGGTGGCCATAAATGAGAAAGAGATTTTCAGTATATACTCTAGACACACACACACACACACACACACACACACACACACACACACACATATATATATATATATATATATATATATATATATGTATGTATATATATACACACACACACACACACACACACACACACACACACACACACATATATATATATATATTCTCAGAGCCTCTAAAGGTGAGGATTACTGATGTCATTATACCCTTGCCTCCATAATGGTTAATGACGTGTTGAGTCAGGTTTCTGTTGACTTGTATGAGCCAACGCTAATCTCCATACTTAGTGGTATCATGCCGACAATTTGAAGTTAGCCACAGTGAAAGCATTTATACCATGGCCATTGACAATTGCTATATATCAGGGCTAACCTTTTAGTCACCCAGAGAGCCAACGTACCATCACATCCCATGCATAAAGTGTCTTTATTTAAATAGAGATGATAGTGTATCCGTTTAAAATTGTATTGGGTTACTCTCATTTGTTCGTCTAACATGGCATAAAATACTTTGGCCACAGATATGTACATCTCAACTTGAACAAGCTCAACCGTATCTTTCTTGTTCATTTATACACACTTAGCATACACACATGTCCTAATATGAAATGAGCTTATACATAGACACATCTTACATCTTTGCTTGTGTGCATATATATATATATATATATATATATATATATATATATATATGCATATAGCTCAGAGTATTATTCAACATGAGAAAGATATTTAGAAAACAATTCTTTAGTAAAGGGGATGGGGTTATGTTCTGTGTTCGTACATGATAGGTTGTTGTCAAAGGCTTCAATTCCCAGAGAAGTGAGTATCAACAGCTGACAAGACTGGAAGCCATTTAACTACCGCAGGAAAGTATATTATTATGACACTCATGAATCCGATCATCCTCTCTGGATAGAGACCAAGGTTTGGAATGTAAGTTGCCCCCTCCACAATCCTTTAAAGTCCTCAAGGTTTAATAAGTTTAGTGACAGAATTTCTTCAAGTTCTCTCCTCTGTGCTCCCAACTCACTGAAGAACCAGAGCTTGTGAGTTCTGTGACTGAAAACACTTCCTCCCCTTCTTGCCACTCTCCTGCTGGTCTCAACAGAAAACACACAGGAACATGAACATCACACTGGCCTGGCCAGTGGCAGTCTCCTGGTCATGCTTGGTCAATGCTGCTCAGCACCTCTTTCTGCAGTCGACCAGGCCTCTTCATACCCTGTGTCTGTGGTACTTACTTCCTGATGTTTAACTCTGGAATGAAATGGAGACTTTTTCATCACTAGTGAGTGTAATTCAGGGGGCTAGGACACTAGATGATTAGTAGCTACCAAGTCTCATGAATCTGAAGAACAAATTTCATGGTCAGCATAAGCGTGGGTTTCAGGAAGAAGTTTTATTGTAGAAGAGAGATTAAGAGAAAAGAAACAATCAGAGCTCCCAAAACAAGAGGAATTTCCATTGAAAGCCTTTGTATTATGCATTAATTATATATATATATATATATATATATATATATATATATATGCACACACATATATATGGCTTAATTATATACACATATATGTGTATATGTGTATGTATACACATATGTATACATGTATAATTAAGCATACATATATATGTATATATACACAAATGTGTATATATGTTTATATATGTGTATAGATACACATATGTACATATATATATGTACATATACATATGTACATATGTGTGTATCTATACACATATATAAGCATGTATACACATATGTGTATATGTATACATATATATGTATATATATTATAAATGTTTTCAAGGTTTTATTGGGGGGTGAGCTGGTGAGTTCAGTTGGCCCACCATGAAGTACTCATACACCTCTCATCCCAGTAGTTATAGTTTCACAGACATCTTCTAACGTGCTTTGCAGACTTCTATTATACTCCTCACAAGAGTGTCTACCTGCCTCTTCCAAGGAAGCAAACGTCTCTGCTAGATCTGTGGAAAGCCTCAGTCCTAACCCCTTTCAGAAAGAACTATTCAGATTCAATAAGACAATCCGTATGCACAGATGAATGTTTAGAAGCTCATTAAAAACTTTCAGTGGCCTTGAGAACATCAAATGAGCATCTGTAATCAATAGTTTTCTGCACTGAGGGGTAAGAAATAAAGTCATGGAGATTAAACACTCTCATCCTCAGGAGAAAATAAAAAGAATAAAGGAAAGATGAAGAAGCAACACACACAGCTATGACTGAAAAGTGAAGGATAGACACACGCTGGAGAGACTAGGCTGCTCCTCTCAGAAATGCATGATGAATTGGTAAATTCATCAGACGTGTGCTCAGGGAGACAGCCAGGACAGGCCAGAAAGAGTCAGGCAGGGCCAGGCAGGGCCAGGCAGGGCCAGGCAGGACCAGGCAGGACCAGGCAGGGCCAGGCAGGACCAGGCAGGGCCAGGCAGAGCCAGGCAGGACCAGGCAGGACCAGGCAGGGCCAGGTAGGGCCAGGCAAGTAATTTACCTAAGGCTTCTGAACTACAGGTTTCAAAAAGAAGAAAAAAGATATATATCATATTCAGAAAAAAAAAACTGTAAATAAAATTCACCCCTAAAAACCAAAGTCCTGGAGTAAGTTAGGGCACAGGGGCCAGTGTATGAGGAGGAAACCCACTGGGACAAGGAATCTTGCAAAGGACAATCTGGAAAGGCTCACAGCAACTTCAAGTCACAGTGAAATTCCTGGGAATTCAGGTAGTATCTTCTTAGGGTTGCCACTGTTCCTGAAACTATCTATCCAGATTGTTAAAGGCTACCCAGAAATCCGAGCGTGTCCCAGGGAAGGGATATTCAGTGCTACTCAAATACACACCCAGTGGGCCAGGGTCTGATTTAGAAATATTAGACCTCTTGGGAGCCTGACCTTCTTCAAGGGTAGGTAAACAATGACATGGAAATATCAACAATTCCTCAAATGTCCAGTGGAAGCAGACTGGAGAAAGGAGGATCAGAGGATTACAAAGCAGGTACCAGGCAAGGAGGTGGTTGGTATAGTGCCCAGGGGCTGCCAATCCTTAGAGTAACAGGCTTGTCTCAGTCACTGCTCTATTGATGAGAAGAGCCACCACAACCAAAGCAACTCGTATAAAAGAAAGCATTAAATGGGGGCTTGCTTGCTTATAATCTTAGGGAGTTAGTGCATGAATATCATGGAAGTAAACAGGATGTAGTAGCTGGGAGCAGAGGTTAAGAACTTTCCATCCTGAACCTTAGGCAACAGGCATATGGAAAGAAACTGAGCCTGGTGTGGGCTCTTGAAACCCTAAAGCCCACTCCCAGAGACACCTTTTCCAACAAGGCCACACCTCCTAATCCTTCCCAAATAGTTCCACTAAACATAGGAGCCTACGAGGGAAATTCTCATTCAAACCACCACAAAGCTCAAGTCTCTACACTTTTTGTGTAGCTACTTGAAGAGGCACAAACCACCAACATGAGGACATTTAATTTCCCCAGAAAAGTCTGTCATGGTAGGATGACGCTACCAGAACGCGATAGAGATCCAACGCTAGAACAAAGACAGATTTTGTGCAGGAAGACACTCCAAGACTGGAAAATAGAGTCCTAAAAACCTCTACAAAGTCACATCCACACTCAGCAAATGTGGACAAATCCACTGAAAGGCCATTAGTCCCTTGGCATGAGCTGTCACCAGAAGCTGCAGGCTGAGTGGCTCACCCAGCACCATCGGATGTGAAGAGCCTCTGCTCTTCTACCTTTAGTATGCCCAGTTTATTTTTCTCTGTAAAGCTCCATTCAGGCAGAACTCTCCAGCCCAGATACCCAGAGGGCGTGGCATTACCAGCCCATCCATCTTAATGAAGTAACTGAAGTGGAGGCACAGAAAGGCTTAGATTGCACATGAGAACCAAATAATCAATCTGGTCATTGGTGATAAATCCAATCCAGACATCTTAATGACTGAAAGTAGTCGTTAAGACAACCAATGGCTTTGGCCAGTCACCACTGTTGGAATATTGGCTGTCTGCATCTATATATCCAATGTCAGGGATATGAGCAGAGAAAACCAAAGCAGATGGTGTTTAAGTTCAGCATGAATTCCTGCTGACACACCTTTCACTTAACCTCAGACATTATTCTAGAACAGACATGATGAGCTTGTTACTCAGTCAGAAAGCAGCTTGTGGTCAATTGTGTAAGATTCAGGTCACCCTTCCATGAATGCCCCAGGGCCTGTATGAAGACTATGGGGGGATTCATGGCTAAACCCCAATCTTCCTCCTCTACCATGCTGCCTCCTCCCACCTGCCTGCTGTGTTCATCTGGAAGATCAAAAGATACACAAAATGAAAAATAAATAAATAATAAAAGGTAAGGAGCAGACTGGGAAGGGAAATCTGAATCTGTAAGCGGCAGATCTGATACTGTGGTGACAGTAGGACCCTCTAGTGACAGTGCTAGCTCCCAAGGTGACAGTGACTTCACCACCTTCCTTTACAATAAAAATTCCCCCCAATTACAGACACACACATGGCCTCAGCCCTGTTTTTCTCTGCTTCTGGAAGTAACTCCCTTGCAGAGGTAGAACTGAGGCTTTTCTGGATCCAGAGCTGCAGGGCTGTAGTGCCCATGTGTGGGTGTGGGTCCTGTTGGGTGGAATTGTGGATCCTGTGTGTCTGCTGTGGCTCAGGGAGGCAGAAGCATGGGAATTTGACTGAGTTCACTACACGTGGAGCCAGGCAGACGCTGCGGGGCTCTGCCCAGGCGTGAAGAGGTCTCAGCCTGAAGTCCTTTGAGGGTAGAGCTCCTGAGTGGGGATCTCAAGGCCCTGAGGCCTGAAGTCACATCCTCTACCTGTGCTGGGTGACACAAACCTCGCTTTGGGAAGGGCCCTATGTGACTGAAAGGCATGGATCAATGGAGGTCTTGGCTGTGTGTTAGGAGCCTGAAGTCTGGGAGTATGATGAAATGTATGCATCCCTTGTAGGTATGGATACCTATTGGGTCTCTGGCTATCTCTAGACAGTGTTCCACCAGAAACCAAGCTATCCTTTCATGATCCCACACAGGGCTAAGGAGGGAGGCGAAAACACCTCCCATTTCTCTTCAACTTTCCCAAACTCAGGCTTCCAGAGAGCAGTAGAAATGGGGTCCCCTATGGAGCCCCACTTCTCATCGTAAGAACGATAACCATGTAAGGAAGACCTGCAGCAGACTTAAATGCCTGATCTGGAGGCCTCAATCAAGTGTAGACACATGTATGTCCAAAAGGTCAGCTGAGGTATGGGTGTAAGGAATTAGAACTGTGTCAGTCTAGGAGAATCACATTAAAGGCTTGCCTTGGTTCTCTACCATCAGGGACCATGGCGGCTTGTGTTGTCTCTGAACCTTATTATCATCTGTAGACTAAATCTACCCATTCAATAACTTCCTGGTGCTTGCTCTGTGTCAGGCACACTTGAAGGACTGATCATTCAAAGCCTGGCCCTCAGTTACACTGCAGTCTGCAGGGAAAAGTAGACGAACCAAGATAGCAGTTGCTGCGTGCCAGGAGATAATAAAGTCTATGAGGAAAAAAATGCAGGCAGAGGCAGCAACTATGGTGACGCTTCACGCAGCTGCAAGAATCTCTATAAGGACATCACACTGATACGCAGAGAGAGAACACCTTGAGGAAAAGGACTCCCAAATGCAAAGGGCATGAAGGCAACAGTGGAGGTGGCTGGCTCCAGGAACAGCCTGAAATGCCATTATTCTCTCCAGGTTGTTATAGAGGTGAATAAAGTTATCAGCATTATGCTCTGCATGAAAGTTCATATGGTTTAGAGTTGTTATGAGATGAAGCAGACAACACAGAAGAGAACCAGGTAGGAAGAGGAGACTAAAGAACACAGACAAAGGCTTTCAGAACACCAGTGTCGACAGCGTATATAAAGAAGCAGATTCAGGATTAGCACCAGCATGAAGATCTAGACTCAGCTACCCGTCATGATGTGCTTTTAGGTGACTTGAGTTCTCAGGGTTCAGTCTGCTCTTATAACAAGCTAAACAACTTAATGTACCAAGTTTCACATATAGACTATTTTACCCTTGAATTAATTTAGATATTTCAGTTATTTAAAGCTGTTTATTTCTTACAATTCTGTGAAGCTGAAATCATTTTACATGTAAGGAAAATTTGCTTCAGAACCATTAACTAACTTGCTAGTCTGGGAATGCAGCTCAGTGATGAGGAGCTGTTGAAAGAAACTCAAAACATATCTGTCAAATGATTATATATGCAAATAAAGATTGTAACAAATGGAGAAGAGACAAAATGTGGCCAAATGACAGGGCTGAGGAAGACAAGCAGTGTGAAATAAATGGACAGTACCCACATCTCTGCCCAGTCTACCGTATCTGAGCTACTGTGTGTGTGAGCCACCTCACTTGAGATAACAGGTTGATGAATTTCAAGGCAGAGTTGGACCTTAGAGGAAAGTTCACAGTAAACAACTGTAAATGTGTGCAATTTGTGAAGATGATTTGCATGCACAGGGTGCTGTGCTGTTTACAGAGAGCTTGCATATGCATGATCTCATTTGCATTCAGAGACTCACTGGTACCCTGGGCAGAGATGAGGTTATCCTAAAGGTCACAACTTAGTACAAAAGATACAGGACACATGCTGAGTAATTCTGCCCAGCAAGGAATCTGGTCAAAACAGTCAGATTAGAGATGCCATGGGATCTGGGGGTTCAGTTACTGTATCCCTCCCATTGCTGATCTTTATTTTCACAGCCCAGAGTGTGCTCCAAACATTTCCAGTCACCCTATTTCTTATCTTTCTCTCTGATCTGCAAGAAACCATGAACTTAGATAATTTTGCCATTCAGGGAATCAACAGTAATTGTGTTTTCTTGAGGCAGGGACAGTTAGTGTGCCCATTTGTTGGCAGAGAGGAACCACTATCAAGTTTTCCATAAAAAAAAAAAAAAAAAAAAAAAAAAGAATAAGTATGTCATTCACACTAGTGGAAAAGAGAAAGACAGACTGACAGACTGACAGAGCCAATGTCACATCAGACTCAAATCCCAGCAGAAAATAGGTAGGAACAAGAGACATAAAAATAGCTACCAGAGTCTTTCCAGAAGGCTCTTAGAGAATAGGAAGAGATGGCTGAGGTAGAGCAGGACAATAGTAAGCCATCTCAGCCATTGTTAACCCCATTCTAAGAATGGTGCCATCCTGCTACGGACCCCAAGAGTAGAGAATAGATCTGGGAGAGCCTGTGTCAAAGGCAGCAGTGTCTCCCACTGACAAGAGCAAGGTTTCAATCAGGCATGACCTCACTCTGGATGCTGGGGCTCTCAAACTCACTCAGTTCAGTGACAGAGAGCCCTCCTCAAAGATCTTGAGATGTCTCAGATTCTTCCTAAAGCTTCTACAAGAGCTGCTAGCTCTATCTGGAACTAGGCTCTGACCACTTCCTCCTTCAGGACATCGTTTCCCTCCCTGTCACTGATTAATTTTGCTCATTTTATTTTCTGTGACAAGTCATCTGCTGGAAAACTCACTCTGACGCTTACCATCTGCCTGGGTTTATCATGACTGATAGGCTGGCTCATGTGTTTGAACACTTAGTTCTCAGATGGTGGCGCTGATTGGGGAGGTTACAGAACCCATAGGAGACTTGCTGGAAGAAGTAGGTCCTTAAAGGAGGGTCTTGAGACTTTATAGTGTGGCCCCACTTCTTGGCTGCTCTCTGCTTCCTAATTTTGAACATGATATGACTAGCTACCTCAAGCTCCTGCCACCATACCTCCCCCACCATGATGGACTAAATCCCCCTGAAGAGTGAATCAAAAATAAGTTTTCCTTCCCTTAAGTTGTGCTTTGTCAGGTATTTGGTCAGAGCAACAAGAAAACCAAATCTTCAGGTTTAGGTATGTTCCAGGTTAAGTCTGACTCCTGTACTCAGGAGCAACTTGCTGACTTGACATGAAATCATTGTGCAAAATCATCTTGACTCTGGATGGTCATTGAAGTCATCTGGCATTCGTTATATTGTAAGCCATCATCCAATGAAACCAGAATGCCTTGGTTTCCACCCCCTTTGCCACTTTAGCCTCAGTCATTAGCAAATTATCCCACATACCCAACATTACCATTGACACTGACTGACACCCAGCATTACCCACTGAGGATATGAATTCTTGCACAGCCCTCTCAAATGGTGCTTCATTTATCACACTTGCCCTTTTCCTCATTCTAGACACAAAGTGCCCTTGGTCCTCAAAGATACTTTCAGAATTTAGGTTCCCCCTCTCCTTCTTAAAACCCTCGATGGCATACTACTAGGCTACCCCTTTCATTGGTGGAAGGCTTTAAAGACATAATTTCAAGGATCAATGTGCACACAAATCCTACATAAAGCTACAGATTTTACATCTCTAACCAGTATCCTGGTGGTATGGGTGCTGCTGGCCCAGGAGAAAGATCTTGATGTCTGAGCCACTCTCTCTCTCTCAACCCATAACCCTATGACCTGGGTCAATGTCTTTACCTCCAATACTACTCTGTACATTATTCCTGGCTATTTGAACATTGTGTCAACACTCCAAACCATGGCTGTCTGTTCCTTAAAACTGGCAAGTACAGGAAAGAGGAGAGAGAAGTCCTGGTCCCACTGGGTCTCTCCAGAGCTGAGCGGGATGGTGAGTGTCAGAGGCTCAAGGAAACACACCCATCTGGGAGTCTTGTTGAAGCAGGAACTCAACTTTAATGTAACAACCTCTTGTTTATATAAACTTGGAGCATGGGGAGGAGGGGTTTTGGTGGGGTGAGGGAAGAGTGACGGAGGATATGGGGTGACTGACAGGGCCAATTGTAAAGCTCTATATCAGCAACAGTTGAGCAGAAGCAGGGCCAAACAAGTCTTGTTGAGTCACTTCAGTACGGAAGTGACTAAGACAGGTCTCAAACTCAAGCCAGGCTTAGACTCTCCCACAAGGCCACAGAAACTTGAGCCAGGCTCAGCCCTGTCCACAAGGCCCAAACCAGGGCTGAAATGGGGCCCAACATCTCCTCCTTTTAATTTTGTAATGAGCAGGTTACATGGCTCCTGTCTTAGGTTGTCCCCCACATGGGGATCTTACCCATCTCTGGATACCATATGTCACTCTGGCTCAAGGGGGCAGGGGGACTGCTCACTTGTCTTAGGCTGTCTCAGCACATCTGAGATCTTACCCATCACTGGTCAGGTGGAGAGCTGAGGAGGGGTGCTCATAGGCAGAGGGATATGTAGAGTGTGGCTCAGAAGAGACAAGTCTTTGGTAATGGACCTCAACTTGGTGAAGCTAGACCACCTCTAGCCTCTGATAGATAGATTGAGTGAGTTTATTGAGCACACATGGCCCAACAGTCAAGACAAGGAGAAGGAGAAGAAGGAAGGGACCAAGGAGGGAGAGGAAATAGGGTAATGGGCCATGAAATCTTGTCCACAATGGGTTACCTTGGAGCTCTCGTTGCCTTCTTTATAATCACAGGGATCACCCGATTGTTTTTTAAAGATCTCTCTTGCTCCTCTGGGGTCACTGAGTCCTCCCTCAGTCAAGATGGGGAGCAGCATACATGTCAACAGCAGGGTCGTTTTCTTGATCATCTTGGTCTCCTGCTGGAGAAACATAGGGGGGTTTCTCAGGGAAGGTGGGTTCCCTGGAAATGTCATTTTTAGCCTCCTCTTGTTGAGGCATATACTTTATATCTCTGGCCAATATCTAGATTGGTCTTTTTTCACTTTGGGGAAATATACAGCAGAATCCCTTCCCAGCTATCAGGAGAAGGTCTAGTCCTCTCCAGGTTCCTGTCAGTGGGTCCTTCCATCTGACGCTTATTAAGCTATGGGATATGAAAGAGGTCAAATGTCTTTGAAATGGGGACAACTGAGGATTTTCTTTTAAAATATTTAAAATATTTAAAGTGAATAATGTCTTTTTTAGCTGATCATGTGGGTGTAAAGACTCCTCCTTTTGTTTTTCTAACTGAGACCTTAAGGCTTGATTTTGTCTTTCAACAACTGCCTGTTATCTTGGGTTGTAAGGGATGCCCTTAGTGTTGGAGATCTTCCATGTACCGAGAAACTCTGAAAAAGGTTTGCTTGTAAAACACAGGCCATTATCTATTTTGATTTGAACTGGAAGTCTGAGAGTGGCAAAACATTGGAGCATATGGCTAATAGCATGTTTAAATTTTTCTCCATCTGACACCCAGCACACATAAGAGAATGTATCAACAGTCACAAAAACATACTTTAGCTCCCCAAAGGGATCGGGAGGATACAGGGATTCTAGGGTGGAATCAGGGTTAGATGTGGACTGTCCCATAAGTTATGGGAGTACACTCACCCACAGACCTATTGGCCCATCAGCAATCTTCCATCAGGAGAAGCAGGGAGAAGTGCCTCACACGGGCACCAGTCTGTCAGCTCCTTGCCTGCAGGTCCAGACGAAAGGAGAGAGAGGTTCATGTCCCAGGTCTCTCGGGAGCTGAGAGGGAAGGTGAGTCACTCCTGTACAGAAGTGACTAAGACAGGTCTCAAAGTCGAGGCAGGCTTAGACTCTCTCCACAAGGCCACAGAAACTCGAGCCAGTCTCAGGTTTGTTCACAAGGCCCAAACCAGGACCGAAGTGGGGCCCAATACATGTCTTCTCAGTTCTTTGGTTGGTCTGGTCTCATACCAATCTTCGTTTGTCACCTCCCTTCTTGTGTCATCAACTTTGACATTAGTTGTGGCCATAGCTCTGCTGTGATCTTACTCTACTGTCTTCTCACTCCTGCCTTTGATCCCTCACATCCTTCTAGGAGCATCATTCTCCTCTGAGAACATTTATCTACAATAATATCCCTTTCTTTTTAGTCCAAGGCAGCCATCACTCTGTAACCAACCTCATGTATTTGTTCCCATTACCCTGAGATTTGAATTTATCAATTGAACAGGCCTCCAATTCTCTCACCCATCTTTCTCCTGGAAATCTCTCAAACTGAATAGAACTCTTTGCTTCTTTGGGTTGGTAATGTGGCTGGAGAGCAATGCACAGCCTACCTGAACAGCTTTGGTATAACCCTAGGCCACTGACCTTCCTTCTTCCTAACATTTTTTATTGGATATTTTATTTACATTTCAGATGCCAATCCCTTTCCCCATTTCCCCTCCCAAAAACCCCTATCCCATGCCCCCACTTTTCCATTTGGCTTTTATACAATTTTTTTAATGTTAATCAAGGGCTTTATAAGTATGGTAATGCTCAATCAGAAGTGTAACCTAATACCCAACCTAGCTATGTAAACTATCTTTGACTAGAGGAGGCACGTGAACTTCTGCCTCCATTCCCCCTCTCTCTTTCTCTCTCTTTTTCTCTCTCATTACTGAGCTTCTCATCTACTTCACCTTCTCCTCTCCTTACTCCATCTTTTCCTCTCAGTGCTCCTTTCCCCTTAGCTCCTCCAACATATTACCCTTCCTGTTAAAATAAAGCTTTTCTCTCAGAATACAATTAGAGCATAATTATTCCTATTTGTACCAGTGAGGTACAAGACAGTCTTAATACCCAGTCCATCCTTTTGTTGACTAGCAAGAACCTCTGCCATCTCTCTTGACTAGAACACTTAGTTTTGAACCTGGCTTTTTCTGGGCCTTAGAATGAATGTCAGCTGAGAACCCTCCACTCAGATCTTTTCTCTCAAGGTAAATAGCCTGGATTGGCTATGAGTCTATAGGTCTTCAATGCCATCAGAAATCCAGAATGACTAAATTAACTGAATTTATGGGGAGCACTAAGCATAGCTTCTAAAACTTAGCCAATTTATAGAGACCGCTGAACACCTGGACAACCCCTATACTACCAAATGTTGGAGCATCAAATCTTCCGCCTTCTGGCCCAAACTCATCTGACAGACTTTAGTGCTGCAGAATTATTAAGGGCTGGTTTCTCTGTCTAGGCAGATATAATCAGTCGACTCTTCTGCAAGTGTGTCCTTTTCTGAACAGTAATTTGTCAGTAGATGGAGAGAAGCAATTCTTGCCTGGTGACTGTCTCACCACAACTGGAGTAACTACAAGGATGCTCAATTTCTTCTTAGAATCCAAGACAGGAAACTGTCAGGAGCAGACATGTCTCTAATCAAAATGAACATTAATATAGAAATATTTGTGATGTCAATTCTATGGATTTCTGACGTTTTGAAATCCAACTATCCATGTAAGGTAACCTGGACTGTTGTCTGTTATCTCCTGTCAGCTATTTCTAAATAAAATATAGAAAACACCCTAACAATAAACTCAGTCATGAATTTGCTATAGTCCCTTAACTCACAGGCTAATCATCCCAAGTCGGTTAAAAAAGTTAAAGAAGGACTGGGTCTAAGCCTTGTATTTCTAAATGTGTTATACAGGCACAATGCCCATGAGAGTATCAATATTCATTTCACTTTCATATCAATAAGAAGCTTATACCAATGAAAACCTTAAATTTGAAATCCAAGTGATTTTGTACCATTTAAGAAATTATAACTTCATCTTGATACTAAATTATACAGATTTCTACCAATAGGTTATGGCTATGCCATAAATCCTAGCTAATCCTCCCTGTTCCAACAAAATCACTTCTTTTCCCCAGAGACACAGCCCCATATTAACCACCTTAGTCCCTAAGCCCGGGGAATAGGGGCTCTGACTCTTCTTTAACTTCTTCAAGCTGATTACAGGCATTGAGATATTAGAAGGGGGTGGAAGAGTAAATTGATAAGCCTCTGACACTGTGTCTTCACTGCATCCAGATGGAATTCCCAGACACCGGAGGTTTGAATAGGTCTGCTCGTTTTGCTTGATGAGTAGATACACCAAGGCTGTGTATTCTGCAATATACAATTCTCTGGACAAGTTTTAGTATCAAGAAAAAAAAATTTTTTTTCCTAGAGGGGTGACATTTTTTTTTAAAAGATGTTTGTTCTAACAACGTTTTCCCCCTTTATGTAGTTGGTTATAATATTTGCATTTCAAGTTTTATCCTCTTATCCCATTTCCCACACCACCCAGGAACCCCTTATCCCATCCCCCCTCCTTATATCCCGTCTATGAGGCTGTGCTCGCACCTACCCCCCATCCCCACTACCCCCTCCTCACACTCACATCCCCCCCCTTCTGTGTTCATTTTTCATGGGACCAAGAATCTCCTCTCCTACCTATGCCCAACAAGGCTGTCCTCCCATACATATACCACTACAGTTGTAGGTCCCTCCCTATATGCTCCCAGGCTGGTGGTTTAGACCCTGGGGGGCTCTGGATTGTTTGGTATTGTTGCTTTCCTCTTGGGGTCACTAACCCTTTTTGCTCCTTCAGTCCTCTATGTTTTCCATTGGGAAACCCTTGATCATATCAGTGGTTAGCTGTGAGCATCGTCCTCTGAATGTGTCAGTCTCTGGCACATCTCTAAGGAGACAGCTATAATACATTCTTGACAGCATGCATTTCCAGTCATCCACATCAGCATCTAGCTTAGGTGACAATACATGGGATGGATGTCCAGGTGGAATGGTCTCCTGATGGCTCCTCCTTCAGTTTCTGTCCCATGTTTTGTTTCCATAATTGCTTCCTTGAGTATTTTTGTTACTTGTTCTAAGTAGGACTGAGGCATCCCCTCTTGGTCTATCTTCTTCATGAGCGTCATGTGGTCTGTGGGTTGAGTCTTCGCTATTCTAAGTTTTTGGGCTAACATCCACTTAACAGTGAGTAAATACCATGTGTGTTCTTTTGTGATTGGGTTAACTCACTCAGGATGGTAATTTCTAGATCCATCCATTTGACTATAAATTTCTCAAATTCGTTATTTTTAATACCTGCGTAATACTCCATTGTGTAGATGTACCACATTTTTTGTATCCATTCCTCCGTTGAGGGACACCTTGGTTCTTTCCAGCTTCTGGCTATTATAAATAAGATTGCTATGAACATAGTGGAGCATATGCCCTTGTTATATGATGGAGTATCTTCTGGGTATATGCCCAGGAGTGGTATAGCTGGATCCTCAGGTAATGCTATGTCCAGTTTTCTGAGGAACCTCCAGACTGATTTCCAGAGTGGTTGTACCAGCTTGCAATCCCACCAACAGTGGAGGAGTGTTCCTCTTTCTCCACATCCTCGCCAGCATCTACTATCACCTGAGTTTTTGATCTTAGCCATTCTGGCTGGTGTGAGATGGTATCTCAGGGTTGTTTTGATTTGCATTTCCCTGATGATTAAGGATGTTGAGCATTTCTTAAGGTGCTTCTCAGCCATTCGAGTTTCATCTGTTGAGAATTCTTTCTTTAGCTCTGTTCCCCATTTTTAAATAGGGTTATATGGTTTTCTGAAGTATAATTTTTTGAGTTCTTTGTAAATCTTGGTATTAGCCCACTATCGGATGTGGGATTGGTTAAGATCTTTTCCCAATCTGTTGGTTGCCGTTTTGTCTTATTGACAATGTCCTTTGCCTTACAAAAGCTTTGCAATTCTATGAGGTCCCATTTGTCAATTCTTGATCTTAGAGCATAAGCCGTTGGTGTTCTGTTCAGAAACTTTTCCCCTGTGCCTAGGTATTCAAGGGTCTTCCCCACCTTCTCTTCTATTAGTTTCAGTGTATCTGGTTTTAAGTGAGGGTCTTTTATCCACTTGGATTTGAGCTTTGTACAAGGAGATAAGCATGGATGGATTTGCATTTTTCTACATGTTGACCTCCAGTTGAACCAGCACCATTTGCTGAAAATGCTGTCCTTTTTCCACTGGATGGTTTTAGCTCCTTTGTCAAAGGTCAAATGACCATAGTTATGTGGGCTCATTTCTGGGTCTTCAATTCTATTCCATTGATCTTCCTGCCTGTATCTGTACCAATACCATGCAGTTTTTATTACTATTGCCCTGTAGTACAGTTTGAGATCAGGGATGGTGATTTCCCCCCAAAGTTTTTTTGTTGTTGAGAATAGTTCTCGCTATCCTGGGTTTTTTGTTATTCCAAATAAATTTGCAAATTGCTCTTTCTATCTCTATGAAGAATTAATTTGGAATTTTGATGGGG
>JANHMN010000009.1:66876171-66911701 GCA_030674055.1 Rhabdomys pumilio | reverse complement strand
GTTTCAGTGTATCTGGTTTTAAGTGAAGGTCTTTTATCCACTTGGATTTGAGCTTTGTACAAGGAGATAAGCATGGATCAATTTGCATTTTTCTACATGTTGACCTCCAGTTGAACCAGCACCATTTGCTGAAAATGCTGTCCTTTTTCCACTGCATGGTTTTAGCTCCTTTGTCAAAGATCAAGCGACCATAGGTATGTGGGCTCATTTCTGGGTCTTCAATTCTATTCCATTGATCTTCCTGCCTGTATCTGTACCAATACCATGCAGTTTTTATTACTATTGCCCTGTAGTACAGTTTGAGGTCAGGGATGGTGATTTCCCCCCCAAAGTTCTTTTGTTGTTGAGAATAGTTCTCACTATCCTGGGTTTTTTGTTGTTCCAAATAAATTTGCAAATTGCTCTTTCTATCTCTATGAAGAATTGATTTGGAATTTTGATGGGGATTGCATTGAATCTATAGATTGCTTTTGGCAAGATGGCCATTTTTACTAGATTAATCCTGCCAATCCAGGAGCATGGGAGATCTTTCCATCTTCTGAGGTCTTCTTCTATTTCTTTCTTCAGAGACTTGAAGTTCTTGTCATACAGATCTTTCACTTGCTTGGTTAGGTTCACCCCAAGATATTTTATATTGTTTGTGACTATTGTGAAGGGTGTCATTTCCCTAATTTCTTTCTCAGCCTGTTTATCATTTGAGTATAGGAAGGCTACTGATTTGTTTGAGTTGATTTTATATCCAGCCACTTTACTGAAGTTGTTTATCAGGTTTAGGAGTTCTCTGATGGAAATTTTTGGATCACTTAAGTATACTATCATATCATCTGCAAATAGAGAAATTTGACTTCTTCTTTTCCTATTTGTATCCCTTTGACTTCCTTTTGTTGTCTAATCGCTCTAGCTAGGACTTCCAGTACTATATTGAATAGGTAGGGTGAGAGTGGACAGCCTTGTCTAGTCCCTGATCTTAATGGGATTTTTTTTTTTTTTTTTTTTTTTTTTTTTTTTATGGCTACTGGCTTGCAATATATTGCTTTTACTATGTTTAGGTATGGACTTTGAATTCCTGCTCTTTCCAGGACTTTTAACATGAAGGGATGTTGAATTTTGTCAAATGCTTTCTCAGCATCCAGTGAGATGATCATGTGATTTTTTTTCTTTGAGTTTATTTATGTAGTTGATTACATTGATGGATTTTCGATTATTGAACCAACCCTGCATTCCTGGGATAAAGCCTACTTGATCATGATGGATGATTGCTTTGATGTGTTCTTGGATTCGGTTTGCGAGAATTTTATTGAGTATTTTTGCATCAATATTCATAAGAGAGATTGGTCTGTAGTTCTCTTTTTTTGTTGGGTCTTTGTGAGGCTTTGGTATGAGCGTAATTATAGCTTCGTAGAATGAATTGGGTATTGTTCCTTCTGTTTCTATTCTGTGGAATAGTTTGAAAAGAATTGGTATTAGGTCTTCCTGTAAGGTCTGGTAGAATTTTGTACTAAAACCATCTGGCCCCGGACTTTTTTTGGTGGGGAGATTTTTGATGACTGCTTCTATTTCTTTAGGGGTTATAGGGCTGTTTAGATGGTTTATCTGTTCCTCATTTAACTTTGGTACCTGGTATGTCTCTGGAAAGCTGTCCATTTCATCCAGATTTTCTAGTTTTGTTGAGTATAGGCCTTTGTAGTAGGATCTAACGATTTTTTTTAATTTCCTCTGTTTCTGTTGTTATGTCTCCCTTTTCAGTTCTAATTTTATTGATTTGAGTGCTGTCTCTGTGCCCTTTGGTTAGTCTGGCTAAGGGTTTGTCTATCTTGTTGATTTTCTCAAAGAACCAGCTCCTGGTTTTGTTGATATTTTGTATAGTTCTTTTTGTTTCAACTTGGTTGATTTCGGCCCTGAGTTTGATTATTTCCTGCTGTCTACTCCTCTTGGGTATATTAGCTTCTTTTTGTTCTAATGCTTTCAGGTGTGCTGTCAAGTTGTTAATGCATGCTCTTTTCATTTTCTTTTTGTGGGCACTTAGAGCTATGATTTTTTCCTCTCAATACTGCTTTCATGGAGTCCCACAAATTTTGATATGAAGTGTCCTCATTTTCATTTATGTCTAAAAAGTCTTTAATTTCTTTCTTTATTTCTTCCTTGACCAAGTTATCATTGAGTAGAGCATTATTCAGTTTCCACGTGTATGTGGGCTTTCCGTTGTTTTTGTCCATGTCAAAGACTAGTCTTAGTCCATGGTGTTCTGATAGGGTACAAGGGATTATTTCAATCTTTTTGTATCTGTTGAGGCCTGTTTTGTGACCAACTATATGGTCTATTTTGGAGAAGATACCGTGAGGTGCTGAGAAAAAGGTATATTCTTTTGTTTTAGGATGAAATGTTCTATAGATGTCAGTTAAGTTCAATTGGTTCATAACTTCTGTTAGTTTCATTGTGTCTCGATTTAGTTTCTGTTTTCATGATCTGTCCATAGCTGAGAGTGGGGTGTTGAAATCTCCCACTATTATTGTGTGGGGTGTAATATATGCTTTAACTTTTAGTAAAGTTTCTTTTATGTATGTGGGTGCACTTGCGTTTGGAGCATAGATGTTCAGAATTGCAAGTTCCTCTTGGTGCATTTTTCCTTTGATGAATATGAAGTGTCCTTCTTTATCTTTTTTGATTACTATTGGTTGAAAATTGATTTTATTTGATATTAGAATGGCTACTCCAGCTTGTTTCTTGGGACCATTTGCTTCTAAGATTGTATTCCATCCTTTTACTCTGAGGTAGTGTTTGTCTTTTTCACCGAGGTGTGTTTCCTGTATGCAGCAAAATTCTGGGTTGTGTTTATGTATCCAGTCTGATAGTCTATGTCTTTTTATTGGAGAATTGAGTCCATTGATATTAAAATATATTAAGGAATAATGAATGTTGTTTCCTGTTATTTTTGTTATTATTGGCGTTGGAGTTATGTTTGTGTAGGGGTCTTCTTTTAGGGTTGTTGGAGAATTACTTTCTTGCTTTTTCTAGGTTGTAGTTTCCCTCCTTGTGTTGGAGTTTTCCCCCAATTATCCTTTGAAGTGCTGGATTTGTGTTAAGATATTGTGCAAATTTGATTTTGTCATGGAATATTTTGGTTTCTCCATCAATACTGATTGAAAGTTTTGCTGGGTATAGTAGTCTGGGCTGGCATTTGTGTTCCCTTAGGGTCTGTATGATATCCGTCTAGGATCTTCTGGCTTTTATAGTCTCTGGTGAGAAGTCTGGTGTAATTCTTATAGGTCATCCTTTATATGTTACTTTACCTTTTTCCCTTACTGTTTTTAGTATTTTTTCTTTGTTTTGTACATTTGATGTTTTGATTATTATGTGACGGGAGGTATTTCTCTTCTGGTCTATAGTATTTGGAGTTCTGTAGGCTTCTTGTATATTTATGGACATCTCTTTCTGTAGGTTAGGAAAGTTTTCCTCTATAATTTTGTTGAAGATATTTACTGGTCCTTTAAGTTGGGAGTCTTCCCCCTCATCTATACCTATTATCCTTAGGTTTGGCCTTCTCATTGTGTCCTGGATCTCCTGTATGTTTTGGGTTGGTTTTTTGCATTTTGTATTTTCTTTGACTGTTGTGTCAATGTTTTCCATGGTATCTTCTGCACATGAGATTCTCTTTTCTATCTCTTGTATTCTGTTGGTGATACTTGTGTCTATGACTCCTGATCTTTTTTTTAGGTTTTCTATCTCCAGGATAGTCTCCCTTTGTGATTTCTTTATTGTTTCTACTTCCGTTTTTAGATCTTGGAAGGTTTTGTTTGATTCCTTCTCCTGTTTGGTTATTTTTTCTTCCAATTCCCTAAGGGATTTTTGTGTTTCCTCTTTAAGGGTTTCTATCTGTCTGCCTGTGTTCTCCTTAATTTCTTTGAGAGTGTTATTTATGTCCTTCTTAAAGTCCTCTAACATCATCATGAGAAGAGATTTTAATTCTGAATCCTGCTTTTCTGGTGTGATGGGATGTTCAGGGCTTGCTATGATGGGGGAACTGGGTTCTGATGTTTCCATGTAACTTTGGATTCTGTTGCTTACGTTCTTGCGCTTGCCTTTTGCCATTTGGTTAACTCTAGTGCTCCCTGTACTTTCTGTCTCTGACTGAGGCCTCCCTTTCCAGTTATCCTGCTTGTTTCTGGTCTCCTCGGGGTCCCAATGTCTCTGTGAGCTTCTCCAGCTGCTCTGAATACAATGGTAGCTCTAGGATGACTCAGAATATGATGTCTCCTAGGTAGCAGTCCAGCTAGGTGTCCACTGTTCTGGGTGTAATGTCTCTTCTAGGATATCTCAGGCTAATGTGTCCACTGCTCTGAGTGCCGTGGCTCCTCTATTATGTCTCAGGATATGTTGTCTGTCGCTCTGAGTTCCTTTGGTCCTCTTCCACTCTGGGTTCAGTGGATCCTCTACTGCTCTGGGTTCCTTGCACCCTCTAGGGTGGGTCAGGAGGGATACAGTGTCCCCAGAAGCAGACCAGGCAGGTGTCTGCTTCAGGCCTCAGATCCGGGAGAGAGGCAGAAGGCTCTCCCTAACATTTTATCCCAAAGCTGCTAGTCTCCTTCAACCTGTTTCTTCCATGCCCCTCAGTCAACTGACAGTTTGCTTCCTGTTTCACAGAGGCAATGAAAGAAATCAGATTTGAATAGATGGAAATCTCCCTTGTAATCTCAATCTTCCTATCAACATCTGTGCCATCTATGTACCCTTCCTGGATTCACTGTGGGTCAGTCTTCCCACACTACACCTGTGCCCTTTAAGAGCATATTCTTCTTGCCTAACCAGGTTACTGCTCACGTCATATGTCACCTGCCTCTACCATTTCTGCACTGACATTTTTCTTATGCAGTTGATAATTTATGTCCAGGAAAGAGCCCAGGGCTTTCCCCATGCTAGATGCATCCGCACTGTAGGTGTTACACAAACTTATTTCTCATCCTATAGAACAAAAGTAAAGAACCCACTCGACACCCTCAAACTCTTATAATTAACTGTTTATTCTTCTCTCTCAACATATAGCAAAAAAAAATTTAATTTCTAATTGTGCTCTGCTCACTCTGAAATTTTTGTCTTATTAGAGTTGTATTTCATACAAAAACAGTGCATTAAAGTTTATAGAATAAATATGAGGGCGGGTGCTTGCATAGCCTGTATCATAAATCCTTGGTTCTATCTCCAATGCAGCATGAAGCAGGTAGGGTGACAAACACTATAATATTAGCTTACAGAGGTAGAAACAAGAGAACTAGGAGTTCAAGTCACTTTCAGCCACATTGCAAAATAGAGGACAAACTTGGCTACGTGACATCCTTTCATAACAAAGAAAATATATCAGTAAAGATGAAGCAAGTACCACTCGGAAGTCTAACAGGCACTGTGAACCTATTGTGTCCACAACAGAACTCTGGATTTTGGTCCCCGCACCCTGACATCACCCTCTCCACCTCCACCTCACCCCCCACACAAAGATGACCATGCAAACCATAAATTTTAAATTCTTAAGAGGCTTCTTCAATTAAATATCTGAGCATCAGCATCCAACCTCATTTTTCTTGCATATTAAACAACCAACCCATTGGTAAACACACTGACTGCACCATGAAAATATATCCAGAGTCTACTCCCTCCTCTACAACCTTACTCTGGGGTGCACACAACCATTGCTGTCCTCAGAAAGTAAAAATAAACCGTAATTCCTCCACTGACACCACCGCATGGCTTCCTATCTCAGTGTACGATCCAGAGCCTTCAAGAATCCCCATGGTCTACTGTTCCTACTTCTTGGTCTCATCCCCTTCCAGCCTCTCAGTCAGCTACCATTGAACCCCTACCCTCCTGGCCGCTCTCCTGCACATGAGGACAGGTCCTCCTGGCCCTCCAGATGCCCTCCTGCACTGCAGAAACCTCCTCCAAGTTGTTACATCTGTTTTTCCTGCTTCCTGGCCACTCCTCACTCAGCTGTCCACATGCTGATGCCTTCATTTCCTACAGACACCTGTTGAAAGGACTTTCTCAGAAAGCCTTTCCTGATTGGTCTTACAATGTACCCCAAGAGTCTCTGCTCCCCTATTCTGCTGGGCTCCTCTTTGTCACAGACATCACTACCTGCTTATGAGATTACATAGGTAGGTGGATGATCAAATAGACCATAGATAGAGATTAACCTAATTAGTATTAGGTAGCAATAGATAGATAGATAGATAGATAGATAGATAGATAGATAACAAACAAGTAAGTAATCACTTAACATATTAAATACTAGACAGATGATGGATAGGTAGGTAGGAAGATGATAGATAGATAGATAGATAGATAGATAGATAGATAGATAACAGAGATAGATCAGAGATGAATGAATATATAGATGATAAATATTCACATATTTAGTATTAAATAAATTATAGGTAATATATAGATAGATAATGGATGGATGGATGGATGGATGGATGGATGGATGGATGGTGGATAGATGGACAGACAAATTTACATTTCAGTTGAGTTTTTGGTTTCTGCTAACATACAAGCACTATCATTGCTCAATCCCAACAATAAATAATGTGTGTAGAATATGTGTGTATTCAATAAATGTTTGTCTTTGGAATGAATTCACTAGAAATGTACTTTCAGACTGTACTCTGAATTACTAGCTCTCACCATGAGCAAATGTACTGACATTTCTAGGCCTGTACCTCTAGCATCTGCTAAAATATGCTTAGAGCAGCACGCTACCACTTTGTTTAAATATGTTAATTTCCTCTTTCTCCTTTCCCTAATGTTGACAATGACTGTGAGTCTTGAATTTTCTATTACAGCCCCAGCTTAAACTTGCTGCCCTGGAAATTATTAAACATGCCCCTCCTTGTGATCAAAGCTCCACTTGGAACAACTAGTGGTGTGCTTATCTGAACACGGGCATCATCGTAGTCTCTGGAGTCCCTTTCAGCTCTCTTAGAGAGGGAGTGGCTATGTACTAGGAAGCAATTGGTGCTTTTCCTAGACACAGTTCTCAGACACGGTGACATGTGATACACATCTGTCATCACCACCTAACAGAGCATGTAAATGAAAAATGTAGCAAGAAACAATAAATTTTGTAATAGTGTATTAATTTTAAAATCCTCATTTAAAAAGGGCTCATGGGAAAGAATGTTACTGTTTTAAATATCACAGAACTCAAAACCAACAGTTAAAGTCTCAGTTATGGTATTTCTTAGACCCACATAGAGAGAGTTGTGTGACTTCTCTGAGTTATCTATCCGGGCATCACCACAGCCTGGGACACACCTGTCCCATACATAATGGATATGAATGTTTTGTAAGTTTGCCACAGCTCCTTGGCTCTCACAGATTCTTAGTAATGTTCACCAACAGCAAACTCTCCTACAGTGTTCCTACAGAAATGCTTCCCTGCCTGACTCCCCTGCAAACATTGAGGGAACTCAAGAGGTAGAGAAGCCAGGGAGCAAAGAAGGTTCATCTCAGTCACTGAGCAAACACACCATAGTAGGTCCTGACACCAAGAACACAGAGATGAATTCTTTTGTAAACCTTTGTTCTCCAGAGTTGCCTCAGGAGGGCCTAGGAAGGGTTGTGGGGAAAGGCTTAAATGAGGTAGTCACTGGCATTCCCTAGGGACCCATTGGCTGCAGTCAGAGCTGCAGAGCAATACACAACACTGGAGAGGTACAGCCTCCTACAAGCCTCCGGACATATAAGAAAGAGCGGGTGTAGGTGGGGAAAGATGGTTAGTGTTCTGAAAGATTAATGAGAATACTATAGGTAGAGCCCCACTGTCTCTCCCTCTGGTGGTGACACACAGCTATCTCTGCGCAGCTCTGAACCAACAGTTTCTGGAAAGAGGTGGCTTTATCCATGCTGTCTGGGGATGGGGACAACTGCTTGATCACTCTAGGGATGCTGGGCAAGATGGCCTTGAGGGTTGTCAGCTTCCATTTACACCCCATTATTCCTGTTCTTCATGCCTCTGATTCATCTTACCTTACACATGCTGATGTTCACAGAGAAAAACCAGGACATAAAGACTGAAGATCAACCTAAAGCCTGCTGACCTGAGGACCCTTTGCCTGAACAAAGGAGAGAAGCAGAGGTTTCAACAATGACGTACTTGTCTCTTGAATTGCCTGACCCTCTTTTCCTTTAAAGTGTTTAAAGACAGCCTCCTCTGATGCTCATAATAAGTGAAGCCTGAGGAGTGGGATACAGATTGGGGGGGAGGGGGCTGGGCAACAGGTAATGTTGAAAATTATCAGAGATTCTGAACGCTTCCAGTACTCAGTACTTCCCCAAAGGAAGCTAACACCTCAGATTGCAAAGAAGGTCAGGATAGGATGAAGGAACCCAGGGTAGCACAGTAAGACTTGGACACCAGACATGAAGTAGTTAGTGATTAGAAAGAAATACTAGCCCTAATTTATGAGAAAGAGAATTAAGACTCAGAAAGGGAAAGCTGCTCTCCTAAAAGGCACAGTTAAAGGCTGGAGAGCATCTCTTAAAAATCCCTGGTAGAGGAAGGGAGTCAATTGAAAAGGATGGCATGGGAGCCCTTAACTCTAGCTGCTGCTGGCTCTTCTTGGAGGACTGGAAAAGGAGAGATCCTGCTGAAGCTGCAGTGTGCATAGAGATATCCTTCTACACTGCCTGCCTAGTGCAAATGATGGTCTGTTTTACTATCCCTGCTCTGTGTATGATACCTCTAACAAATGCACCCCACTTTGGCCTCACCGTCCCTCGTAGGTGTTTTAAACACTTTGAAATCTATCTCCATGCAATACAACAAGTAACTACTGATTCTTTTCTTGGTTTCCAATTTCTTTTTTCTTTTTTTGTCCTGTTGCTCAGAAAACTAAAATTTATTAATCTAGCAATTAAAATTAGAGACATATAGAATATGCAAAGTTTTTTTATCCTTAAACCAAGAAACTATAATCCCATAATTTTATACATTTTATATGTATTTTTATACTTATAGACTTTTAAGTTTCACAGGATTCTGTACATAAGTAGTGATTTCTAGGAACAAAGAAAAAAACAAAAAATGATAAAAGTCTTTGAATGTGAGAGACTCAGTTCTTATAACACAGAAAAACAAGCATATTTAAATTTTAATTTCCCAGGATAAACTGAGAAAGAGAAACCTTTTTATTGGATATTTTATTTATTTATATTTCAGATGTTATCCCCTTCCCCCATAACCCCCCCCCCCATAAACTCCTTATTCTGTCCATCCTCCTCTTACTTGTTTTTATACCATTTTAATTACATGCAAGTATTAAGGTCAGTTCTAGGTTGAGGAACTAGCCATACAATAGATGCAAATAGTCAAAAAACAAGCAAGACAATAAACACAAATAGTCAAAGAACAAGCAAGGCAATGAACAGAGTTCTGTGATTACTCCTGCAATCACTATTTCTAAGGGCTTATCAGGATGACCAAATATCTGAACCTACGTTCCTGTTCTAGCCCTAAATCATTTTTATGCCTAAAACCTACTTCTTTGTTCTAGCCTAAGATTTAGATTCCTGCCTGAAATTATTTCCTTGTTCTAACCTTATGTCAGATTCCTGTCTGAATCCCATTTCCTTGTCCTTGTCCAATGTCAGATTCCCTCCAAGCAGCCATTTCCTTATCCCTGGCCAATGTCACATTCCTGCCAAGCAGCCCTAAAACCTCTTGACATCTTCCTCTTTTTTGTCTCATAAACAAGACTGAGCCTGTCTTAGGTAGTTCTGTCAAGAATGCCTTCCTTGCCTGTCAATGAATATCATTATCAAAAGCAATGCACTCTGTCTTAGGTTGCCAAGGCTCTGTGCAGAATCTTTCCCATCCTTGGCTTGCCAGCCTGTTAAATTAATAACTCTGTCTGAGGGTCCACTTTCAGGTTCAAGCCATGTACTTTTGTTGCCAACATGTTGATGTTGTTAAAGACAAGCTTTCACATGATGAGCAGGAATAAAAGTACTTCCAGAACAAAAAGGATTGGCAAGATCAAGCTATATATTCCATTCTTGACGCTTGATTAAAATGGAAATACTAACTTCAAGACATAGATAATTTTATCAGCATTATCTGTAGCATCAAAACTCAGCAGAAAAGCATTCTTTAAATTCACAATCTCACTATGCAAAGTTAAAACATCCAGAGATGTGTTAGAATTATGCCAAATACCCTGAAAGTGTCTTTAAACTTTTTCCTAATTATAAGGACTATCATTGTAAATTTTAGAAGTAATACAATTTCAGTGGTATTTGGCATGACACTTGAAATGGCTCCTTACCCTTAAACTCTGAACCTCCTTCCAATAATTTGAATAGGATAAAGAACATCAATCCAGTGTTCCAAATGCCTATCTAAATCCTCTTGTATACTCAACACATTAGTAACATCTTTTTGCTAAATGATTAACAAAAGTAGCTGTCTTAACTTCTTGTGTCAAAGCAATTGCAAAAGCAGTGGTGCTGCCGGGTGGTGGTGGTGCATGCCTTTAATCCCAGCACTTGGGAGGCAGAGGCAGGTGGATTTCTGAGTTTGAGGCCAGCCTGATCTACAGAGTGAGTTCCAGGACAGCCAAGACTACACAGAGAAACCCTGTCTCAAAAACCAAAAACCAAAAACAACAACAACAACAACAACAAAAAAAAACAAAAACAAAAAGAAAGCAGTGGTGCTAGCAATTAATGTAATTAAATCTGCTATACCAGCAATAATCAAGCCCACCATCCTCATGCTTCTGCTTAAAACCTAACTCACTTCTTCCAGTACTTGCAAGCTTTTTCAGAAAACAAAGGTTCTGTAATACTCAGGGCAATAACACAAAAGTTGATTGATAGATCCCCATAACAGATATTCCAGGTTTCAACACACTAACACAATTAGAAAGTATACAATCAATGCAACTTACAATAAATACTGTAGAAGAAACAAACGTAATTTTAACGTGACAATTAAAAGAGTCTTAACAGATGTACTAACACTTGTTTGAAATCCAGATCCTGTCCCAACTTTATCTCTTGCTATCATAACATCATAGAGAACTGCAGCTCACTTCCAAATATGTCTCTGAAAATGTCCAGCCTTCCAAATGAAGACTGTTATTTCCAATATTGGATTAATTTTTAGACCAGTACATGTCTGAGTCCGAATAACTGGTCACATTTAAGAAAAATACAAATCACTATAACTTCTCTTTTTGATTTCCTGTCCCACAAGGTCTAAAAACTTGAGGCAAGGCAGCTTGTCCCATCTGAGATATAGGAAAGCAAAGGTGGGTCAGGAACATATATCCAATACAGCTTCCCAGTCACCATTGTCAAAGAACCCAACAAGCTCACATGTCAGCATCATTCTTTGTCCCAGCATCAGCGTGTCTCATCAATCATTCTGGCAGCCAACATGCTCCTTCGGCATCCTACAGAAAAAACACAAACCCTTTACCCATATTAGATACCTGTTCAGGATCATGCCATATGCCAGTAAAAGGAAAAGATCTTTCCTTTCCACCTAAGAGATAAGTATGCCAAGTTGTAGGGTACCATAGATATTCATCAAAAAGTTCCTTGGAATCCAAATTTTTAAAAAATTTAAAATAGGAAGAGCATGATTTAAATAAATTTGTGATGTATAGGGCTATACATCACTCTTTACTATTTTATGGAGATACTGTTTTAAAGTTTTATGGGCCCCTCCCACAATACCTTGTCCTTGAGATTATAAAGAATCCCAGTAATATGGGTAATATTAAATAGTTGGCAATAGCCAGTTCCATTATCTGATTTTTTATTGAATATTTTATTTATTTACCTTTCAGATGTTGTCCCCTTTCCCTACTGCCCCCCCCAAATCTCTTATGCCATTCCCCCCTCCCCCTACTTCTATGAGGGTGTGCCTCCACCCATCCTCCCTGTCCTTGAATTCCCCCACACTGGGGCATCCAGCCTTCCCAGGACCAAGGCCCTCCTCTCACATTGATGACTGGCAAGGCCATCCTCAACTACATATACAGATGAAGCCATGGGTCCCTTCGTGTGTGTTCCCAGACTAGCTACTTAGACTCTGGAAGCTCTGGTTAGTTGGTATTGTCACTCTCCACATGGGGCTGCCAGCCCCTTCAACTCCTTCAGTCTTCTCTCTAACTCCTCCATTGGGGACCCAGTAATCAGTTCAGTGGTTAGCTGTGAGCATTTGCCTTTGTATGTGTCAGGCTCTGGTAGAGCCTCTTGGGAGACAGGTACATCAGGCTCCTGTCAGCACGCACTCCCTCAAATCTACAACAGTGTCTGCATTTGGTGACTGTACATGGGATGGATCTCCAGGTGGGGCCATTTCCAGACAGTCCCTCCTCCAGTCTCTGCTCCACACTTTGTCTCCATACTTGCTCCCATGAGTATTTTGTTACGCCAAGAAGGACCAAAGCACCTATACTTTGGTCTTTCTTCTTCTTGAGTTTCATGTGGTCTATGAGTTAGATCTTAGGTATTGTGAGCATTTGTGCTAATAGCCACTTATCAGTGAGTGCATACCATGTATGTTGTTTTGTGATTGTGTTACCTCACTCAGGATGATATTTTCCAGTTCCACCCATTTGCCTAAGAATGTCATGAATTCATTGTTTTTAATAGCTGAGTACTACTCCATTGTGTAAATGTACCACATTTTCTGTAACCATTCCTCTGTTGAAGGACATCTGGATTCTTTCCAGCTTTTGGCTATTATAAATAAGGCTGCTATGAACACAGTGGATCATCTGTCCAACTTTCTGAGGAAATTGCCAGCATCAGCTATCACCTGAGTTTTTGATCTTAGCCATTCTGACTGGTGTGAGATGGAATCTCAGGGTTGGTTTGATTTGTATTTCCCTGATGACTAAGGATGTTGAACATTTCTTTAGGTGCTTTTTGATCATTTGAGTTTCCTCAGTTGAGAATTCTTTCTTTAGCTTTGTATCCCATTTTTAATCAGGTTATTTGATTCTCTAGAGTCTAATTTCATCAATTCTTTATATACATTGTATATTAGCACTCTATCAGATGTAGGATTGCTAAAGATCTTTTCTCAATCTGTTGGTTGCTGTTTTGTCCTATTGACAGTGTCCTTTGCTATACAGAAGCTTTGCAATTTTATGAGGTCCCATTTGTCAGTTCTTGATCTTAGAGTATAAGACATTGGTGTTCTCTTCAGGAACTTTTCTCCTGTGCCCATGAGTTCAAGGCTTTTCCCCATTTTCTCTTCTATTAATTTCAGTGTATCTGGTTTTATGTGGAAGTCCTTGATCCACTTGGACTTGAGCTTTGTATAAGGAGATAAGAATGGATCAATTTGCATTCTTCTACATGCTGACCTCCAGTTGAACCAGCACCATTTGTTAAAAATTTTTGTTTTACTGTTGGATGGTTTTAGATCCTTTGTCAAAGATCAAGTGACCATAGGTGTGTGGATTCATATCTGGGTCTTCACTTCTATTCCATTGATCTTCCTGCCTGTCTCTGTACCAATACCATGCAGTTTTTATCACTATTCCAATGTAGTACAGCTTGTGATCAGGGATGGTGATTTACCCCAGAAGTTCTTTTGTTGTTGAGAATGATATTTGCTATACTGGGTTTTTTGTTATTCCAATGAATTTGCAAATTTCTCTTTCTAACTCTATGAAGAATTGAGTTGGAATTTTGATGGGGATTTCACTGAATCTGTAGATTGCTTTCGGCAAGATGACTATATAATTAATCTGTATTAATTATATATTAATATATTGTATATATAATATATTAAATATAATACATCATATATGTTAATCATATATTAATTATAATGTATTATATATTAATGTATTAGTTAATATATATTAATCCAGCCAATCCATGAGCATGGGAGAACATTTCATCTTCTAAGATCATCGATTTCTTTCTTTAGGGGACTTGACATTTTTGTCATACAGATCTTTCACTTGCTTGGTTAGATTCACATCAAGGTATTTTATATTATTTGTGACTATTGTGAACTGGTCATTTCCCTAATTTATTTCTCAGCCTGTTTATCCTTTGAATAGAGGAAGACTACTGATTTGCTTGAGTTAATTTTGTATCCAGTCACATTGCTGAAGTTATTTATCAGGTTTAGTGGTTCTTTGGTGGAAATTTTGGGGTCACTTAAGTATACTATCATGTCATCTACATATAATGAAATTTTGACTTCTTCCTTTCCAATTTCTATTGTATCCCTTTGCCCTCCTTTTTTTTTTTTTTTTTTTCCTAATTGCTCTTGCTAGGACTTCTAGCACTATATTGAATAAGAAAGAGAGTGGGCAGCTTTGTCTAGTCCCTGATTTTAGTGGGATTGCTTCAAGTTTCTCTCCATTTAGTTTGATGTTGGCTACTGGTTTGCTGTATATTGCTTTCACTATGTTTAGGTATGGGCCTTGGACTCCTGATCTTTCCAAGACTTTTACCAAGTCTTGAATTTTGTCAAAGGCTTTCTCAGCATCTAGTGAGATGATCATGTGGGGTTTTTTTTTCATTGAGTTTGTTTATATTGTGGATTCTGTTGATGGATTTCTGTATATTGATCCATCCCTTCATTCCTGGGACAAAGCCTACTTGATCATGATGGATGATTGTTTTGATGTGTTCTTGGATTTAGTTTGCAAGAATTTTATTGAGTATTTTGCATGGATATTAATAAGGGAGACTGGTCTGAAGTTTTCTTTGTTGGATCTTTTTGTGCTTTAGGTATGAGCATGATTGTGACATCATAGAACAAATTGGGTAGAGTTCCTTCTGTTTCTATTTTGTGGAATAGGTTAAAATGAATTGGTATTAGGTCTTCTTTGAAGATCTGATAGAATTCTGCACTAAAACCATCTGGTCCTGTGCTTTTTTTGGTGGGGAGACTTTTAATGACTGCTGCTATTTCTTTAGAAGTTATGGGACTGTTTAGATGGCTTATCTGATCATGATTTAACTTTGGTAACTGGGTACCTGTCTAGAAAATTGTTCATTTCATCCAGATTTTCCAGTTTTGTTGTGTATAGGCTTTTGTAGTAGGATCTGATGATTTTTTAATTTCCTTGGTTTCTATTGTTATGTCTGCCTTTTCAGTTCTGATTGTATTAATTTGGATACTGTCTCTGTGCCCTCTGGTTAGTCTGGCTAAGGGTTTATCTATCTTGTTGATTTTCTCAAAGAACCAGCTCCTGGTTTTGTTGATTCTTTGTATAGTTCTTTTTGTTTCTACTTGGTTGATTTCAGCCCTGAGTTTGATTATTTCCTGCCGTGTGTTTGCTCCTTTTTGTTCTAGAGCTTTCAGATGTGTTGTCAAGCTGCTAGTGTATGCTCTCTCCAGTTTCTTTTTGTAGGCACTTAGAGCTATGAGTTTTCCTCTTAGCACTGCTTCCATTGTGTCCCATAAGTTTTGGTATAATGTGCCTTCATTTTCATTAAATTCTAAAAAGTCTTCAATTTCTTTATTTCTTCCCTGAACAAGTTATCATTGTTCATTTTGTACGTGTATGTGGGCTTTCCATTGTTCTTGTCATTATTGAAGACCAGTGATGATTTGATAGGATGCATGGGATTATTTCAATTTTCTTATATCTGTTGAGGCCTGTTTTGTGACCAATTATACGGTCAATTTTGGAGAAGGTACCACAAGGTGCTGAGAAGAAGGTATATTCTTTTGTTTTAGGATGAAATGTTCTATAGATATCTGTTAAATTCATTTGGTTCATAAATTCCCTTAGTTTCACTGTGTCTCTGTTTATTTTATGTTTCCATGATTTGTCTATTGCTGAGAGTGGGGTGTTGAAGACTCCCACTATTATTGTGTGAAGTGTAATATGTGCTTTGAACTTTACTAAAGTTTCTTTTATAAATGTGGGTGCCCTTGCTTTTGGAGCACAGATGTTCAGAATTGAGAGTTCTTCTTGGTTGATTTTACCTTTGATGAGTATGAAGTGTCCTTCATTATCTTTTTTAATAACTTTAGGTTGAAAGCTGATTTTATTTGATATTAGAATGACTACTCCAGCTTGTTTCTTGGGACCATTTGTTTTCTTGTCTTTTATTCTGAGGTTGTGCCTGTCTTTGTCACTGAGATGCATTTCCTGTATGCAACAAAATGCTGGGTCCTCTTTATGTATCCAGTCCATTAGTCTATGTCTTTTTATTGGGAACTGAGTCCATTGATGTTAAGAGATACTAAGGAAAAGTGATTGTTGCTTGCTGCTATTTTTGTTATTAGAGGTGGAATTATGTTTGTGTGGCTATCTTCTTTTCAGTTTGTTGGAAGAAGATTACTTTCTTGCTTTTTCTAGGGTATAATTTCCCTCTTTGTATTGGAGTTTTCCCTCTATTTATCCTTTGTAGTGCTGGCTTTGTGAGAAGATATTGTGTAAATTTGGATTTTTCATGGAATATCTTGTTTTCTCCATCTATGGTAATTGAGAGTTTTGCTGGGTATAGTAGCCTGGGCTGGCATTTGTGTTCTCTTAGGGTCTGTATGATATCAGTCCAGCATCTTCTAGCTTTTATAGTATCTGGTGAGAAGTCTGGTGTAATTCTGATAGGTCTGCCTTTATAAGTTACTTGACCTTTTTCCCTTACTGCTTTTAATATTCTTTCTTTGTTTTGTGCATTTGGTATTTTGATTATTATGAGACTGGAGAAATTTCTTTTCTGGTCTAGTCTATTTGGAGTTCTGTAGGCTTCTAGTATGTTCATAGGCATCTCTTTTTTTAGATTAGGGAAGTTTTCTTTTATAATTTTGTTGAAGATATTTACTGGCCCTTTAAGTTGGGAAGCTTTACTCTCTTCTATACCCGTAATTCTTAGGTTTGGCCTTCTCATTGTGTCCTGGATTTCCTGGATGTTTTGGGTTAGGAGCTTTTTGGTTTTTGCATTTTCTTTGACAGTTGTGTCACTATTTTCTATGGTATATTTTGCACCTGAGATTCTCTCTTCTGTTTCTTGTATTCTGTTGGTCACGCTTGCATCTATGACTCCTGATCTCTTTCCTAGGTTTTCCCTTTGTGATTTTTTTATTGTTTTATGTTTTTTATTTGTTTGTTTGTTTTGCTTTGTTTTGTTTTTTTGGAGACAGGGTTTCTCTGTATAGCCCTGGCTGTCCTGGAACTCACTCTGTAGACCAGGTTGGCCTTGAACTCAGAAATCTGTCTGCCTCTGCCTCCCAAGTGCTGAGATTAAAGGCGTGTGCCACTACTGCCTGTCTGTTTATTGTTTCTACTTGCATTTTTATGTCCTGCATTGTTTTGTTCAATTCCTTCACCTGTTTGTATTTTCTTGTAATTCTTTAAGGAATTTTTTGTTTCCTCTTGAAGGGCTTCTACCTGTTTTCCTGTGTTCTCCTGCCTTTCTTAAAGTCCTTTATCATCATCATGAGAAGTGATTTTAAATCTGAATCTTGCTTTTTCTGGTGCAAGGGGGGTATTCAGGACTTGCTATGTTAGGAGAACTAGGTTCTGATGATGCCAAGTAACCTTGGTTTCTGTTACTTATGTTCTTGAGCTTGTCTTTCACCATCTGGTTATCTCTAGTGCTACCTGCACTCACTGTCTCTGACTGGAGCTTGTTTTTCCTGTTATCTTGTTTGTGTTGGAACTCCTCAGAGTCCAGATATCTCTGTGATTCTGTGATCCTGAGATCCTGGGTGTAAAAGCTGCTGGGAATCAGGCTGCTTCTGGGATCCTGAAATTCTGGTGTAACCAATCTCTTGAGATCCTGGGATTCTATGATCCTATGATCCAATGTTCCTGGGTATGTTAGAGCTCCTGGGAGTCCAGCCTCCTCTGGGTTTTGTGGGACTGGGTGCAGAGCTGACACTCAAGGTCTGCTCAGGGCACCAGCACAGACTGGAAGGGGTTTACAATTTCTAAAGCAACTTTTATGTGACAACATTTAAGGAAAAGCTCATGTGTCCCCTCATCTTTTCTCACATTACACATTGTAACCACTGCTCCCTCCCCCACCTTGTTGTGTGAAAGTCTACCAAAGTCTTCCTTGTGAATATGGCTTCCCCTAGACATATTCAGGTCTTTCATTTATCACTGGTGTCTGGGGTGTAGCGAGAGGACGTACAACCTCTCAGGAATTCTACATCTGGAAACTTGTTAGGAGGACTCAACTTTTTCCTGTATTTATATAGTCTGTGACTAGGAACATAGCCCAGGTAGCAGGAGGGAGGGAGAGCTTGCTCAGTTTTTGAACAGTTAATAACAATTATTTCTTTATAGGCTATAGCTACATGTTTGATACATTTCTAGCCTGCACAAACAGTGATTTGAGATACACAGGTTCTGCACCATCGCAAGCATATACCATTTCTTTGGGATAGAAACATTCAAAGTCATCTCTTTTTGGCAGTTTGAAGAATATGATGCAATATTCTTCACACTGATGTTGCCCTCTGGGTAACAAAATGCAAAATTCTTCCTGTCTAGCGTGACACTGGTCTGATTTCTCCCAAGTCCCACATCTTCCAAGCTTCTAGCAAACAGGTTCTACTCTGTGCTTTTCTGAATTCACCTGTTGTCTGTCCCACATATGAATGAAATCATGTGACATTTGTCTTTCTGTTTAACCTATATCAACCCTTCTATATCCACCCACATTGCAACAAATGCAGGACTTTCTCTTTTTTGAGGCTAAATAGTATTCTAGTATATATATGGGCCACATTTTTTTTAATCTACTTATCACCATAAGGCATTTGGTTAATGAACATGCCTTTATGTGCTTGTTGGCCATTTGAGCCATTTGAAATATCTATTTGAGCATTAAAGTTCTTTGCCCATTTTTTGATTGAATTATTGCAGCTATTCTAAATGCTGTTGAGATTTTTAGCTCATCCCAAGTTCTAGATACTAGTGCCATGACACCTGAGCAGTTCAAACATGGGAGGTAGCTCCAAAATCTGAACATAGGATTGCCATATGACTCATTCTACTTCTAGGCATATATATAAAGAAACAAAGAGTTAAGGATTAAACAAATAAATAGTTATATAAATTCATAATAGCCAAAAAGAACCTCACAAGTTCTTGTTCTTGAAAAGTTCTGGGGTAAACTAACTGTCAAATTTATACCTAGCTACAGTGATGTAGGAGTTAAGGGCATTGCTTAATGTTTACAAAAATAGTATCTCAAATATGATTTATTTTATATTCACTCACTAAGTCATACAATCAGACATAACTGTATATACCACAATTTCATTATAATAATTGACCTTGTGGGGAGAATAATAGGATGGAAGAGAATTATCACTGGTAGTATTAGAATTGTAGGTCACACCTTACTCTTCAAAAACTAAAGCAAATATGGCCTAATGTTGCTGGGGTGCTTAGATCTACCAAGGATATAGGAATTTTTGTTCTCTTTTTGAACTTTTAAAGATTTATTTATTTTACATGTATGAATATTTTGCTTGCATGTGTGTGCATGTGTGAATTTGTGTGTGCATGTGTGTGTGTGCATGTGTGAATTTGTGTGTGTGTGTGTGTGTGTGTGTGTGTGTGTGTGTGTGTGTGTACCATGTGCATGCCTAGTACCTACAAAGGTCAGAAGAGGGCATCAAGTTCCCTGAAACTAGAGTTACAGATGGTTGGGAACTATCATGTAGGTGCTGAGACTCAAACCCGAGTCCTCTGCAAGAGTAGCAAGTGTGCTCTTAAGCACTGAACTACCTCTCCATTCCCCCTTATTTTATTTTTGTAGATTTCATATCATTTGAAGAATGCAGGAGGAAAAACCAAGATCTTCATTTTTTTCTTGTCTGCATTTGGAAAATTTTATCACATAAGAAACAGTCAAAAGACAACTAATAAATAACTAAAAATTCAAATTCACCTAATGCCTTATGCATTTCATGAGAAACGCTACCTAGCCTATAGCCTATGCTTGCCTTATTTCTTTCACAGTCATTTCTTTTTCCACCAGTACTCATGAAAACAAACCAGAGAGCTGACAAAAGTAACTTAAGAGAGAGGGTTTGTTCTGGATCAAGAGGAAGGCAAGAGATGTGGGAGCAGGGAAAACTTGGACGCTGGCACCAACCAGAAAACAAAGGAGAGCACAGGCTTTCCTCTGACTTCTCTTTCCAACTTCAGTCCGACCCAAGCCCAGAGGACAGAGCTGCCCACATTCTAGGGTCTTCCTTCCTTGTTAGTGAACTCAGTGAGTTGAAAATAATGGTTAAGCATCACTGAAGCCACAGATAAATAAGACAAGACCCCTGGTTTTTTTTTTCATTAAAATGTTTTGACATAGTATATTTTTATCATGTTCTTTCTCCTTCCACAATTCCTCCCCATCCTCTTTGTCTCCCTACCCAGTCAATTTTATTCACCTGTGCTCTCTCTCAAACAAATAAACAAACAAACCACACACCAAACCAAAAGCACATGAAAAAACATGGAGTCGGTTTTGTGTTGGCTAACTACTCCTGGGTTCAGGGCCTGCCCTAGTATGTGGCTGATATAGGCATTAGAAAAAACTGAATTTCTCAGTAGATATCAATCACAAAAAGCTTCTTGGTTGGAGGCGGGACTTTGTATCCATCTCTCTTTCTCTGTGCTGGGATTTGGTCCAGTTTGAACCTGTGCAGGTTTTGTGCATGCTGTCCCAGTCTCTGTGAGTTCATATGGTATCACTCCTGCTGTATCTAGAAGACATGTTTTACTTGGAGTCATCCACCACCTCTGGCTTTTATAGTCTTTCCAACTCTTCTTTACGTAGATCCCTGGGCCTTGAGGTCTTGATGAAGACATTCCATTTGGAGCCGAGTGCTTCCAAGTCTTCCACTTCTTGCACACTGTCCATTTGTAAAGATCCGCTCTTAATGAATCCACATGTGAGAGTCTACTGGCTGAGTTCCCTAAGGAACCTCATGAGGATGCTGAGGAATCTTGCTCACCAGCTACATAATTTGATGTCCTTCTGGAAAGATCTCAGGCCTTTCCCCTTCCTCTCTCAAGTTTAAATTCTCTTCTAATGCCCTTATAAAACCAGTGACTAATAAAACTACAGAAAACACAAGCGGAAAAAGTAGCTGTCCAAATCAATAATATCTTCTTTCTGAGACTCTGACTACTTCCACAAAGTACTTAAACAACTGCAGGCATATATATATATATATATATATATATATATATATATATATATTCCATTTCTTGGTCTGAAGAGTGTCACCCAGCATCTGCTGCCTATTTGAGATAAGCTCTGCATTGGTGAGGGATGAGAACATGCCAGAAAATTGAGGACATGCGGGTATTTTCCTGAGCTGTATTAACACTTCTCATGCTTTTCAGAGATTAGAACTTTTATCGCTGGCTCACACACATAAAAAAAAATTGTATTAAACTGTAAAATTTTCGAGCAGAACAGACCAAATCATTCTCTTTCTCAGGATGCTGTGTGATGATGCAGCAGAATACTGACAAGGAATGGAACCCCACTGAGCCAGCACTCTCCCACTGGATTTGCCTTTCCCTTGCTGGACAAGGCAGATGATAAATATGGAGCTGAGGAGCTGTCAGCCTTTCGGAATGAAGTGAGGAGTCACATTTGTCCTTTGTTGGAAGTTCCTAGATAGAGAAGCAGGGATTACCAAGATGATGCCAACTAAATACGCAGTAAGTGAATTTTGGACTGCAGTGCACGTTAGTCAGTGGTAATACTGCAGTCAAAAAGACTGTTAAGTAGGTAGGAGTCGGAGAGGACAAAAGACACAAAAGGTCAAGCAAACAAAAGAAAAGAAGGACATCCTTTAAGATGTTGTGGTGCAAGAAAACGCAGGTCCAATGCAGTCACATGTTGGTTGCTTGCCATGGGTCACATTTCTTTAAGTTCATGATCTAATTCAGTGTTCACACTTCCAAGTAGCTGCCATACTCCTGGTCTGGAGAGAGGAGCATCTCAAGTCACTAAATCAAGTAGCTGGCCACTACTTCTCAGCATAGCACCCCTCTGTTGCTTCACAACAGGCCGGGGCTCTTCTCCAAGGTGGAGCTGGGCCTGGGGTGAGCAGCACAATTCTTTAGATTCTCTGTGACAATATAGCAGGGTATTATGGGGCAGGGACAACATTTTTGTCCCTTAATGTTTTTCATTTCCTTTATGCAGGGCTGTTAAAAATGAAAGACGTGGGACTGGAGAAAAAAAAAACTCCTTCAGTGAAGAATGTCCATTACAAGCATGTGGACCTGTGTTTGGTCTCCAGAAAGCATGTTTTTAAAAAATAAAAGAGCTTGGTGTGTAGTTTGTGCTCATAATCCAAGTGATTGGGAGAAGGAAACAAGCCAATCTCTAGGGTTTGTTGACATGCTTAGTCTACTCAACATGTTTCAGGCCAGTGAGAGACTCAAATATAAATGGTGGACCACACCTGAAGAACCATATCTGAGAGGTTGTTCTCTGGCCTCCACATACAGGCATACATACATGCACGTGTACATACACACACACACACACACACACACACACAGGAAGAATCAGTGTGCCACAACATCTATTCCAGAGAAAGACAGTAAGGACATCTGAGTTTTGGGCTACAACCCATCCTGTGGAGAGCTTTTGGGACCACTTGGCAGGAATCTGACATTTGACAAGGACAAGGAAATGGGCTTCAGGCAGGAATCTAATACTGGGCCATGACAAGGAAGTAAGTTCAGGCAGAAATCTAATTTTAGGCTAAAACAGAGAAGTAATTTTAGTCAAGAATCTAAATCTTAGGCTGTGGGAAAAAACCTCGAGTGTGGGGAGTCTGGTAGTGGGGACAAAGTCACGAGGGCTGGCAGCGGGGTCCCTGCAGGCTTCCCACACCACCTTCAGAGGATCCCACCGCTGCAGGCGGGCCAGCGGCTGCATCGGCAAGATTCAGGGTTCCAAAGGCTGGGAATCTGGCGGCAGGCTCAGGAGACACATGGAGTCCAGTTTTCCAAAGCTTTTATTGTTCATGGCGTGGTGAATGGGTGTAGATGGTTCACGCTCCCCCCCCCCCCCCCAAAAGCCAGGGGAGCTTGGATTTTAAAGGGAGAGGAAAAGAGGTGGGAATAACTTAACTAGCTACGCCCCCTGGCCTTTAGATGACGCTCTCTACATGACTGAAGGCACAGGTTCAATGGAGATTAAACCTCATGTCTGGAACCTGGGTTCTGGGGGCGTAGCTGAACACTCACAACCCAAGGACCAGGGTAGTGTTCCATGGCCCAACATTAGGCTAAACCAAAAAAGTAGGCCTCAGGCATGAATATGAATCTGGGCTAGGATAGGGAAGTAGACTCAGATATTTTGGTCATCCTTACAAGCCCTTAGAAATAGTGATCATGAGAGTGATCCCAACACTTTGTTTACTGCTTTGCCTGTTCCTTGACTATTTGCATTTATTGTATTGCTAGTTCTTCAACCTAGAACTGGCCTAAGTACTTGCATGTAATTAAAATGGTATAAAAGCAGATTGGGAAAAAAAATAAACCCACCTCAGCCTCAGAATTGGCTAGGGTCATGCTACAGTGTTGTCTAATTGTCTTTTTTCTTTTTAATCCTCACTCCTGCGCTGGAGAACCTGTTGACTAACTGGACTGGCATGGTCACCATCCAAGCAATGGAAGGAAGTGGTGGCTTCTAGTTATACATTCTGTAAGATTACTAGACCGCGGTCTCTCTGATGGAACTCTATAAACCAGAGCTGCAATCTGAGACTTTGACCAATTAGACAGGCACCAACCACCCATGAAGAGCCATCAAACATTTCCAGATGTCAAGAATTCTGAGCCAACTAGAAAGAAAGGATGCCCTGTGTTTATGATTAACCATTTTGAAGAAAGAAAGAACATAGTCATGGTGGGGTATGACTCAATCTGAAAAGTAAAGCTTCCACTAAAAGAGATATGGCGGAGTTCTGCCTTCAAGAGTTTTGTCTATCCAGAATGAGAAATGACCTTGAAATTGAAACCCAAGAGACCAAATCAACAGTTGGTACCAATTGTGATTTCTAGAAGGGGAAAAGATGACAGGAGCCTGGGAAAGTCAGTTATCTCTATGGAGAATGTAAGATTTGGGAGGAGTCTTTAAGAATGATCACACTGCAGAAAGAAGAACAGATTAATGAGAAAATGATGGAGAGAAGCAAGATGAGCCAAGGCATGGGGGGTGGAGGCTCCAGCCACGATGTGAGGAGCATCCAGAGCCCAGAGATGGCCGCTTTGAATGTCAGTTTGAGGAATGAGCACAAGGATTCATGCTAGATAACTGCAATCACCATCAGCATCTCATTTCTGTAGTAATCTAACGATACCTCTAGGAAAAGCTAGGGGCCTCCCAGGAATATTAGAATCCACTCTCTTACAGAACTATGGCCTCTAAAGTAAAGGCACCTTAGTCCATTTCGTGTGTGTGTGTGTGTGTGTGTGTGTGTGTGTGTGTGTGTGTGTTCATGTAGGTACTCACATGTGTATACGCAAGTACTATGTATTTATATATCCATATGCTTAGGAACCAGAAGCCAATCTCAGGTCTCAGGTCTCAGGTGTAAGGACACTGTGCATCCACCTTTTTTTCCTTAAAACAAAACAAAACAGGGTCTCTCATTATCCTGAAACTCACTCATTCAATAAAGTGAGGACCAGGAAGCCCTAAGGATCCACTTGTCTCCACCTTCTAAGTGTTGAGATTACAAGTGCACCATGGCTGGCTTTTTACATAAGTCCTGGAGATTGAAATCATGTCACCAACTGAGCCATCGGGATATTATGAGCACTGCTGTCTAACATGGAGACTCCTCAAAAATCCCAGCTCTGGGCTGGGTATTATGGCATAATCTTTAATCCCTGCTCTTGGGAAGCAAAGGCACAGATAGATGAAGGCCATCTGGATTCAGTCAGATATAGAACATAAAAGAAGAGCAGACCGAAGTGCAGCGGTGATACAGTAGTGGTTACTAGAGTCTAGGGGAAATGTGGAAGGTAAGGAAATGTGAGGGAAAGGAGGCAAAGTCTCAATTAGACAGGAAGACTCAGTCCTCTGGTCTACATCATGGTGGAGGATCTGGTCCTGAGGTCTATGCTACAGTATATGGAGGACTCTGTCTATAGTACATCATGGTGGGAACTCCGTCATAAGCTCTGCAGTATATCATGATGAAGGATATGGTCCTGAGTTCTATGGTACAGCATAATGAGGGATTCAGTCCTAGTCTACAGTACAGCATGATCTGCTATATGCTTAAAAATAGGTTAAGAAAATAGGCTTTAAATGTTGCCACATACAAAAGTGACATGTAAGAAGATGATGGTATTAACTAATTTGATTTGTTTATCTATTCACATACATTAATATATGATATATTCATATAATAGTTAACATATCGATATATTGTATTTGACATATTTTATATGATTTATTTAATATGTAATTATATGGAGATGTTTATATAAATTGATTTGTGTATTTATATAGTTATAATTGATAGATATCAAAGTATCACTTCATACACACGATTTTGTTTACAAATTAAATATAAATGCACTCTTAAAAATAAAGGCAATTGGTCATCTTTTCTTCTAATCATTCATTTGGTGCTAATTCCCAGATAGCCATGTTATAACAAAAGAAGCAATTCTTTAAAGAAAAAAACCTGAAAGTATCACAAGATATTTAATTTAATCAGGACCTCAATCACTGAAATGTTATGCCATAATCACCAGTTAAAACTCTTCTAGGCTTTCCATCACATAATGACTTGTCAGAATGTGAAGGGTAAAGGATAAAGGAGTGGGACAAAGCCACAAGTGCCTCCTTGGCTCCCTCCACAACATCACCAGAGGGGAGTTAGAGACACCATGACTACCAAACATGTTTCTCAATGAACACAACAAATCTTAACATAAATAAAAGACATTCTTTCAGGACAATAGGCCAAATCACATAAGCTCTCACTCACATAAGAGGAAGAAAACCAATCGAAACCATCCTGGCCCATTGCTTCCACTCTTCTCCTAATTCTGAAAACATTAATTATTTCTATATGTCTGAGTGTTTTGCTTTTATGTATATATGTGTACCATGTGCATGAAGTGCCAAGGAGGACAAAAAAGAGCCTGAGATTTCTGAGAATTAGAGTAACACGTGGTCGTTAACCAACATGTCCGTGCTAGAAACTGAGCCTGGGTCCTCTGCAAAAGCAGCGCTCCACCCTCAGGCTGATGTTCAAGGCTGCCATGCCTGGGATCTGCCTGTTTTCCACTTTCCCCACATGGTAGCTGGAGCCTCCACCCCCATGCCTGTGGAGCTCATCTTGCTTCCCTCCATCATTTTCCCTTCCATCCACTCTCCTTTCCACAGTGTGTTCATTCTTAAAGAGTTCTCCCAAATCTTACATTCTCCATGGAGATGACTGACTGTCCCAGGCTCCTGTCATCTTAACGCTGAGCCATCTCTCTATCCTCATCATCATCTATCTTAAAATGAGCTGAAAACTGCTCTCAAACCAAAAATACTTTCCATGCCACTAACCAAACTATAATGCAAAAGAATTAGCCTGTGGAGCTTACATTGTTCAGTCGACAAAAACGACCCAAAATATATTGTATAGATTTTTTAAATGTTGTTTGTAATTCCATGGATATTTTTACAAGACTATATCTGAGAGAAAGGAGAAAAAAAAGCAATACAATTCACCAAACCCCCAAGAGAACAATTAAATCTCAAGAAATCAATACAGTATAATTTTCTCTTATATGGCTTTTCATATAGACTGGATCACAGAGGGATTTACCAAATTAAAATTTCCCAAGTACATGACAGTACAGGGTACAAATTATCAAAACCCACTACTATAATAGAAAGATATTTCATGACAGCTAAATTAAACTATTCAATCATGAGTCTGGAAACAAAGACAGGGAGACCCAGCAGGGAAGCATGTGGTCTGAGACCTAAAAGGGAGGCACAGCATGGTGACTTCAGCTAGAGAAGGCTCCAGGTAGGGGACAGGCTCAGGTACTCCATGGGTTAATCAACTGTCTGATATTGTAGCAAAAAACCAGGCATAATCAAATTATGAAGACAAAAGGCCTGTTTTGGCTCCCACACCTACATCATTTCAGAAAACGGTGTCATTTAAAACCACAGTATCTATGACATGTCTGGAAACTAGGTCTTTGTGTCAAAAGTGGCGTCGCTATGGATGTGAAATCACAAATTACTACAGAATCACCAATGTGAAAGTTGCAAAGTTCTCTGGCATTTATTTTCATCTTCACTGGATTATCCAACGCAGCTAATGGTCAGTGCTTTTCAAATATGCCTTTCCTGTCTCTATATATTACCTTGAATATTTTAACAGTGTCCTAGAATCCTCAAAGGCTCACGGATGAGAGAGTTTTCCTAGAGTCTGGCTGGATTTTTCACTGCCTATGTATCATCATTTAAAGGCCTGAGTTTTAGCATCGACATACCTGGGCTTGTTAATGTTTTGAAGTTGTCACCTGAAACTTTGGAATGTTGCAGCAACATTACTACTGCTCAAGAGCTGCCTGGAACTGAAAAGCACTGTCCATTTAAAACGCTCAAAGCACACCTGGTAAGATAGCTCAGCAGAGGTAAGAACTTGTCTCGAATGCCTGCTGAACTAAGTTCCACACCCAGAACCCTCATGGTAGAAGGAGAGAACTGATTCCCAACTCCTGTAAGTTGACCTCTGACCTCTGCATAGGTGCTATAGCATGAGCAAGTCCTCATTCACACACACACACATTATACACATGGCACACACTATATACATGGCATATGCATGCACAACAAAGGCGAGTAAATAAAACTAAAATGCTCACAGATGTTTGTTTCTAGGACACCGTAAGTTTTGAACACCTGGCACTCCTGTGACCAGCCATCTGTTTATTATTGCAACAAGGAGCCCAGCTGACTCAGTAACCAGCACTCAGTGGTTTAAGGTCCCTGTGTCTTACTTTATAAAATCTGAGTCAACATTGCCTCTCTCAGATGTTCTCCAGCACCTCAGTTTCTCACTCTTGAAGAGTGTTTCTTTGTTTCTATGGATATACAAGCAGCAATTCTTCACATTCTCATGACCCAGCCAATGCCGAGGTCATGTTTCCCCCTGAGGTTCACTTCAGAGCCGTACCCAACCCACAATTCCAATGCAGTCATACAATGAACACCTTATGTGATAATACTCTATGTAACACTTCTTCAAATACCTTCACAAATACCCATGTGACTTGTTCACTTTCTAAACAGAAGTCACATTTTAAAATTGCCAAGGAAGCTGGTATTTAATACATCCAAAGGTGAACGATTTTAGAAAGCGAAGCATTAGACTTCAGGATGACCACTCCTATCCAAATCCACCCGTTTGTAATGATTCATCATGTTCCTTTGAAGTCTGACCATCCCTTGGATTTTTCCTTTTTGTCAATTACCTGTGTCACACCACAGTAACAAACATCTACTCTTTATTTCATTTTATTTTATTTTATAAAATACATTTCAGATTTTATCCTCTCACCCCATTCCCCCCACTACCCAGGAACCCCTTATCCCGTTTCCCCTCCTGCCTCCACAAGGTTGTGCCCCCACCTACCCTACCCTCCCCGCTCCCCACCCTCTAATTCCTCCCCACTCGGTGTTCAGCCTTTATGGGACCAGGGAACTCCTCTCCCACCCATGCCCGACAAGGCCATCCTCCCCTAAGTATACAACTGAAGTCATGGGTGCCTCCCTTTGTGCTCCCAGGCTGGTGGTTTAGACCCTGGGGAGCTCTTGTTGGCTGGCACTGTTGCTCTCCTGTTGGGGCCACCAACCCTTTCAGCTCCATCAATCCTCTAACTTCTTCATTGGGAACCCTTGATCAGATCAATGGGTAGCTGCGAGCATCTGCCTCTGGATATGTCAGACTCTGGCAGACCTTCGAGGAGACAGCTGCGTCAGGCTCCTTTCAGCATGTACTTCCTAACATCCATATCGGCGTCTATCTTTGGTGACTGTACATGGGACAGATATCAAGGTAGAGTGGTCTCCTGATGGCCCCTCCTTGACTTTCTGTCCCACACTTTGTCACCTTCTTTGCTCTCTTGAGCATTCTGTCACTCCTTCCAAGAAGGACCGAGGCATTCACACTTGGTCTTCCTTCACAAACATTTACTCTTACAATATTTTTTTAAAGTTCCTCTCTCCTTCCTTCTCTGTGTCAGATATTCACATATTTAAATTTGGTCAATAGGATTACCAGAAAGGACCAAAAATGCCACTAGCTTCTCAAATGCCAAGCCTAAAAATAGTTTGTTAAACCAGAATTTGAGAGGTGTGAGTTTTGTCTGTGCTGTTAAAGCCTAAGCTTAGCAAGAATTCAAATCGGTCTTCTAAGCGCATTCCCTGGGTGAGAGCCACCAGTCTAATTGTATTACAGTGTGATGATTATGTCATTTCCATCTATTTTGCATAAATCTGAATAATATACTCAAGTGGCCCTAACCCTTACATATGTAATAATTAGTTCAATTAATTAGTATAAATGTCTTCCAGCCCTGTACTCTGGATACAACAGACATAAAATGCACAACATGCTTTAAAAACAATCAGCTTCATTATCTTTCAGATACTATTCCTTGGGGAACATATACTAAGAGAAAATCTTCTATTCCTGGACACTGAAGAATCAAGAAGTTATCAGGACCCTGTGAAAAGGCTGCTCTTGTGGGGGTAGGTGCTTGAGAGTGTGTCAACTGCAACATCAAAATACGAGTATATCATTTGGAACCAAGAGAATGCTGACTTATAGCTTAGGTAAGATGAGGGGTGGCTTGGTGAGGTATAGTCTCTAGATTTTTTTTAATACCCTAATAATATGCAACTTTGAACTGTCATACAGCATTCTGGCACAGAGCTTGCCTGTTGGAGCCAAACTTCTTGTGAAAGAGGTTCCGAGCAATGTGCTTAAGTTCAACATGGAAGACACCAAATGTCTGTGTGTCACTGTGCGTTTCCTGGCTTCCTGAGATCCACACTCTTACTTAGGAGATAAATACATTGTGTTCTCATTCAGAAGAAGTTTGCTTCAGGGGGAAAACGTCCTAGATGCATTTCATGGAACAGACAAGATTGTATCTGATGCCAAAAGACACAATCTTATCACCACAGAATCCACACGTCATGTGGGTCCTGCTGGGCTTGTAAGGCTTGTGAATGTACCTTTTAAAACAAAGAAACTAGGTAAGATAATCTTTTACTTTACTTAGGGTTTCAATTTTTCTTGAGGAAGATACAACATATACTGACTTCAACAATGCAACACACCCCAAAGGGTATAATAGACATCTTCTTCAGTATACCTTACAAGCAATGTTCCCTGTAGAGTGAAAACATGCTGTTCATGGTTCCTGCCAAGCTTCCTCTCCATCAGAAAGGAGGAAGCAAGTTCATCTATTTCCATGAGCTTCTAGATCTTCAGAATGTCTGGCATATGGCTGGTACTTTGTAATTTGTAGAGAATGGTCCAATGTCTATGTGCCCAAAGTCCGTTCTTTTGAGTTTGGGGTCTAATCTATTTGGTAAAAAAACAAACAAACAAACAAACAAACACTCTTTGCATCATCCTAAATGAATCCTAAGCTCTTTTTAAGAAATCACGGAGCTAGGAAAATCCTTGTTAAGGCGAAGGGGTACCTTAGAGAATATGCAACTGTACAACTGAAGGGACCCAAATAGCTGGCTCTAGAGCCTGTCAGAAGCCCCAGTAAGGCACCTTAGACCATAATTACTCACATTCTTTCTGGGTGTTTTTCCTCACCTGTACATGAGGTAGGCTTATGGCTTTGTTACGAGGATGGAAGACAAATAGTACAATGATAGTATAATGGTACTGGGTCGTAATAAGGACTCATATAACTGCTAAATATAGCTTTTATTAAAGAGTCAAATTGAAGTCATCTAGGCAAACATCTCAGTTTTAAGTTAAAGAACTCTTCTTTAAAAAAAATGTAATACATATTTTCAACTGTAGGCTCAAATGAGAAAACTTAGTATGTCACAAGGAGAACAAAAAAGCAGACAGCCGTCTACAGGGGCACACTAGGGTTCCTCTCAGCCCTCTGAGGCACCTGCTTCCCTCCGAGGTACCCCTAGGGTAGCACCCATCTCTACTGTGCACTCTTCTGACTGAGTGGTGCTGTTGTTATCACAGATCTGTTCCTTGCTTCATTTGTGAGCTTCCGTAAGATGGGGGAGCAGGGGGGACAGGGAGAAAATTTGCTTCTTTGATTTCCAGTCCCCTGTGTGGAGGTAGGGACATCAGAAAAAGCTCAAAAATATTTCATGTATTCATTTAGTCAAGAAGTGTTTTTTAGCCTAGATGACATCGAGGCCCCAGGCTAAGTATAAGGATCAATCAGCTGAGCAGGTGGATGTGACTGTTCTGCTAAAGACCTCTTAAGAGGCTGGAAGGAAAAGGGAAGGTTCTTATCCTCCCCGGTTCCTCCTCTCTCAGAGCTGTACTGTCACACATATAAAAACTACAACACCAGCAATTGATGGCTCATGTTCTAATTTGTATTGATAGTAAAAGGTCCTTATACTCACAGATCACCAGGGTAGCCAGGAATCGTAAGCATGCATATTTGTCCTCTTAAAAGAAAGGATATAAAACCAGTTTTTCTACTTAGAAGGCTAGGAAATGGAGGTGATTCTGTGTTATCCGAAGGTCCAGGTCATATCAAGCTTCCACAAGCAGGACTGGAGGTGACTAGTAGTGTAAATGGCCTTTATCTGTATAATTATCTGTATAATCAGAGGCCCCCTCAGGTGCCCACAATCTAAGATGGCTAACCGCCCAAATGACCTCTAGCTATCTGTATGACCAAGACCTACAAGATCCTTCCTTGGGCCTTTCAGCTAATAAAAGTAGCCCATATTTAAAACCCATCCTCTTGGAAGAAATGGCATGCACTTAGAGTTGAATTTCAATGTAGTTATGTCTTCTTATGCACTGGGAATTGTATTAAACCAGGACTCACCTCCCGCCCCTGCACAAACTGTTGTACTGTGTTTAAATATTCTGGCAATAAACCCCCTGGCACCTGACTCTCGAAGTTTGAGCCAATCTGACTAAGTCGGGCTGAACCAAGTCTTCATTTTCACCTCTTGGTGTTTTGTTTCCCTGCCTGCCATAATGCTTGTGCTATTGTGATAAAAAAGCAACTTAAAGAAGGAAGGGGTTTCTGTTAACATCAACTTCCAGGTCACAGTCCATTGTGGAGAGAATGTAGGGCAGGAACCAAAGCAGACACCATGAAGAAGAGCTGCTTATTGTCTTGTTCTCTGGCTCGCACTCACTTAGCTTTGTATACCTTCCAGGCCCATCAGCCTGAGAATGGTACCACCCAGCAGTGAACTGAGCCCTCCCACATCAGCCATCAATCAAAACAATTTCTCATAGACATGACCACAAGCCAATCTGAACAAGGTGTTTCTTCAACTGTTGTCCCCTCTTCCCAGGTTCTCTATGCTGTGTCAAATTGACAGTGAAACTAACCAGGGCAGCCTGGCTCTAGCTACACTGCAAATACAGTTTATTTATGAATGTTTGGCTTTCAGGTTCCATAAGTCAAACCAAGATTAAGATGGACACAGAATTAAGATTCTCCACAGCCTCCCCATCCCCATGCCAAATGTGTCTCCTCCTTTGGCCTCAAATGCAGACTGTCTATTGACCAAGACCCCTCTTTGATCAAATTTCATCCTGAGCCCATTTTAAGTAAATAATTCTGCCACTAGTTACAGAGAATCCTTGCCATGTATACTTAGCTATTCAACCAAGCTCTTCCTCATCCACCCTTGAGACCTAACAATGTTCCTTTCCTCTCACCTCGCCGTCTGTATCTAACTACATCTCTCTTGGTAATCCCCATGCACTCTGGTGGTTAATGTTGATTGTTCGTTTCACGGGATCTGGAATTGGCTAATCCACATGCTTCTAGACAGTCTACAAGGACATTTCCAGGAATAATTAACTTAGTGGAAACAGCCCTCCCCCGCAAATAAAAGCATAAATATTAAGAGGTCTGAGGAAAACATCAGCATGGTTTGCTTGCTTCCCTTTGTTCTTTCTGGCAATTACATCTGTTTCTTCTTCCTCTTCCTCTTCCTCTTCTTCCTCTTCCTCCTCCTCCTTCTCCTGTTTCTCTTCCTCCTCCTTATTCTCCTCCTCTTCTTCCTCCTCTTCTTCTTCCTCTTCCTCCTTTCCTCCTTTTTCTTCCCAGTAGGACTGAATACAAGTGGCTCTCCAGACTCTTCCAGCTCTTTAGCACACATCAGGCATGCTAGGCATCCATCCTTGTGCACTTAGCAGCTGCCAGGTTCTCAGCTCTCTAGCATGATGTTAATGGCCACTGCTGGACCACTCTGCCCCTACTCTGTAAGACATTCTAGTGAGTCTCATTTCATCACTTAAACATCTTAATGGTTCTGTTTCTCTAAAGAACCCTGCCTAACATACTCTTTCATCTTTCTGTTAACTCTAAATCCCCTTCAGTCCTGCCACAAGTAGAGTTGAGTTAAGTCTCTCCTCTATTGCAGGGTTCATACCCAAGCTTCTTCCTCATCTTAACAAATCACCTGAACAATTTCCCTTTAATACTTTCTTCCCTGTGTGTGCTGGTCCTGAGAGTACACTCAGGGTGTGATTTCTCTGTATCTAGAGGGCCTGCCTCCCACAGGTCACAGCCATAGTACATCTTTTGCATACTACTCTGGCATCCAGAGCCAGGGTATGTGCACTCATACCCATACACTCCTTTGTGGCATTCTGCACAGCAGATGTTGAGGAATCACTTGTCCAGCCTATTACTCTAATCTCAGTGCAACCCAGTTCCAAGAGAAAATAGCACAGTTCAAATAGAATATGAAGTAAAATTGGAGATCTTAGCACCGCAACAAACAAGCAAAAACAAATATCAGAGGTCTAACTTATCTTTGCCCTCTCTATTTGCATTTCATGACAGTGAATGTGACTATCCAGCCTCCAAGTCAGTTTTGACTACAAAGCTGACTTTGGAAGGAGATATTAACACTGAAAATGGAGTGAAGGTCTTGTAGGTTAGGATACCAAGGATCCTTAGGCTCACGCAATATTCTTCCTGTTCACTGTACATAGCACACTTGCCTATGTCCTTGGTCATTTTTTTTCATGTGAGAGAGAGACAGAGACAGACAGAAACAGAGAGAGGGAGAAAGGCTATGTAGTCAAACCTTCACTACTCCAGTCAGCCTTCTCTCTTTGTGCCTCTCACATCTGGCACCCTCCAAGATTCCTGGAATCTGCACCATGAATTTCATTACACAAGGCAAGAATTCAGCTTTCAAAGACAAACCTCATTGCCAGTCCCCTGCAAGCCTTGCTGAGGATAGGGCCTGTACTACAAGAAGAGGTCGGGAGACAGGAGCAGAAGTAAGACTGAGGACTGTGCACATTGGAGTGTGGTCTGAACCAGAAGCTGTAAAATCTTCCTTTCCCACCCATACCATATCCAGAGCCTCTAAGAGGAAGGGTGGAGTCTGATCTTACCTTGGCCTTGGTATGTCCTATAGCCAGATCAATGGGAGGAGACTCATGCCAGAGTTCTTAGCCAAGCCCACTCTGTGTCATATGTCAGACATCCACCTAGCAAGAAATGTCTGGAGGCCTTTGGCCTATCACATCTTCCTGGATCTGGCACTCCCTTGCCTCCTTGGGGAAGCAGAGACCTATGTCTCCTTTAGATGATGCCAATCAACCTGGTGTGCCCAGGTGGACGACCCTCTCTACTTCTTTGACCAAGGGTGAAAATTTCAACCATGATATTATCAGCAGAGGCTCTGAGTACAAGAAGCTGAACTATGTCTCGTAGTAAGCGCCCCATGCAAGGGTCCAGAGATGCCTTGCTCCAATCTGACCTGTGCATATTCCTATGCTGTCTTCATAGCACACAGCTCTTATCTGCTGTAGAACCATAACCCTCAACTTGCACAGGAGCCAAGTCCCCTTCACATCACTACTGTATATTGAATATTTACTTTGGGAGCTTAGGATTCTCCTCCTCCACCAGAAATATGTTCTCACATCACTTCCCCCAGGGATGTCCAGGTGCCTCTGTGGCTCACTGAAAGAGGCATGCCTCTTATAGCACTTGCTCCAGTAGGATCCTCTGAGGATGTCAGAAAATCCACAGCCAGGAGACTCACAATGTAGCTCAGATGGTAAAGTGCTAACCTACCATGCACAAAGCCCAGGGTCCAACACCGAGCATTGCAGAAACTGAGTATGGTGGTGCACACCTGTAATTCTAGCTCTCAGGAGGAAAATCAAGATCATCCTTAGGTACACAGAGAGCTGAAGGTCAGCCTGGGATAGACAGCCCCTGTGAGGGGAGAAGAAGAAGAAGAAGAAAAAGAAGAAGAAGAAGAAGAAGAAGAAGAAGAAGAAGAAGAAGAA
>JANHMN010000009.1:66854129-66876071 GCA_030674055.1 Rhabdomys pumilio | reverse complement strand
ACAAACACACACACACACACACACACACACACACACACATATATATATATATATATATATATATATATATATATATATATGCAAACAAACAGACCTTAAAAAGCTCAAAAGCAGTGGGATTATCTCTGCTTATTTCTAGCTATTTAACTTTTCAGGCCTCAGTTTCCTTACCACTAAGGATGGATAACACAGCTGTATGAGGCTACTTTAGTAACCCAGCTCTGAAGCACTCAGCCCAGTGTCGACACTCTGTAGACATCTGGCAAGTGGTTACCTGTTCAACCCTTCCCCAACAGATGGATACCATACTGAAGCCCACCCTTCGAGAGTCTCCAGATAGGACCTTGAAACATACTCTGATGACTGTGGCAAGCTCGACAGCATCATTGATTTGCCTGTGGTGAACTGTGCCTAGGGTCATAAATTTCCATGAGACTTTGTGTTCAGTGACTCTCACTCCCATTTATTTTATGCGATATTATACATTTAAAAGCATAGTGGTAGATGAAAAATTGTTATTGAATTTATTTAATAGTGTCCCAGCTAAGCAGAAAAGAATTGCTTTTTTGAGCTTTCATGACTTCAGTCTGAAGCATTAATAATATCCCTTGTACACATTGTCTCAGCTACTGTCGTTTACACAGGAAAGATATCTTCGTTGGCAACAGGAGTTTTCCTTGATTACCCATTTGCCTAACATGTGCACATAAACACACATATTTTATATCTGCTTTTACAGCTTTATTGCCTAAGTGTGAGTGAGCCTTTCATGTAGGATGAAAGTTACATATATTAAATGAAGATCAGGGAGCTGGAGAACATAATTCACTGACCGAGTGCTCGCCTAGCAAACTCAAAGTCCTGAATTCAGTCTTCAACTGTGGAAGGAAGGGATGGAGAGCGGGAGGCAGGGAGGGAAGGAGAGGAAAGTGGAAAGGAAAAGGAAGGAAGAGAGCACTAGAAGAGAGAGTAAAGGAGGAAAGAGAGAAGAAGAAAAGAGTAGTTAAGGCTCTTGCCCTGTGTAAGCATCCTTTCCACACTCATGAGGAGATGAGTTTGAGAGGCTCTGCTCCTATTAGAGTCAGCTTCTGGCTCCTTAAAAGACTGACTCTAGATGCTACCATCAGTGGGAGATACTAGACTTAAACCTTGTCATGCTAACACTCCAGTATCCCTACCTTCCATCCTGGAGACATACTGTGTGCTTCTCTGTACCATGGTTAAACTTGTAATCAACAAGGAATGATGGGAGTTTTTGATCTATTGACCTGGGGAAGCTCCCCACGACTTCCAAGCAAATCATCTTCCATAGGGGGAGGGAAAGAAAGATAAGTAATAGCTGAGACTCTACTAGGATCTGGTATCCCAGTATAGAGCTCTCCTGGGATCATCTTTTTGTAAGCACTGGGGCATTAAGTGGAATTTTAAATGCACGAAGGATTTGAATCATTGAAAAGAACAAGAAGGAAATTTCAGGCTGAGATTTTGAAAACAGGATTTATTACTTCAGTGTTTGATACCCAGCTCACAGAATCATTGGATTCATCCAAATAAGACCACAACTAAGGTTCTAGGACAGAGAACAACACCTCTCCTGAACACACCCGTATGAACCCCAAAAGTACATACCTCAGGACTGAATAGATGATGTTATCCAGAGATAAAAGTTATCTCTGGACCTCACTGTGCAAGATTCAGCTACGGAAAGGCTGAGATCTTGAGATTACACGTGCATTGTGCCTAGTGGGCTGGCAAGATGACTCGGTGGGTGTATTAGTTACTTTTCTGCTGCTGTGATATCAAATACCATGGACAAAAGCAATTTACAGAAGAAAGAGTCTTAGAGGTCTTACTATTCTAGAGCAGTGTTCTGTGTGACCCTTTAATATAGTTACTCATGTTTCAGTGACTCCCGATTATAAAATTGTTTTCATTGCTCCTTGGTAACTAAGTCTGCTACTGATACAAATGGAGATACAAACATCTGTGTTTTCCAATAGTCTAAGGTGACCCCTGTGACAGGGTTATTTGACCTCAGAGGGATCTTGACCCACAGGTTGAGAACCACTGTCCTAGAGGGACTTCGTGGTGGCATGGCATGGCAGCAAGTGGCAAGCACTGTAGCAGGAGCAGGAAGTTGAGAGACCACACCTCAAATCATTAACACAAAACAGAGAGCAAACTCAAACTAGGGCAAGGTTGTGAACTCTCAACGCTTACTTCCAGTGACATACGATCTCCAACAAGGCTGCACTACTTCCTCAAACCACCAAGTGGGGACCAAGTTCTCAAATACCTGAACCTACGGGGAGGATTCTCATTCAAACCCTCACAGTATGCAAATTAGGTGATTATCGCACAAGCTTGATGGCCTGTGTTCAAGTCTCACCACCCACATGTCTTGTTTCATTTCTGTTGCTGTGATATAACACCCTGATACAAAGCAATTTTAAGGAAGAAAAGGTTTACTCAGTCTATAATTTCAGGTTATAATGGATCAGTATGAGGAAGTTAAGGCAGGAAGTTAAAGCAACTAGTCATAGCCACAGTCAAGAGTAGAGAGAATAAATAAATACATGCCTACTAGAGAATAGCTCACTCTCTACACTTATACGGTTCATAACCCTTTGCCTAGGGAATGGTTCTACCATACTTTTTCCACAGAAAGGTGAAAAGAAAGAAGCAACTCCACAATGTTGTCTTCTAACTTGCATACATGCACTAGAATACATACGCACACCCATATGGACATATCATACATATGTAACACACACATACAATAATAGGCAAAATATTTTAAAGTGTTTAGTTACTATGCAAATCAACCACATCCAATTCATGAGGATCAAATTCTTCTCTAACCATAGCCTGTTATCAGGTGAGAAACCAATTAAAATGGTAGTGGCTTATCTTAAATCTACCCTCTGAAGGACAGCTTTTCTAACTTTCAGAGCATCCCTTGGGAATTGCAGTCAGGTTGGATGAGCATATTCAGACTCTGTCTGGACAAAGTTAGGAAACAGAGGCACCAAAACTGAACCCAGTTCTGGTTTGTGTGGACATAGATAGTACCTGCTTTAAGTATGGGGTTAGCTCCCATGGCAACTAGGTCTTCTCCAAAGAGCCTTCTCTGGGACATATTGTCCCAAACACACATTGTTCTGTCTCCTTTCAAGGGCTATTTTAAAAATGTTTCAGAGATGGATGACGACATCTACCCTCTGTGCTTTCCACAATGTGTCTGTTATGCTGATGAACATGCTGAGTGCACTTTTGCCAGTAAGCCTGCCTGAAATCCTCCAACACAGGTATCATTAGAGCCACTTTGTAGACTCAGAAATTGAGGCTTAGTGGAGATAAGCAATTTGTCCAATTTCCTGCTGGGCAGCCTGCCTCCAGAATATTCCCAAACTATCTCTGCTTAAATGTATGTACAGTGCCAGCAAGCCAGTGTAAGACACAGCCTGGTCTTACTTCCCTGTATCTTTATCTCCTCGAGAACACACATAGAAATATAAAGCTGTGGACTTAAAGCTAGGCTACATGTGCAGGTGGAAAGAGGTTAGACTGGCCATATACCTTTGGATAGCCCTGTGTTCTCTCTCTGTCAATAGAGCTGGATCTCATGTAGTTTACTGAAGTGGTTCTCACCTTGGGACTCCAGAACCAGCACCATCAGCAATGCACATTCTAGGAAGCTCTTTCAAACCTATTGAAACTGGAATTCTGGGATGGAGCCCAAAAATTTGTTTTCAGGAAAAGAAAATAAAAAAGGCACTGAGTTAATGCCTCAATAGGTAAAGCTCTTGCCATGTAAATGTGAGAACTAGCATTCAGGTCTCCAGAACCTGCATAAAGCAGGATGCAATTGCATACATCCGTAATCCCAGGGCTTCTACAGCAAGTGAGGAGGCAGAGATGGGAGAATCCTTGAAAGTTCACAGGCCAGTTAGCCTGGCTTATGCAATGGCGGACAATAAAGAGAGCGTGTCTCAGATAAGGTGTAAGGCAATGACTGATAACTTGAGATTGTCATTTGACCTCCATATGCATGTCATGGCAAGCATATTCATGTTCATGTATGCTTCCATACATATAAGCATATACAAATATCTTTTTAAAAATGTCTTCCAGGTGATTGTGATTCTGGCCCATGTTGAAGAATCCCTAGTCTATAACACAATAGGGAGGAGAGGAAATGCCAGGGAGAGATGGGAAGCTAGCCTTTCAAACTTTCAGTATCAAAAGTCCAAATCCTATCTACCATGACTACAAGACTACCTTAACAGCATCCAACTTCCCGGCCTCATCCTCCACCCCATTACCTCACAAGTCCCATGTGTCAACATCATTCGCTACATGTTCTAATCCTCTGTATCTTTGCACATATTTATAAGTCTCAGCTTGGAGAATATTTTCTACTTCTATCTCTGCCCCTTCTATTGCTTGCCACTTCCTAGCTGTCTTGAACTCATCAGTTAAAATCTCATCTAGAAGCTTCCTCGCACTGCGTTTCTCCTTGGCTGGCCAGTCAGCTGTGTTCCCACTTGACTGGGTTCCCGATGGGCTTTCCATGTAGCATTTAACTGACACACTGACATGGAGGAATGTGTGTCAGCATCAGACTGACATACTTGAGATTGAGAATAATTTGCTATATGTGTGCATATAGTCCCCAGGGACTATCAGCCCTAAAAGCCACTGCTCACAAACCATCTTTAGGATAACAGGAATTGGATGGATAGATAGATAGATAGATAGATAGATAGATAGATAGATAGATAGATAGATAGATGTGTGGATAGAGTGGGTGGATGGATGGATACATACATTCATAGATGTGTGGGTAGAATGTATGAGTGGGTGGGTGGGTGGATGAATGGATAGATAGATGATAGACAGACAGACAGACAGAGCAAGCTTTGCAAGCATTGTGAGGTGATTTTTTTTAATTCATGTGGCACATTTTCAAATATGACAGTGGAATAAAAGACTAATATATCTCTCTCCTCCCCTCCCTCTCATGCCATCTCCCTCCCTGTATCCCTCCTTTTCTCCCTTCCTCCCCCGTGTGTATGTATGTGTGCACACATGTGTGGTAATGTTGAGACAGAAATAAACAGAGGGAACATGAAGAGAGTCAACAATTCCTTGCTCTCTGCCTTGGCCCCCTCCTGACTGACCAGGCCCTGCCATAGCACTTAACATCTCCTACGAGAATGCTATCGGCCACATTCTGCAGACCTCTTCAGCTGGCTGCTCTGCCGAGGACATATGTTTCTCTGAAGCAAGAAGGAGATGATTAAAAGGAGGGGCAGAGAGCTTATCTTTGGCTTTCAGCCCATTCTGCCTCATTGTCTTTGGCCCTTCTATCTAATTGCTTCAGGGATTCAGACTCAGTGACTAATTAGTGCCTATACTCACAGATGATATAAATAAGATATTTGAGTAATCAGATTGGACCCATCTGCTGGAACTGAGCAGAAATTCATACTAATCTGCAATAGTGGCTTCCAAATGTCTTTCTGAATGAGCTCCCATCCACCAAGAAACTGATGAAATCCACACACAATATAGGCTGCTCTAATGACCTGGGGGTGGGGGGTGTTGTTTGTGTGTTTGAATGTTGTTGTTGTTGTTGTTGTGTGTATGTCTGTATGTTATAGGGTCTCATGGAGCCAATGATAGCCTTAAACTCATATTCTGCCTCTACCTCCTACCTGGTGGGACTGTAGGCATATGCTGAGATGTCCAGCCACGAGTAGTGTTAAATCATCACTCAAAAGGAGCTGTAGCTCACCTAAAATGAACCTGTTTGATGTCTTGTTTAACTATTTTAAACTTCATCATCATCATCAACATCATCATCATCATCATCATCATCATTTTCATGAGTGGGGGAGGGACGTACCCACAAATGCCGTAGCACACCTATGGAGAACAGAGGACAAAGTCTGTTTTCTCCTTCTACCTGTCCAAAGATTAACTTTCAAGGATCAACTTCAGGTCATGAGGTTTGCAAGGGAAGTACATTTCACCTGCTGCTCCGTCTCACCAGCCCCGGTTTAAAATTAGTGTGCATTTATTTCATTACCTGGACTTTAAAGCTTTATTTTTAATTATTTTAGACAATATTTCACCATTTTTAATCAGAGGGATAGTGGAAGAAAATATAAGATTGGCTGCCACGTAGAGGGAGTTGAGGACATTAGGGTGGTTGAAACAAATGGATAGAAAGACAAGTACTGAACACCCTCACGCATTTACAGAAAATGCAGATAATCACGCAGAAGTAGAAAGTCAGTCGGTGGCTGGAGATGCAGCTTAGTGGCAGAGTGCTTGCCCGAGTCACAGCCCTAGGAATATAAAAATAAGAGTGGGAAGGGGAGGGAATAAGGGTTGAGAGAAAGGAAAGGACAGGAAAGAGGAGAATAACAGTCACTACCTGCGAAGAAGATGAGAGCAACTAAGAAGTGTTTAATACAGCACTAGATTATATTTGAATCGCAGGAATGGCTCTGCTGTTCTATAGCATAGTGGGGTCACAGTAGTCAGCAGACACTTGTGCCGCTTTTCAGACTAACTCAAGGAGAATTCACAGTATTTGAGATGAAAATGCCAGTTACTCTGAGTTGACCGTTATACATATTGTATCCCACAAATATTATGTCAACAAAGATAAATACAACAGACATAAAGATAAATAACTGCATATACATTTTTAAATAAACATGTATACATGCTCATGTGATACATATACAGATATATATGTATATACATATATATATATCTTGTATATGTATCATATGTATATACATATATATGTTTACTTTTTAAATAGGGTCTTACTATATAACCCAGAAAGGCTTCAAACTTATGGCTCCTCTACCTCAGCCCCCTAAGTGCTAAGAGATTACAAACTTACGCCACCACACATGTCTAAATTAAATATTTAAATGTGTTTTGGAGGAGGATACATTTAAAATCAAGATGAAGAGCTAGGTGGGGCAGTGGTTCCATTTGTAGACTGCTTGCTTAGCATGCACAAAACCCTGGGTTCACTTCTCAGTATCCCACAAACCAGGGTCTTGTGGTACATGCCCGTGGTACCAGCATGGAGAGGAAGATGTAGGAGGGTCAGAAGTTCGAGTGCGTTCTCGAGTACGTAAGTTTGAAGTCAGACTGGTCTACATGAGACACTATCTCAAATATAACAAAGTGAAAGTCAAATATAATAAACTGAGACCTTATAGTTTTTTATCATCATAGTTACTCTCTGAAGCCTCCAATCCAATTCTATTTGTTATTCTATTCCATTAAAGCTATTCCATCCTATTTATCCGTGTTAGTTTAACCTCAAAAGAATTTCATGACCCACTAATGCAAACCTCAGACTCAGCACAGGGATGGTAAGCAGGTTTGGGCTAGACCTGGAGATGTACAGTCCTTCTCCAGTGCCTGTGCTCCACCAGCCAGGACTAGAGTGCTCCACCACAGGGGCCAGGGTGAGTCTCAGATCCATTCACATACAGATGAGCTGGTACCAGAAATCTAAGGCTGCAGATGAGAAGCATAGTCACAGCCCAAGGATGAGCACAGCCCCTTCAGATGTGGGTGATTCTACATGAAGTCATCATCTCAAGGTTTAAAAGTGACAGACTTGTCACATAGAGGGACATCACTGTCACCCCAGAGCATCTGAACATGTCAGGATCAACTGTTGTCTCCTGCCAGCACCCTCTGCTTCCCACTTCCTGCCTTTTGGTAACAGAATAACGGATTTAATGAAAACCACCAGAGTGGAAATGACAGACTTTCAAACAGCAGTCACCAAATTTAGAACCAGGAGCAGGAAACACCACATCCTGCTCACATGCTTGCTTCTGATCAGGGCCAGTTGTCCCAACCACCCCAGGCATAGAACATCCTAGGCTTCCTGATAAAACCTCTGCTATTCCCAACTTGCATTTGCTATTCCCAACTTGTACTTTTGTAACCCAGGTTGCATTTCACCTACATTCAGTGACACTTATCTCTATGGTCATGGGGATATTTCACATGTTTTATAGTGTTTTCAATGGCCCATAAGCCCATCACTCAGCAATAAATGCAGGACACTGAGTATATTTTCATGATCTCAAGCAACAGAAATGAGGGGTTAGGGTCAGATAACTCCCTGGCAAGATGAGGTTTTTTAAGGATCTAGGTGTCTCTGTTTCTGAGTGTTGCTATTTCTGCCAGAGCATTCTGTCCACAGCCACTGCCTCATGGGCTCAAAGTGGCAGCCACAAATTTCTGTGGGACAGATGTCTCCTCTTTGATGTCAACTGCATTGAGAGATGCCTAGAAAGTCAGGAAAGCAGTGTTCATTACTCCAAGGGCATTTTCAGAGGCTGGCTCTGCCGGTTGGTGAAATGAGTCCAGACAGTGTGGATGACACCACCCAATTAGCCCGGAGTCTGAATAGAACAAAAACCAAAAGCACAGGAGAGTCTTGCACCATGGTCTGGCTCAAGTCTTGCTGAGCTTCTGAACCTTTGTTGCTGCCCTCAACCCCAGACACCAGACCTAGATTCTATCTATATCCACAAGCAGGAAACGGAACACACTGAGAATGGTGTCCCTCTTGACATCTCAAAACATGTTCCCCAATGACACATCTCTCAGAACAAGGCCACACCTCCTAAACCTTCTCAAACAGCTCCAGTCCCACTTAGGGGACTAAGCAACATATGAACCTAGGGAGTTGGGGGGGGGCATTCTTATTCAAACGACCACACAGGGTTCCAGTCAATGGTACGCCACATGTCCCACTGTGATTGCTTAAGACTGTATTGCTATTGTGGCATAGCTGTCTTTGCATGGGTAAGTGTACTATGATGCTTGCACAAGGATAAAGTCACCTACTAGTGCACTTCTCAGAACACAGCACTAAGTGTTACATGACTGTGCTTTCAAGTCAAAGACTGATGAATTTCTATCTTCAAGTTTCTTCCACATCCTTTCCTCCTTATACAGAATCAGAATCTAACAGGGCCACTCTAGGAGTGATTCTGTATTCTCTCTCCTTGGAAAGACTGTTAAAGTGGCTCTGGATGGTCCCCTTTGTATGAGTACAAAAACTAAAATATCAAGATATTGCCCCTCCATGGTTGGAGTAGAGCTCAATAATAGTTAAAGATAAGCAAGCAAATAGAAGCTACTTCTTACAGGAATCCAAAGAACTCAACAGGACAGTCAGCCCAGTTAGCCAATCTCAACTCACAGGCACTCACACATACACACAACACTTCATAGAAGAGCTTGCACTCCAAGCTGAATGGCAAGTGATAATTCAAAAGCATGTCCTACGATCTATATAAACTCTCCTTTTGACTTCAGTTTGTGATAGCTGTAGCTAACCTTCTATATTTGTGAATTACAGAATGCAGTTGATTTTCTAAAAATATTATTAACAACTATAAATGTTATATATTTTATAACTATATATTTTATATACAGTATATTAATAACTATAAATTTATGGGGTGGTATTAAATAAGATTATTGTCCATGTATACACTATGGACTGATTAAGTCAAGTGAGTAAGCTTTTCTATCATCAGGGGTTGGAGTGATGGCACAGCAGTTAAGAACACTTGTTGCTCTTGTTGAGGACCTGGGTTCAATTTCTAGCACCCATGTGGTAGCTTGCAACCATCCATAATTTCAGTTTCAGGTAATTCAGTGTCCTCTCCTGAACTCCATGGGTACTACACACACATAATAAGCATATGTACATATAGGCAGAAGGCTTTTACACGTGCGTGTGAGCACACACACAAACATTAGAGAAAATTAATTATTTTACAAATTTTTGTGTGTAGTGAGTATAGTTGATACTTTAATTTTTATATGTAGCAATGCTGGTTGGAACTCTATACATAAGCCAAATCATAGCTATTCTAGACATGAGACATGGTGTACGTACAATGAATGGAACACACACTAATGCATGGCTGCCTATTATACCATATACAATATTCTTACTATTTAAAACTGGCTTGCCAGATGTTCACACGTCTCCACCAGTCAAAGATAGTTTATATATCTAGGTTGGATATTGGGTTACACTTCTGATTGAGCATTACCATACTTATAAAGCCTTTGATTAATATTTTTTAAAAATTGTATAAAAGCAAAAAAGGGAAAGGGGGCACAGGATAGGGGTTTTCTAGGGAGGGGAAATTGGGAAAGGGGATGGCATCTGAAATGTAAATAAAATATTCAATAAAAAATTATGTTAAAAAATAAATAAATAAATAAATAAAACTGGCTTACCCAGGTATGGTGCTATATTTTCTCATTTTCTTATTTTTTACATTATATTATCATAACCAATCAATAAAAGAAAGTAAAGAATAAGAATACTTCTTGATGTTACAGCTACCTAGGAATTCTATGGGGATTCATCCCAGGGTCCTTTGCTTCCAAACTCATTATAATTACTTACCCTCAATTAACAACTAGGAGTAGACACTTTCACTATTAGGTCTTATCCATGGGCTACTATAGTTCTCAAACACATTTATGCAATGTCAACTGAGAATAAATTTGCTGACTTTGTTGATCAGTTGTAATGGTTGTTTGATGTTATCTCTGGGATTTTCAACATAGAACATCATGTCATCTGCACACTGACAATTTGGCAGCTTCCATTTCAATTTTCCTATCTTTTATTTCTTTCTCTTGCTTGACTGCTCTGGCTAGGACTTCCAGTGTGTGTAGAATCCAGGTGAGGAAAGTAGGCACACATGTCTTGGCCCATTTCTCAAAGAGAAGGCTTTTAGGTCTTGACTACTCAGTATGTTAGTTGTGGGCTATACATAACTTTTACTGTGTTGAGACAAAAATTAAATCATTGCCTCTAATCCAATTCCTTGGGAAACTAAGGCAAGGCACTGATACATAAGGTCAACCTGGGCTACATAGTAAGCTCAAAGGCACCTTAGGAGCTTAGTTGAGATCTTGTCTTGTCTCCAAAAAAAAAAAAAAAAATGTTAAGAGACTGGTGCACGACAAGATGGCATTTGCCTCCAAAACTATTGACTTGGGTTCAATAAGCAGACATAAATTTAAGAAAAGCAACGATGTAGAATGGGACCGGGAATATCGCTCAGAGAAAAAATGCTCACTGAAGGACCTAGGTTCAATCCCAAGTACTAGAGAGAGTTAGATAGAGGGCGAAGGAACCCTGAAGATGCCACTCCAGGGGAATGAAGATTACAAATGTCTGGCTGAGACAAGCGGTACTTGAGGACACTGTGGAACAGGGAGCCTGCCCTCAGTGTTGACACTCACATGGAGCCTCTACCTCAGTCTAACTCGTACCTCAGGGCCAAATCCCACCCCACACCACAGATTTTGTAGGTTCTGCTTTGTTTAATCCATAAGACATCCCCAAGATCACTTAATGGGATTTTTATCCATTTCTGTGTCTTATTAACAAGAAAATTTAGTTAAAAGAGCTTCTCCCCTAAGGAAAATTTTCAAAAGAGAAAGAGAGAAGCCTTCCCATTGATCTGGGCATATCTACAACCCTGATTAACCACTATAGTTTGGGAACTGTGGAAGATAAAGGGTTTTGCCTGAGGTTTTCTTTAGGGACAAAAGATATTTAAGAGCAAAAATAGTGCTTCAAATTAAAAAAAAAAATAGACTTCTACTTTAATGAAAAACTTCTAACCACATAAAAACAATCTCCAGGGGCTTTGTTGAAAATTGTTAAGATAAAATACATTCCGCATCTTACTCTTTGCACAAAAAGGCTTATTATGTTCCCTCCCATTAACTATCTCCTCAGGGTATTTCTGATGTCTGCAAAACATATTACAGCAGTTTCCTGCAGGATGGTTCTGCAATGCTGCCTCTGACTTGCAAGAAATGTCTGAGGCTGAACAAGCTGAGAGAGTGTGGCCTTCCAGGAGGAGCCTTTACATAAGACAGGAGATAAGTGAGAGCCAATAGCCACGTGATCCAGTCCCTGGGCAGACCTAGAGCAAGGCTGACTATGGAGTCAAGCTCTTTCCAGGAATTTCTCTTCAGAGGGAACCAACAGCCCTAAGAGCCAATTCTACCAGGCAATTCCTTGCCACATCTCACGGTACCCTGCACCATTTCTCTGTTCATTGTATGGCATCTTTTCTCAACACATTCAAAAATGTATCTTCTTTATAAAGAAAGCTCTTAATCCCAAAGAAGTAGAGTCCACGGGATGGGTGACCCTAGGTTCTATGTGCTTTATGTCCCCCTTCATAGTCACTGTCTGATTTGCCTGAAGGAAAGAAAAGGGAGGGAAGGGTGGGACTACTTCATATTCCTCCTTTACCCTAGCATTTTCAATAGGCCATAATTTTAAAACTCATCTTCTTTTCCCATTATTTCCCTTCTACTTCCTCCTCCTCCTCTTCACATAGCCTAGGCTAGCCCCCAACTTATGTAGCTGAGAATGACCTTGGACTTCAGATCTTCTTGCCTCCACATTTCAAATGCTAGGCTTACAGGCAAGCACTACCATGCCTGGCTAAAATTAACGTTAAGTATTAAAATTATACATAGAGCCACACGATAGGAAAGAAAACAATAGCATCCAGAATCCTGACACTCTGACAAGGGGGACATTTTAAAAGAAAAAAACCTGGAAGCAGAACAGGGTTCAGGTTGGCTTCCCACTGACTGGTACCTATGACTGAAATGAAACTAGGGAAAGACACAACCTGGGCTAGTGTTTCTATCTGAAGAGCAAAGAGTCTTCTGACATGCCCCAAAGGAAGGCAGCCACTGAGAACCAGCATAGTCCCAAGGCTGCCTTACCCAACACTGAATAGCACTGAGAGTAGACAGAAAGCAGGTTATGCCTACAGTAAGGACTGATGAAGGTTAGGGTTGGGGGAGATAACTTCACAAGATCTCAGCTTGAACCAAGTAGGGTTAAATAGAACTATTGGTCTCCACTGAGACCAGAAAACTCTCCAGAAACTTATCCAAAAACATCAGCATTAGAGGAGGCAGAATGGCCAAGAGAAGGATCATTACTACAAAGGCCAGGTGAGGCAGAGGATAGAGCACAGGCCTGTGGAGGTCCCTCTGAGGTCCTCTAATAGCCAGGAGGATGCATCTCTACCCTCCTCCACATACTCAGACACTATCTTGGTTAGGATTAAGAGCAGAGGCAAGAATGTAAACAACAGAATTCATCCCAAAGAGATAAGCTAGCCTAACCAAGCAGATTAGGCGAGGTGGAGGATGTTTCCATATTCTTTGCACAACTGAGATTGGTGGACACGAACTCTCTACTTCTTTTTAGAACATTTTGATTATCATCCTCAACCATAAAGCTTTTTCTGTACTTTTGGTCCTTTCTTCAGGGTAGATTCTCTAAAGAACAATAATTGGACTTAGTTCTAAGGTATCTTGTATATACCGACAGATTGTTTTGCTTTTCAGAAGAAATGTGGGGGTTTTGATCTGCAAAGCACAGCGCATGGCAATGACTGCCCTCCTCCCTCTGATTTTCTCAGAATTCCCTTGAGGCTCCAGGAATGCCATTGAACTTGGGCATGCAACAGACCCAAGCTAAAAATACCTGAGTCCTGTGCTCTGAAATCAACAGTGGGGTCTGACTGCTGCAAGTCCTCTGTGGAAGAGAGTGGCTATTACAGACTTCCAGATCTCACCCAAAGATGTGTAAACGTGGCAAGCTCCTTATACCCTTGTGCTTCACGTTAGAAAAAGAGGTAGAATATTCCTATCCCTCTGGAGAGACAGCACAGTAGATAAGAGCCCTTGTAGAAAGTCTGAGTTAATTCCCAGAACTCATGCTGTGCAGCCATGATGGCCTATAACTCCATTTCCAGAGGCTCCAACACCTACCTGTGCTCTCCATGGGCACCCACACACATGTGCATACATATATGCACAGAGAGAGACAGAGACAGAGAGACAAAAAGATAGAGAGACAGAGAGAAAGAGACAGAGATACACACATATGTAGAGAATGAGGGAGAAAGAGAGCGATCTTAGAAAAAATATCTACCTCACTGTGTGGACAAAAGGAAATATAATCCCTGTAGAGAGTACTCACTACCTCGTACCTAGCACACACAATAAATGTTAGATATTTTCTTTTTTGGATACAAATGTCTTCATGCTTCTCTTTGGCATCCATCTTTCTCTCTTGGGACTAATCAAACACCTGGTCTACGGTAATGTTTAAGAAACGCTTGTTGAATAAATGCAGAATAAATCAATGCATGCACATCAAAGCTCAAAATGTATTTGCCTACATCAGAAGAGCTCAAGGTTAATTGTCACAAATCCCTATGACAACAGAGCCTCACAGTAGCAAGAGTCAGGAGGTCCCAACCCACAGAAAGGACAGAAAGGATCACCTATCTGCTGATAAACCGATGAATCTGTGTTGGGGGAGAAGCTGTGACCTAGGATATTGAAGCAAATTTCAGTCAGGGAGATTAAATTAAGAATACTGAAAAGAGAGCTGGGGAGGTCATCATGGCTACATTGAGTTCAGTTCCCAGCACCCACACCATAGTTGTAACTCCACCTGTACCTCCAGTCCCAGAGGATCAAATGCCTACTTGTGGACTCTGGAGGCAATGCATGCATATGATACACAGACATACATGCATGTCAATGAGAGGATGGGTACCTACTTCCACAGCTGATGCACATATATATGTCAGGATTTGTATGTGACCAGATGACATTGCAAGTCAAGCATTCCTACAATCTGGAGGGCTCTGTGGTGGTTTGATTTCCAGAGTGGTTGTGCAAGTTTACAATCCCACCAGTGATGAAGGAGTGTTCCCCTTCCTCCACATCCCTGCCAGCATGCGCAGTTGCTTCAAGTGTGGGAAGAGACAGGAGAGAAGACCTGAGGGCCAGAAAAATGAATGGAAATCTGCAGCTGCCAGGGGTATGGGGTTGGGGGGAATCTCTAGAAAGTTCCAGGGTCCAGGGATAGAAGAGGCTTCCTGAAGATAATACTGGTGACCTGAGCCAAGTTGCCTACCAGTGGAGACATGGAACCTGAAGAGGCCACCTCCTGTAGCCAGGCAGGACCCCCCAGTGGAGGAATAAGGACAGTAACCCACCCACAAAACTTTCAGCCCAAAATCTATCCTGTCTAAAAGAAATACAGGAACAAAGATGGAGCAGAGACTGAAGGAATGGCCAGTCAATAACTTGTCCAACGTGAGCCCCTGCTCCAGTTATTGGGGGACCCATGTGGAGACTGAGCAGCAGGTCTGCTACATGTGTGCACGGGACCTCAGTCAAGTCCATTTATGCTCTTTGGTTGGTGCCTCAGTCTCTGAAAGCTCTCAGTGGTCCAGGTTAGCTGATCCTGTTGGTCTTCCTATCTCCTTCAGGGCCTTCAATCCTTCCCTCAACTTTCCTATAAGAGTCCCCTCACCTTCATACAGTGTTTGGGTATGAGTCTCTGCATCTGTTTCAGTCAGCTGCTGGGTAGAGCTTCTCAGAGGACAGTTATGCTAGGCTCCTGTCTGCAAACATAACAGAGTATTACTAGCGTATTATTAAAAGTGTCAGAGGTTGATGCTAAACCAGAGATTGCAGCTTCAAGGCCTCCTTGCATGGATATTGCTGAAACAGAGTATTTCACAGCTTTCATTCTCACCTTCAGTTGCCAGTCTTTAAAGACTCAAGTGTCTAACTTGTTTTGAACATTCACAAGATGGATAGGAGCAAGTCTGCATTCCTCCCAGAACTATGAAGAGTCAAACCCAGTTGCTCCCTTAGCCCAAGCATAAGGTCTTCATTCTCTACCACTTCCATCAGATCTCCACGTAAATTGTGCAAGTCGTATCTCACAACTGAGTTTTGAACCAGCTTCCCTCCTTGGGCACAGCAGATCCTCCTTAATGCATTGCATAGGGTCCAGAAATCTCACCAGGACTTTTTGGCCACTTTTCATTGCTGGAAGAAGGAAGAAATAATACAAGCATCCCATTACATTCCTTATGTTCAGAGTCTCCCATGAGTAATAGGAAAAGCGAGCCAGAGAACATGAGACTTGGCCATGGAGTCTACAGTCAAATAATCCCACTATTAAGAACAAAATCCAAAGGGCAAGCAAAGGAAAAGCATTCAAACCCAACAGAACCAAAGACCAGTGGTACTCTCTGCCAATGAAAGCATCACCACTCTTTCCACAGATGCTACAAATTATGGGCAGTAGAGTCTGCATCATTATATTGGTTCAAAAAGTCCACCAGTGGTGGAGTGTAGACATTTGAAACAATGAATTAATCAGGAAATGAGTAAAACTTCAGACTCCACCTTCTTTGCAGAGCCCTGTCTGCCCCCAGTCTCAGAGGCACAGCCCTACTGTCCTGACCCTACTCTGGAACTGAGCTCCTCCATCACCACAGCCCAGGGATTGACTCTGAGGACACATTTAATCTCATCATTGTCTTCCTTTCATGGTTTGCTACTTTGATGTCCTAAACTATGACATCCTGTTTTTCATGTGGGTTTCAAGGATTCCCAAAATTTGAACTTCTAAAAGTATTTGTTTTGTAAGTTGCAAACTCACACCCTGGGTTCTTCTGTTGTGGGTAGCTTCTTAGTGGATTTATAAATCTGTCTGGATACAAAGCACAGTTGTTGAGGTCAGCTGTGCCCTGCTCTGTGTTGTCTCAAACAGCAGGACAGTTGGGCAGGGGGTAGGGGGCAGGGGTATAAAGTTCAGGCTGAGCTTCTGACTCCACTCCTATCCCCTTCTGTAGCCCACATTAACACACACACACACACACACACACACACACACACACACACACACACACGTAGAGAAATAGATTTACTAGGTGACATGCATAGGAGAATTGGTATTATGATTGGAATAAGAGAACCTGTGCTTGCCTCAGCCAGATAACCAAGGATGGTTGCCTTTGAATGTCCTGGACCTTGTGAAATTAGGATTCAATTACCCAATTCAATTACCCAATAAAACCTGACATTGTGGGAGAACAGAGTGGTGTGGTGCTCGCCTATGCTTCTGACAGCACGTGCTGGCCAACAGTCACTTGCTGAACTGGATGGTGCCTTCTCCTTTATACTTTGTGTGTATCATGGGCCACAGGCAGAGCATTGTATCTAATGTACCTTATCTGTGGCCTTTCCAATGTTTGTGCTAAAGGACCCTTTCTTTTTCAAATATTTCTTATATTCTGGGTACTTACATGCTTATATGGATAATTCTATTTACAGTCACAACTCTTGCTTTAGCACTACAAGGCACCTAGAATTTAAAGTTCAAATTGAGTAAAGTGTCTGATTTAATTTTCCAGTGCTCACTTCCCATACACCCACTATTGTAAAATACCAGCTTATTCCTTTTTCCCTTAGTTTAAAAAAAAAAACTCAACAAATACTTACTTTCCACTCTCCATCAGATATGGTGCTAGGTGGAGACTATGCTGACTTGAAAAGGAAGACATGGATGCTGAACTAGAATGCATTAGAATGAACTATAAATGATAAGTTGATATGAATTATACTTTTTTTGAAATTTAAAGAAAAAAATTATTGAAGATCTGAAAAACAACTCCTACAAGATTGACTTTTCCATAAAACTGTAGCTACATGATGCATTGTGTTAATGCATGTTAAAACGTGCATTAGACACAAATACAAAAACCATGAAAACAAGCCACCATTCTTTAACAGTTGAGCAAAGATAAAATGCATAAGGAACAACATGGGTGACTTGCAAAGGATGGGCTCTTTAAGCATCATTTTAAAAAAAAAAGAGCACAGGTGGATGAGTGTTCAGTTATATACACTGACTTGAACCTTTGGCACTAGGAATCAGAGCATTTTGTCATAGAGCATTGGCACATATTATAAAAGTGCGTAGTGTCAAAGGAACAGGACCACTAGCATTCAAAAGCAGCTTTGTCAACTAGGCAAACACTCTACAGAATGTCTCTCTGTTGTCCGTCACTGATACACTAGTAGAAACTTTGAAATGAAAAAAAGAAAGAAAGAAAAGGAGCGGTTACTCCTTTTATTTTCTCTGTTTAAAATCAAACAGAAAACAAACATCAACTCTGTTATACACTAACGGTCTTCAAAGTACATCATCTGTACAAGAGAAGGACTAAGAACCAAACTGTTTACAGAGATCCAAGCACGAGTAAGAGAGGGCACGCCCCTCACGTGGCTTTCCGATGGTACTCCGGAGGAGCCACTTCATCATCACTGGCACTGAACAAAGTTGCAGAATCTTAGCCAGGTACTTGAGGAAATCATGTAGATAGTTCAGTAATAAAGCAAGGCTTTTCTCATCTAGAGGTGTATAGGCCAACATTGCTCCAATTCGCACGAATAATCTCAGTAAATGTGGCGCTCCATACACCTGGGACATGAGTGCATCTGGGTGATCAGCGAGAATTTCAGCATACTGTGGTCTCTCAAATTTGTAGAGTAGCTGAGTGCCCAACATTACATTGAAGTACTCCTTTATCCCTGCCACAACCTCATTAACAGCATACTCCTTATTATCTGTATTTCCTCAAGACTTCTTATAATTTGCATAATCCTCCAAAATGGAATGCATATTCTTCTTCGCAGGAAGATTAAAAAGCTGCTTTTGTCTGGTGATCAAGTCCCAGTCATCCGCAAGCCATGGTTTCAGCTCTTCAGGAACCTTCTCTTTGACTTCAACTCTGTTCATGAATGTTTCCTCATTTTCAACAGTCAGATCTACCCGGGCTGTCTTCTTCCTAGGAGGCTGAAGTGTCTCACTGATCCTGCCACCATCTCCATTTCCAGGTGTTTTCTGCTTGTTCTTTGTTGTTTTCACTTCAACATTTTTCTGTTGCAGACCAGACACCTTCTTCCCTGGAGCAGCCCCTCTCATCTTGCCCTCTGCATACTGTTCCTGATTGGCCTTTTGAAGTTCTCGCTGTTTCTGCAAATTGGTGTCCACGTATTTGAGTACTCTGCTTTCTGGCACCCATTCATCCCAATTTTTATTCCAATCACTGTAATGGATAAAGTACTTCACTTGTTTGTCCTTTATGGCAACCTTTACACACTTTGCTTCATAAAGAAGAGACCCATGAAAGCACAGCACTCGCTCGCCCTCCTGGAATTTAGACTTCGGGTCCTACTTGGGCGCCATTTATAAGTGATTCGCCACCTCCTCCTTCTCCCACCACCCCCGACTACTGCCCCCTACTCTCTACCCCACCCAATTTAGCGTCAGACGCGCCGTCGGGAACAGCCAGCTCTACATCCTGGGCACGATTTGCCAATGAATTATACTTGAATACAACTCACAAAATAAAAAACAAGTACCTAATTTCAAAAGTTCAAAATGATCTCTTTATAACAGAAATCTAAATAAAAACATGAAAATAGTAACATTGTAAAAGGAAGGCAATAAAATTAAACCTTCACAGCTGATACGTCGGCTGTGATTTTTAGAAAGTCAGTTACAGTTGAGTGTCAGAAGCTAGAACAAAGATGGCGGCATGTAAGTCAGGGCCAGGAAGATGCGATTGGGACTCCTGCTCAGGTCACGGGTTATAAAGAACCCTGTCTAGTGTGTCACTCAAAGGTCTGACAGCATTCTTTGCTTGTCCAACTCATTCTTTCTAAAGATCTAAAAAACATCCATAGTTATATTTATCTATAGCATCATACTTCCAACAAGGATTCTTTTTCTATAGGTGGTTGGTTTGGGTTGCTACCAAAAATAAAAAACAACAAATTTATCTGAAAGTGTTCTGCCAATCCTGCTGAGGAGCAAGGGACATTTGGCTTTGGTCTTAGAATACTTGGAGAAACAAGTTGCTGGGACTTCTGGACATGAGCAATAACACACAGGCGTGCCAAGCCAAATGGCAGGACATAAGACAAGCTTGCAGTGAATTGAATTCACCGCGTTTTAGAGCTGGAAGAGAATTGACTGGAACTTTTTATTTTATAGTTGGGAAATGCAGTAAGGAGTCTGCCACAACCATTCAGCCAACCAGTGGCAATATCCAGAGAAATCCCCGAGTGTTCTGAAATGAGTTTATTTCTTTTTGATTCAATTTCTCAGCCTTTAACCTTCAAAATCCTGCTCCAGGTAACTGCTCCCACATTTGCTTGCAGGAGACGTATATATTTTTACACATAGCCAACAATCTCTCTTCATATGTATATAAAGTGTATGTGAGTGTGTGTGTGTGTGTGTGTGTGTGTGTGTGTGTGTGTGTGTGTAAGAGCAAGCCAGACAACATTCCAGAATGGATGGAGAGGAGATTGTGAAGTCTTGCCCTTACTGAGAACATATTGGCAGTTAATGGCTCTGATGGGGAGGGAGTTATTTTTTCAGGGTTATAGCACCTTGTAAGTTCTCTATGCTCCCTTGGTTGGCCACACTCCACATAGGCGGCAGTACTTAGGCTCACTGAAGTACAAACCATGGGCAGGAATTTGGGAGGAAGGTGTGCTGTGGGGGATATCCCAAAAGTCTTGGAGGAGGGAAGCAGGAGGATGATGTGATCAACATATTATATATATATATATATATATATGTTGTGATATATATATCACAAAGAATAAATAAACATATTATTTTTCAAAATTCTTTTGTAGTAAAGTTTGTGCTGTAGATAAGAAAATTTCCCTAGTCCTAGAAGTACCAAGCTTTTCCATTCATCCAGAAAAGAGTTAAATGTTGTGAGATTTGCTGTTTTCTGTTTTGCAACCAATTAACCAGGCACACAATGTTTTAACGTTGTCGTCGGACATCGGAAAGAAGCAGTGAAGGACTGTTATCTTTGAGAGAAGGGGAACAGATGGAATGGACCCTGTACAATTTTCAGAGTTACCATTGAATATTTAACACACATAAAGGCTAAGGCCAGAGAGGGAAGCACCAGGAAAAGCAGTCTGAACATACACAAACACCATACACAAACAGGTCTCAAACTTATTCATTTTCCTATTAAATTGAGTGAAAGTCCTTGGACTACAATGGATACCGGGTCAGGTCTTCAGAAAGACCGCGTATTAAAAATAGTGCTAATTCAGCTCTAGAGTAAAAATTACTCTAAACTTTTGAGATCAAAGTCGAAAATAGCCATCGACAGTAGCAGAGCAATCCACAAGCAGTTTATCCACAGAAAGTCTACTCAGGCATGAGGGCTGATGCTTATAATCTAGCACTCAAGAGTAGAAATCAGGAAAGCCATGAGTTCAAGGTCAGCCTGGGCTACAGTGAGATCGTGGGCAGCCTGATTACAAAGTGAGATCTTGCCTCACCCCCCAAAATCAAAAGATAAACAGATAGTAGAGAGGGAGACAGTTCTCTAGCATCCACCAAACAACTAGTACCAAACATAAGCACAAAAAATCACACCAGCCCTTCACTTAGCCGATAATCACTAGGCAAAGATGAAGAGAAAAGGCAATCCACAGAAATAGATACAGAAATGAGAGATGATGAAGTCGGACAAAGGAACGCTGGAAATCTATTATAAACCTTGTCAATGTAAAAGAAGATGCTGATATAAGTAGGGTTGGTGTCAGACTAGTTGCATGAAGAAAAGAATAGTGAACTTTGTGAAATTACAATAGAAAGTAAACTAAAATGATGACATGGGGTATAACATAGAGCCTGGACAATATGTGGGACAATATCGATGAAACTGATGCTCAAACAATTGGAGATTCAGAAGAATACAGAAAGAAAGAGACAAGTATTCAAAAAAATTGCAAGGTCAGTGGCTGAAACTTGCCACGTATGATGAAACCTATCCACCCATTGTATGCTCTGAAGCTGCTATGTCCCCAGGTGCATGCGTGCTTGCTTGTTTGCTTGCTTGCTTGCTTGCTTGCTTGCTTGCTTGCTTGCTTGCTTGCTTG
>JANHMN010000009.1:66811487-66854119 GCA_030674055.1 Rhabdomys pumilio | reverse complement strand
TTGCTTGCTTGCTTGCTTGCTTGCTTGCTTGCTTGCTTGCTTGCTTGGTTTGGTTAGTTGGTTTGTTGGTTCACTGTGGTTTTATTGTTTGTTTGTTTGTTTGTCTGTTTATTTGTGTAGACAGGATCTCTATGTAGCCCTAGATATCCTAGAACTTGTTGTGTAAACCAAGTTGACCTCAAACTTACAGAGACCCACTTGCCTCTGCTCCCCAAGTGCTGGGATCAAAAGCATGTGCCACCACACCTACCTCCCCAGAGGCTCCTACTCTGAATACTTGTTTCCTGGCTGTGATACTATTTTGAGAGGCTGTGAAATATTGGAGATGTAGGACTCACCTGGAGCTGGTCACTAACCACAGGCCTTCCACAGTTATACTCACACCTGGTTCTGCCCTGTTGTTCCTGTCCTGCCATGATGTGAAGAAGCTGCTACTTCACATTCCTGTCACACAGGTGGGCCACTTCACCATGCCTTCTAGCTGTGATGGGTGGCTATTTCCACATGCCTTCTAGCTGGAATGGGTGGACTTCCTCTGCAACCAGACGCCAAAAGAAGCCTTCCCTTCCTCCCTCAAGTTGTTTTGGTTATTTTGGGCACAGTGACTGAAAGTAACCAGTATACCCACAAATCCATGAGGCTCAACAAACCCTAGCAAGTATAAACTGTAAAAATAATGCTAAGCATGGTGGAGGGTGCCTTTAATCTCAGCAGTGGACAGGCTGAAGCAAGAGGAAAGAGAGTCTACAGCTAATCTACAATTAACAGTGAGACTGACTGATGGTTAACCATGTTGTCAACATTTTCATTTTTGACACTTTCATGAATGTGTATCTTGACCATATTCTCCTTCTCTCCCTGCTCTTCTTCCTCTCCAAGACCTTGACCCCAATGTGTCCCCCTCCCACCTTTATGTCCCTTTTACTTTTTCAGATAACTCACAAAGTCCAATTCGTGCTGCCCACATACACATCTATTGGAACACAGGAAACGTACTTGGAGCCACATTCCTGAAAAGAAAATTGACTACATTTTCTCCAGCAACTATCAACTGCCAGTAGCTCTTCAACTATGGGTGGGGCCTCCTGAACCCATCCTCCATCCATGAAGTTTGAGCAGCTTGCTCTTGTGCAGGTGAGCACAGCTGCTGTTGGTGCAGGATTGCAGCACCTATGTATGTCCAGAGACAGAACTCCACAGTAAGCCCCCATGCCCTGGCTCTTCTGTCTCTTCCACCTCATCCATCATGTCCCTGAGCCTGTGAGCATAAATTGATAAATATGCCCTATTTATGGCTGAGTCCCTGCCAGTCACTTATTCTCACAGTCTGACCTGTTAGAGTCTCTCTGCATTAACCACTGCTCATGCTAAAAGAAGCTTCTCTGGCCATGGCTGAATGCAGCACTAATTTAAAGAATTAACTTCTGGCAAAGCTGTCCCGAGTTGAGTGATGAAGTTTTCAAATCCTGGTGGCCAAGGGGATGGAGGGAGTGATAGTTAATCTTTATTGTCAACTCGATTTGATCTGGAATAAACTCAGAGACACCTTTGGGGTGTGGGGTCTTCAAGGGAACTTACAGGACAGATTAACTGAGAGGTAGACTCCCTCAGTGTAGGTAGCCCCTTCCAACAGTGGCCCAGATGTAAAAAAATATCCAAGGGAAAAGCAGTGCTGATTTGCCTGCATGCCTTCACCTCTTGCTTGTGAGTGCATCTATCCAACTGCTGGTGTTGCTGTTCTTCATTGTTATTAGAACCCAGCTTCTTTAGCCTCCCAAGGAGGACTGGATACCACCATCTCTCCAGTAATCCAGCAGGCCTTCAATGCTAGACTGTGAATGCTGAGACGTGCAGCCCCATGTACTGAGTGGGCACTAGGTTTTCAGCCTCTCCAGTATAGACATCAATTGTGGGAACAGGGCTGGAAACATGACTCAGAGGTTAAGAGCACTGACTGCTCTTCCAGAGGTCCTGAGTTCAATTCCAAGCAACCACATGGTGGCTCACAACCATCTATAATGGAATCCAATGCCCTCTTCTGGTGTGTCTGAAAACAGAGCCAGTGAATTCACATAAATCAAATAAATAAATCTTTTAAAAAATTGTGGGAGCAATCAGTCCATATTATGTAAGTCAATCTCTTATGCCTTTTTTTGTACATATATGTTTATCCTGTCGGTCTTGGTCCCCTAGAAAACACCAATACAGAGACTGTATCTCAAAAAAAAAAAAAAAAAAAAAAAAAAAAAAAACAAAGACAACACCAAAGCATGCAATAGTAAAATCTCTAAATATAAGTATTAAAGAAAAAAATCCCAAAAGCATTCAGATAATAAGCATATGTATAGAAGAAAGGAAAAAATACAACAGCTGCGTGGTTGACTTACAGGATCGGCTGCACTTAGACTGACTTCCAGTGTCACTCAGTCCACTAGCCAACCATGCCTTAATGTCACATGTCATCAGGCATTAGAAGCAAACTGAGTTCCATGAAACTTATCCAAGGCTTCATTTCCCCCAAGACGATAGGACAAATGTCTTTCCACATCCCAGTAACACCAAGTCTTACCTAAAAGAGGCTGCTGGCAAACAGAACTCTGAACACTGAGGGAAGAACAGATCACATCTGATATGTGGCCTCTGGTGGGCTGTATTTTATATCTAAATATTAATCTTGAAAAGTATTTATATAAGCCTTCCTAGAATTTATGAAACCCTTGGACAGAAAAGGGACAATTTTTATAAGGTTTTAAGTACTGAAATGTTAACCAGTCATTCAGCCCCTCTTGCCTACTTAAAAAGTAAAATAGTAAAGACAAGCAGGAAATAGAAATTCTGCCTCTCCCTTCTCTGCTTCAGCATTCCTGCAGAGCCAAGCTTTCCTTGGAGAAGACGTACTCTCCTTCCCCTGACTCTTATGGCTCTAGCTATCCCCAAGGCACACAGCCAGTCCTGAGCAGACACACACGCATCTCTAACAATCTGACTCCAGGCTACCTCCCTTCCTCAAGTTTCCCTTCTTCAGCATTTGACACTGAGTTAGTTCTTCCCCTCCCCCACTCCTGTGTGTTGGCAAAATGCATACCAGAAGCTGCTTAATGAAGGAGAGTCTCTTTTGCCTTGCAGTTTGAGAGTAAAGCCTATCCTGTTAGAGAAGCCGTGGAATAGGAGCATGAGGCATCTGGCCATGTTACATCCACAGTCAGGAACAGATGGTGGCTGCCACCGCTCTGCTCACCACCCCATGGGACAGTGCCACCTAGACTCGGGGCCAACCATCTATCTTAGGTGGAATGTCCTAGGTGACTGCATATCTAGTCCAGCTGAGACCTAAAACTAACCATCATAGATAATAGCAGCCCATATGCCATGAGCAGACAACTAAGCGTCAATCCTGACATTGCCTCTTCCTGCATCCATGAACTGATAACTCAGAAATTTCTGTCCCATCACCCATCTAAGTGTCTCCTCATCCTCCCTTCTTTGTGTCCCCTCTTCCTGTCGCCTAAGCTCTGTTCCAATTTTCCAATCTGTTTCCACATTTCAATTGGAAATGTGCATTTTCTTCCTGTCACCATATTTAATCATCTCATTTCTGTATCCTTACCTAACCAAACTAAAAAAAATAACCTAGCTTTTTACTCTCAACTACTGTAATAATACATATATATATATATATATATATATATACACAAATATATATATGTATATATATATATTTGTATATGTGTGTATATATATGATTTATATGATTTATTGAAGAAAATACCTACTATCTCTTCTTATTTTAATGCTCAAAATCAATTATTTTCCCTCCTTTTATCTATTTTAATATTTACTAAAATATCTTATGGCAGCATATTTATACTACAATTTATTTTTTATTTTTTAACATTTATTTATTGTATATGCGTGCAAATTATGTCTGTGCACGGCATGCATGCATGCATGCATGCATTTCTCACAGAGACCAGCAGAGGGCACTGGATTCCCAAGCCCTGGAATTACAGAAGGCTGTGAGTCACCATGTGGGTTCTGGGAACTGAATCTGGATCCTCGGCAAGAGCAGGAAGTGCTCTAACCACTGTGCCATCTTTCCAGCCCCTATATTACTACTTCTTGCTTTTTCTGACTTAGACATTATCTACATTATCACAGGGAAACATGTAGCAATATTCACAAGTATCTCTCAGCCCACCCCAACAGACAGATACACAGATACAAACTTTCCTTCTGTCAGCCTCTGAGACAATGATGTCAAGTGTGGAACTGAGTTCATGGGCAGAATTTACATGAGAAAGATACACGCAAATATTCCTAGTAAGTCATGCTCCTTCCTTGTACTTTCCTTTGACTTAAGAATTTCTCCAACAGGGGGCTGGAGAGATGGTTCAGAAGATGGCTCAGGAGCTTGTGCTGTTCCTACAGGTACCAGACACACACCTGATATAAAGTAAATTTAATAAGTCTTTAAGAGAAATCATCTTAAAAAGAATTGCTTCTGTCTAGGCAGATATAATCAGTCGACTATTCTGCAAGTGTGTCCTTTTCTGGACAGTAATTTGTCTGTAGATGGAAAGAGGCAATTCTTGCCTGGTGTCTGTCTCTGCACAACTGGAGTAACTCCAAGGATGCTCAATTTCTTCTTAGACTCCAAGACAGGAAGCTGTCAGGAGCAGACAGGTCTCTAATCAAAATGAACATTAATATAGAAATGTTTGTAACGTCAATTCTGTGGACTTCTGACGTTTTGAAAACCACCTATCCCTGTGAGGCAATCTGGACTGCTGTCTGTTAACTCCTCTCAGCTATTTCTAACTCTGCAGCACTAAGGTCTGTCACACGATTCTGGGCCAGAAGGCTGAAGATTTGATGCTCCAACGTTCGGTAATATAGGGGCTATCCAGGTGTTCAGCGGTCTCTATAAATTGGCTAAGTTTTAGAAGCTATGCTTTGTGCTTCCCATAATTTCAGTTAACTCAGTCATTCTGGATTTCTGATGGAGCTGAAGACCTATAGTCTCATAGCCAATCCTGGCTATTTACTTTGAGAGAAAAGATCTGAGTGGATGGTTTTCAGTTGACATTCATTCTAAAGCCAAGAAAAACAGCCAGGTTCAAAACTAAGTGTTTTAGTTAGGAGAGACAACAGAGGTTCTGGTTAGTCGACAAAATGATGGACTGGGTATTAGGATTATCTTGTACCTCACTGGTACAAATAGGAATAATTATGCTCTAATTGTATTTTGAGAAAAAAGTGTTATTTTAACAGGAATGGTGATATGTAGGAGGAGCTAAGGAGGAAGGAGCACCGAGAGGAAGAGATGGAGTAAGGAGAGGAGACAATGAAGGAGAGGAGAAGCAAGGTGATGAAAGAGAGAAAGAGAGAGAAAGGGGGGCATGGAGGCAGATGTTCACATGTCTCCACCAGTCAAAGACAGTTTATATATCTAGGTTGGGCATTGGGTTACACTTCTGATTGAGCATTACCAAACTTATAAAGCCTTTGACTGACATTTAAAAATAGAATTGTATAAAAGCAAAAAGGAAAAGGGGGCATGGGATAGGGGTTTTCTCTAGGGAGGGGAAATGGGGAAAGGAGATAGCATCTGAAATGTAAAGAAAATAAAAAAAAAGAAAATAAAAAAAAGAAAGTAATAAAGACATCTGATATCAACTTTGAGCCTTTAAAAAAAAGAAAAGAATTGCTTCATTTTAACTTCATAATATTTAATTTATGAAAGTTAATATTCATAATAGGTTTAAGAACAGCTCTAAAAATTACCAAGGCTGTAATGACTGAAAAGTAACAGAATTGCACATGGCAAATGATGCTTCACAGTGTGATAATTTATGGGTGTTAAGACGTGTAGTGCTAATCAAAAACTGGACAGTACCTGAGATCATCCTCTGATTTACACACACACACACACACACACACACACACACACACAAGCACACGCACACACACACACACGCACATGCACAAGCACACGCACATGCACGCATGTGCATACACACACACACACATGCACAAGCACACGCGCACACACGCATGTGCATACACACACACATGCACAAGCACACACACACATGCACACGCATGGGCATACACACACACACGCACAAGCACACACACATACACACACAGAGACACACACACACAGAGACACACACACACACACTACAGTACTTGATTCCATTCCTGTTGCTACAAAAAAAATACTTCATTCTGAGTAACTCATGAGCAGCAGGTAAGTATTACTCACGGTTATGATGCCTCAGGAGCCCAAGGTGGTCAAGGTAGTGTGGGCTCCGCTGGTAGAAAGGCCCAGCTCCCACTTCCAAAAGGTACCTTAACTGTTGCTTCCCCAAGAAGGGGTGACCTCTGGGTCTTCATTTGGCAAAAAGACAAACAGTCATGAGCTCCCAAAGGTTCCACTTGTCCATCCCATCACATTAATGAATTAATATAAATGCGTGAATTTGGGAAGGGTGCCACATTTAGACCAGTGTAGACAGTGTCCCCAGCCATCCAATCAGGGTGCCACACTCAGACCAACACAGAGTGTTCCAGACCATCCAATAGGGTGCCCCACTCAGGCCAGCGCAGAGTGTCCTCGGCCATCCAATCAGGATGCCACACTCAGACCAACAAAGAGAGAGTGTTCCAGGCCATCCAGTCAGGCCCTAAAGCCATTACCAGTTCTTCGTTAAGAGGCAGATTCCATTGTACAAAACAGGAGGCTTCATGGGATCAGCTGGAGCTCTGAAGCTGGCGAAGTCCCTTGATCCAAAGATCACAAGGACTGTGCTGTAGAGGACAGAACAGGTAGGAAGAAGAATTTCCCTGTAATGCAGTAGCTTTCGACCTGTAGTTCTTGACCCTCTGGGGATGGAACAACCCTTTCACAGGGTGTCAGTCACCTAAGATGATCAGAAAACACAGATATGTACATTATGATGCATTAACAGTGGCAAAATTACAATTATGAAGTAGCTATGAAAATAATTTTATGGTTGGGGGTTGTCACAATATGAGGAACTGTGTTAAAGATCTCAGCATTAGGAAGGTTATGAACAACCACTGCCCTAAAGCCTATGGAGGAGGTGGGGCCCTGCAAAGACTCTGATGGGAATCAGTAAAACTTATTTCCGACTTGTGGCCTCTGGAACTGTGGAAGATACATTGTTCACAGTCATCATGTGATTTCTCATATTGCCAAGGGACATTAACACACCTGTTAAATACTCTTGACCAATTTATTTCCTATTTCTTTACCAACAATCTAAGCCTGCCTGCAGTTATTCAAACCCATCAGCGTTTTCAGGAGGCTAATTTTCCTACAGATTTGGCCCCTGGAACCTCCCTCACCCTGATCCATCTGTACCTGCTTTCCAGGGCTGCAGAAAACCAGATAACCTACAGCCCAAGTGAGATTCTTCTTCACCTCCAGCCAGCCTTGAATTTCTGGCTTCCTGGACTCCCTCCCTCCCTCCACCCCCTCTCTCTCTCTCTGTGTGTGTGTGTGTGTGTGTGTGTGTGTGTGTGTGTGTGTGTGTGTCTATCTATCTGTCTCTGTTTCTCTGTGTCACTCTGTCTTTGTGTCTCTCTGTGTCTCTGTCTCTCTCTCTGAGTAAGTGTGTGTGTGTGTCTGTCTCTGTGTTTCTCTCTGTCTCTGTGTTTCTGTCTCTGTGTTTCTCTGTGTCTCTGTCTTTTTCTCTCTTCTCTTTTCTCTCTCTCTCTCTCTCTCTCTCTCTCTCTCTCTCTCTCTCTCTGTGTGTGTGTGTGTGTGTGTGTGTGTGTGTGTGTGTGTGTGTACATGTGTGTCCAGCTTATGGGTGTATACTCTCATTTCCCTTCCTAAATCCTGGAGAGTGGGTGTATCACCAGAAGTGACACTTGCACTGTGCCTGCCTCCAATGCTGTAGACAAGCCTCATACTCGGTTCCTCTTCTACGTGACTATATCACAGCTAGGCATCATGGAGTGCAGAAGGCACCCCTCCTTTGTCTTCCAGCTTTCACTGCTGCTATTGAGAAACTGAAGGCCCTCTAGCTCCTCAGTTTACCATGTAGCCTTGCCTTTCCCTACAAATGGCCAGAACGACCACTCTCTCCTCACAATACTCTGAAATGTCCACCAGTGTGCAGTGCAGTGGCTTCTGTTTGATCGCTACATTGGACACTCAAAGCACTAATTGGGAAACTTCATACTTGTCAATTCCAGGAAATTTTCTTGAATTGTTTCTTGGATAATTTCTTCAATTTCCTCTCCTTATGCTCTCTTTAAAAAGTTGATCCCTCTAGTCAAGTCTTTTTTTTTTTTTAAACTACCCTCATTCTTTCTGTCTTCATTCTACTTTCTGGAACTCTGTACCACTTTCTTCCTTTGTCTTTTCTAATCTCATTACTATTTCAGATCTTTTGTTATTGTTGTTGTTTTTGGTTTTTTGGTTTTTTGTTTGTTTGTTTGTTTGTTTTTTGAGACAGGGTTTCTCTGAGTAGCCCTGGTTGTCCTGGAACTCACTCTGTAGACCAGGCTAGCTTCGAACTCAGAAATCTGCCTGCTTCTGCCTCCCAAGTGCTGGAATTAAAGGTGTGTGCCACCACCGCCCGGCAGGATAAGTCTTTTTGATAATCTCAGCATCCCTGCCTTTTGTAGTTTTGCAACCCTTCATTCAATAAATGAATTATTATACTTTATTGTTTCAATGAGTTTGAAAAATAAGGATCCAGGAAATGGAGAGATGCCTTAGCAGTTAAAAGCACACACCACCCTTTCAGAGAGCCTGACTTTGGTTACCAATATGTATGTTTTCATTAGAAATATACCCAAGAGGCTGAAAGGGAGAGGTCACTATAAACCCAACCACAATGATTTGAGAGAGAAACTATTTACCTTTGCATAATCGTGACCAGACTACTTGAGAGGACATCTTACAAGAGGAAAGATTGGCTCAAAGTTTCAGAGGGTCCCTCAACAGTGGCTTGGCTCCTACAGGAGGGCAGAACATCACATTGATAAAAAGATGTGCAGTGGAGATTCTTGTAGAGAATATGAAGCAAAGAAAGGGGAGCATAGGAAAGAGTCAGAGCTGGATGCAGTCCCTGCTCTCTCCCAGTCTAGCACACAGTGGGGTGGGGCTCGTTTTCTCTACCTAGGTACAAAGCATGGTGGGTAAAGAAATGCTCTGGAAGTATTGGTCTTGGGCAGTTTTCATGTCACTCAGTTCTTGCAGCAGCAAGCTGGTGAGGGAAGGGTGACAACAGGTGGGAGCAGACATGAACTGTAGCTGTAGGCCTCATGTGGGCCTCAGGAAATCTGTCAATCTGTCAATTACACAATTTCTCCTTTTTATATTAAATGGCCTATAAAAGTGTTGAGCCAATATCATGTACAATGATGTGGATAGACGCACTTACTTTATTGTAGAAAGCTGGATATTAAGTCAGCTTAGTTTCTTATCTCAAAATAACATACTAGAGAAAGTAGACGACAGAATGTCTTAGTGGTACAGTCTGGAGGTCTTGATCCAGTTCATTTTCTCTGTCAGTTAAAGCACTACAAGGCAGGAAAGATCTTAGGCACAACAGGTAGCATGGGGGAAATCTTAAAGACCACAGGCAGTGACAGACAGAAACACCTTTGAAGAAATGCACTGTATATATGTCGGGGGGCCTCAGACCAGCTAGTATATGCTGCCTGGTTGGTAGCTCAATGTCTGAACAATCTCGAGGATCCATGTTAGTTGAGACTACTAGTCTTCCTATGGGGTTGCCCTCCTCCTAAGTTTCTTCCAGCCTTTCCCTAATTCAACCACAGGGGTCCCAGACTTCAGGCCAATGGTTGTGTGTAAGTATCTGCCTTTGTCTCAGTCAGCTGCTTGTTGGGCCTCTTGGAGGGCAGCAATGCTAGGCTCCTGTCAGTATGCACACCATAGCATCAGTAATAGTGTCAGGCCTTGGAGCCTCCCTATGGCTGGATCCCATTTTGGGCCAGTCAATTTTTTTTCCTAAGGACCTCCTTTCCCTCAGGCTTGTCTCCATTTTGTCCCTGCAGTTCTTTTAGACAGGAACAATTCTGGGTCAGTTTTTGACTGTGGGATGGCAATTCCATCCCACCACTTGATGCCCTGTCTTTCTACAGGAGATGAACTCTACAAGTTCCCTCTCTCTACAGCCTGGTCTGGCCTCAGTGAGAGATGTACCTAACCATCAAGAGACTTGAGGCCCCAAGGAGTGGGGAAGTTTTGGTGGGGGTGGGGACATCCTCTTGGTGGGGAGGGAGAGGAGGAATGGGATGTGGAACAGTCAGAGGGGGATAACAACTGGAAGATTAAAGAATAATAATAAAATAAATAAACAAAAATATGTTTATAATTAAAAAATACGTTTATGGGGTTGAGGAAACACACACATGTATTAGACAGAGAAAAGATCCCCTGTGAGGCAGTGGAGGAGGGGGGCTTGAGAAGCTAAAAAAAAAAAAAAAGCCCAATCTGTCAATCTCTTTTCAAAGTCTGAGGTTTTTTAAGTTTCCAAAGAGTTTTACTCCCCTAATTTAAGGTTGGGCAATTTGAATAGAGACAGGATGGTTGGCCCACAGCTGTTATGTAACATGTCCTGGTTCAGCCTGTGACTTGCTGAGCCAGTCTATCAGCAGGGAGCTGATTGGTGAGGGAGACAAAATCTCACAAGGCCTTTAAGATTCGAGGCTCTTCTCAGGTCAGGAGGGTGAGGGAAAAGCCAGTAATCTTGGCAGTTCACCATCTTTATTATCTAGTCACATCCCCTCTGTCTGTCTGCCTGCCAAGGAGTCTGTCTAACCACTAGTTTCTCATTAGCACAGCCCAGATCTGCTGACCCTACCCTTTGAGAGAGAAAAATATATTGTTTACTATCAAGTGGGTGAATACCATTAAAAATAAAAGACAGCTGCCTTGGTCTGTTCATCTGGCTTTTTTGCTCTTATAACAGAATACCAAGGGTAGGTTATCTGTAAAAAAAAACAAAGATATATGTCTCCTAGCTCTAGAGGCCAAAAAGTCCAAATTTGGGGGCCTGGCATATGATAAATATTTTTGTTGTTTTCTTTTGTTGGTATGGGTTTTTGTTTGTTTTGGTTTGGTTTGCTTTGTTATTCCATAGCAGAAGGTTCAAGATAGACATCAAGGGACAAGAGAGAACAAGACAAGGACAAGTTCATTTATTGCAAGCCCATTCTCTCACAACAAGATTGTTCCCACGATGGAGACATGAATTTATTCATAGACTTAATTAATGTCTGAAAGTCCCAGCTCTCCACAGCGATGCATTGAAGACTCAGTTCCCAATGATGAACCAACATGCCTCCATCTTACAGTAAAGACAAACTAGGCTCACTCCGGTTTATGATAAAACCTCTGTTTTTGAAGGATTGGACTAGGCCCCACCTGTAAAGTTAACTACAAATGGTTCTGTACTGCCTGGTCCTGGAAATGATAACCATGTCATTGTTTCAAAAAGTCATTACAACCATGTTGCAACCCTACCTTCGTTTCAAAGGGCTATTATGATTACCTTGCTGTGACTACCTTGTTACAACTACCTTGCTATGACTACCTTGTTACAACTACCTTGCTGTGACTACCTTGTTACAACCACCTTGCTATGACCACCTTGTTACAACTACCTTGCTATCACCACCTTGTTGTGTTCTGCTTCTGCAGCTCTGCCCATTGGCCTGCCAAATCCTCCATTTTGGAAAACTTCTATCCATGAGTTACAAAAACTTTTATCTTTCCCATTTCAAGGCTGACCTCTTGAACGGCACCTTAAGAGGAGGCTGCCCATGTACAAGAACAAAAAATGATTGCTCTGATTAATTTGCCCATGATGATTTGGGCCAGTAGTTTTTCTCCTTGCATTTTTGGGATTAACACTAGCACACAGACTCTGGGTAATATACTCAAGCCAGAGCTCTGACATAAAATTGGATTTTTATCTTGCACCAATGTAAAAGCTAGGAAGGTGTAGGTCCGGTGTTATTCTTAAATTCACAGCTAGATTTTCCCATTAAACCTACTTGCAATGAACTCCTAAGCTGTATTCATCCATCATTTTCCTCTTTAGCACCCTGTCTGCTATGGACCTTGGCCTAACTCACTACATTTGCACTTAACAGGCGTCCATCTGTGTCCAGTCTCCAGCATTCTCTTCCCAGAAGTCCTTGCCCTGGATCCTTCCCTCCCAATTCTTCCTCCTGACTACAAGGTGCCCTCTTAGAAGCGCTCTGTAAGAGCACCCAGAAGAGTAGGCTCTCTTAGTGAAATGCCCAGCTGTACTACATGGAAGGAGGGCATCTCCAGTCACTGGAACCTGAGTCTGGCTCTGTTAGAGCACAGGAAGCTGTGTCGAGAAAAACCCAGCTGCAGACTAAATGACCTAATAAGGACTTTTTCATCTGCAGCATCAGATTTTAGGCATCTATTTCCAGTCCCACTTGAGATTAGATTTGTTAATTTCTCCAGACAAGAATAAATCTCATCCAGCTGTTTATGAGGCCAGAAGTGTAGGATTTAGCAAGATTAGGAGCTGACTGCACACATTATGTACCACAGTCAGAGTCTCCACAGAAACAAACTTGGTGACAATATCTGACTGTGTAACACTAACACACACATGCACCCACACACTCACACTCACACAGAGAAAAGCCCTATGTGCACACTTTTAGTATAGCTGTGGAATGTCTACATGTTCCAAGAGTCTCATAAGAACACTGCCTTTGGCTACTAGGCCAAATTATCTGCAACTGTTACCCCAGAAGGATTTGTTTCTATTTTGCACACGTGTGCATATGGGGTACCCTGTGTCCTTGTCAATGGTTTGTGTGTGTTGATCTGTGTGCCTGTGGGACCCTGCTGTTTTCATTAAGGCAGGGACTCTCAATTCAACCCAAGGCTCAGCGATACAGCTCATCTTCATAACTGGCTTACTCTGGGGATCCCGTCTCTACCCCCAGACTAGAATTATAAGTAGGCTTCCATACCCACTCAACGTTTGCATGGGTTCTGAGTCATTGCCCCTTCCCAACTGCTAAGAAATGTGTCCCGTGCTTCTAGACTGTCAGGAAAGCTACACTATGTTACTTAGTTGGGTTGAATGCCCAAGCATGGGGGTGAAGAGCAGAACTGAAGACAGAGATAATAGACTTAGCATTCTTCTGGAAGGGAGCCACTGTCATCCAAATTTGATCACATCTGCCCCTTGGGAAGAGACACAAGCTGAACACAAGTTCCATAGCTTCAGTATTTCTGCTAAGTTTATCTTCCCATTAGTCAGGCCATGAGCCAGCAACATAGACAAGGGGGCTCACTGATTTTCTTACAAAGTCCTTTTTTAGGACATGTGTGGATGGCTCGTAAGTTGTCCTGGATGGTTTTATATCAATTCCACACAAGCTAAAGTCATCTGAGAGGAGGAAACCTCAACTGAAAGCAAAATGCCTTCATGAGATCAGATTGTAAGCAAATCTGTAAGGTATTTTCTTAGGAACTGATGGCAAAGGGCCCAGCCCATCGTGGGTGATGTCATCCCTAGGATGGTGGTCCTGGGTTGTATAAGAAAACAGGCTGAGGCAACCCATGAGGGGCAAAGCCAATAAGCAGCACCCCTCCTTGGCCTCTGCATCAGCTCCTGCCTCCAGGTTCCTGCCCTGTTTTGAGTTCCTGTCCTGACTTCCTTCAGTGATGGACTATGATGTGGAAATGTAACCACAAATAAACCCCCCACACACAACTTGCTCTTGGTCAAGGCGTTTCATCATAGCACTAGTAACCCTAACTAAGGCAGCAGTTAGGAGCACTCATTGCTCTTACAGAGGGCCTGGGTTAGGTTCTCAGCACCCCTGTTTACAACCTTGCTCACAACCACTTGTACCTCTAGTTCTGGGGAATCTAATACCTTCTTCTGTACTCCTTTTTATTATTTTTTCCATTTTTATTGGATATTTTATTTATTTACAGTACAGATGTCATCCCCTTTCCCCATTACCCCTATCTAGAATCCCCTATCCCATCCCCCCTCCTCCTTTATGCTTTTAAACCATTTTTATTAATGCATGTATTAAGGTCAGTTCTAGGTTAAGGGTCTAGCAATACAATACATGCAAATAGTCAAGGAACAAACAATACAATAAACACAAATAGTCAAAGAAAAAGCAAGACATTAAACTCAATTATGTGAACACTCCCATGATCACTGTTTCTAAGGGCTAATCAGGATGACCAAAGTATCTGAGCCAACTTCCTTGTCCTAGCCCAGAGTCATTTCATGTCTGAAGCCTACTTTCTTGTTCTAGCCTAAAATTTAGGTTCCTGTCTGAAATTACTTCTTTGTTCTAGTCTAACATTTAGATTCCTGCCTGATATTACTTTTTTGTTCTAGCCTAATGTCAGATTCCTGCCTGAAGCCTACTTCCTTGTCCTTGGCCAATGTCATAGTCCTGCCATGCAGCCCATTTCCTTGTCCTTGGCCCATGTCAGATTCTTGCCAAGCAGCCCCAAAGGCTCTCTGCCTCTCCCTCATTTTTTATTTCATTAACAAGACTGGGTCTGTCTTAGGTCATTCTGACAAGAATGCCTTCCTAACCCATCATGAAATATGCATTATCAAAAGCAATGCACTTCTGTCTTAGGTTGGTAAGGCTCGGTGCAGAATCTTACCCATCCTTTGCTTGCCAGCCTGTTAATTTAATAATTCTGTCTAGGGGTCCATTTTCAGGTTCAAGCCATGTTCTTGGCTGCCAACATGTTGATGTTGTTGAAGAAAAGCTTTAACACAATGGGCAGGAATAAAAGTATTTCCAGGACAAAAAGAGCTAGTATGATCAAGCTATGTATGCCATTTTTTGAAGTTTGATCAAAATATAAATACAGACCTCAGACCATGGGTAATTTTATCTGCAGTATCTGTCACATCAACACTCAGCAGAGCAGCATTCTTGAAATTCATAAGCTTCTTATGTATCTTTAAAACATCCCGAGAGATATTAGAATTGTGTCAAATACACTGCATGTGTCATTAAACTTCTTCCTAATTATAGTGACTACCACTGTAAATTCTAGAACTAATATGAATCCAATGGTATTTGCATGACATTCAAGATGGCTCCTTACCCTTAAATTCTGAACCTCCTTCCAGTAATTTGAATAGGATAAAGAGCATTAACCCATTCTTCCAGATGCCTATCTAAATTCTCTGGTATATTCAACACATTAGTAACATTTTTTGCTAAATGATTAACAAAAGTAGCTGTCTTAACTTCTTGTGTCACAGCAATTGCAGAAACAGTAGTGCTAGCAATTAACATAATTAAAGCTGTTATACCAGCAAAAATCAAGTCCAATACCCTCTTGCTTCTGCTTAAAGCCTGACTCATTTATTCCAGTACTTGCAAGCTATTTTTAGAATACCAACATTCTGTGATACTCAGGGCACTAAAACAAAAGCTGGTTGATAGACCTCCATAACTGACATGCCAGATTTCAAAACACAAACACAATTAGAAGGTGTACAATAAATGCAACTTACATTAAATACTGTAGAAGAAACAAAAGTATTTTTTTAAATTGCCAATTAAAAGAGCCTTAATCCATGTGCTAACACCTGTTTGAAATCCAGATCCTGTATCAACTTTATCTCTTGCTAGCATAACATCACAGAAAACTGCAGCTAATTTCCATATATGTCTCTGAAAATGTTCACAACCAGACAGCCAAATGAAGACTGTTATTTGCAATACTGGGTTGATTTCTAGACCAGTCCATGATTGAGTATGAATAACTGATCACATTTAATAACAATACAAGAGGCATTGTAACTTCTCTTTTTGACTCTCTGTTCCACAAGGTCTAAGAACTTGAGGCAAGGCACCTTGTCTGATCAGGGGTATAGGTAAACAATGGTGGGTCGGGAACTTATGTTCAATACAGCTTCCCAGTCACCATTGTCAGGGCACTCAGCAAGCTCACAGGTCAGCATTTATACAAAGAATCAACAAAACCAAGAGCTGGTTCTTTGAGAAAATCAACAAGATAGATAAACCCTTAGCCAGACCAACCAGAGGGCACAGAGACAGTATCCAAATTAATACAATCAGAACTTAAAAGGGAGACATAACAACAGAAACTGAGGAAATTCAAAATAATCATCAGATCCTACTACAAAAGCCTATACTCAACAAAACTGGAAAATCTGGATGAAATGGACAATTTCCTAGACAGATACCAGACATCAAAGTTAAATCAGGATCAGATAAACCATCTAAATAGTCCTATAACCCCTAAAGAAATAGCAGCAGTCATTAAAAGTCTCCCTACCAAAAAAAGCCCAGGACAAGATGGTTTTAGTGCAGAATTTTATCAGACCTTCCAAGAAGACCTAATAGCAATTCTCTATAAACTATTCCACAAAATAGAAACAGAAGGAACATTCTTCTGTACTCTTACATACGTATGGTGCACATAAACTCATGCAGGCATATGTGGTTCTACATAAAAATAACAAAAATAAATAAATAAACAAATTCTGACAATGCTTTTTTATTAAATGTCAGTCTTCAAATGGTATCTGAGAATTTCAAAATTGTTCACACAGTCCTACATGAAAAGAGTGGTTCACTGTACTTGAAGTGTTTAACAGAAGGGTTTCTTCTGGGCACCTGTCATCCTTCTGGAAGTCTGCAAGTCTTGATCTGTGCTTGGAAAGGAGTGCTTAGCTTCCAATACAACCCCTGGACATCAAATCTCTAAAGAATTCCTTCATTAGAAAGCCTCACCAGTGCTTTCTCAGTGGGACTGGGAAGTTGAGCATGTCCTCGGTGACTCCACAGGGAGAGAATTCACACACACGCACACACACACACACACACACACACACACACACACACACACACACTCACGTTATTGGGCCTTCCCAAGGCGTTTTTTCCTTTTGCTGACTTTGCTTTTGAGCCTTTTGTTGTAAACCACAGTAGAATACAACCATATAATCCATTAACCTAAGTATTCTCGCAATTTTTTTCAACTAGGAGGTACTATTGTACTAGTTTTCTTTCTTTTTCCATTTTCCATCATGTATATATGTGGTGTGCATATATGTATATGTGTTTTTGCATGTATGGGAGTACACTGAACATATGTGCACATGTACATGTAGAAGCCCAAGGTTGATATCAGGCAATATCCTCAGTGTCTCTTCTACCTTATTCAATGAGGCAGGGCATGGTTTCTCAATCCAACCCAGAGTTCACTGATATGTCTAGTCTTTTTAATCAGCTTGCTCTAGGAATCTCCTGTGTCTGTCCTCTGAGGCTAGAATGATAGACAGGCCCCCACACCCAACCAGCATGTACATAGGTTTGGGGGGATTCAAACTCTGGTCCTTACAGCTGTACCATTGCCAGGTGCTCTAACTGCAGAGCTGTCTCTCCAGCCCTTTGTGCTATTTTTAACAATGAAGTTGTCTCTTGCTTCTGTTTATAAGGAATGCTTCCATCTTGTACAAATACTGATTGTTTTTGGTTCTTTCCAAAAAGAGGCATTCTGAGATCTTTATATTCTTGTCTGTTTCTTTATATTCAGTCTGATCACCATGTTTCAGGAAGTACTTGTGTGACTAGAATATAAATGCTCAAGAAGCATAATTTTGCTCCCCAGGGCTCTGGTAAAGCTTTAAACCCATGGCATATTAACAGAATATTTCTCTGGAATACTCACTTTTCCTGCCTAGATGCTGAAATTCTATTCTCTTTTTAAATTTTTTAACATAGGATGAGCTGAATTCCGTTAGTCCCTCACTCTCCTCCCTCAGTCTTCATGTAATTCCCTCTGCCTGTGTTATCATTGACCCTGATCACATCAATTCTTCAAAAGATGGGGCTTTGTCTCTTTAGCAGAGAACTTGCGAGTCCAAAGGAGCCCCTCATCTCACTAACCCTATTTAAATAGATTCATATTTTAAAGTTGAGAGAGAGGAATGGGCTATGAGTCAAGATCACAACCTCCCCCTCCTCCTCACTGCAAAATGCGGAACAGATATCCTGATCCACCCCACTGGGCTGGATTCAACCCTTGTCACTACAGAGCCAGGCTTTCTTAGATGGTCCATGAGAGCATACACGTAAGAGTTCTCAGAATCACTGGTCAAAAGGAGAGACCTAACAACCAAGACCTCATTAGACACCAGAAACAAGTCATTCCTTTAAATATTGCCATTTAATCTTAGAGGAGTAAGCCTGGACAGGAAAGGAGTAAACCCCACAGAAAATGAGCAAGCTTCAAAGAGCATCTAAGTTCCACCTAAAATCTAATATCATCTACGTGTTGGAAGAATGCAACTCCTAGAGTTTAAATACTTAACCAAAGGACTATGTACTAAAGGTTTAATCCTGAGGGTGGGACTTGGAGTCTTGTAGAAAATTTCTTGGTATTGTGTGACCTTGAAGGACTTACTTGAGGGACATTGGCTCCTCTTCCTGGATTGTTCTGGTTTGGGTTGGGTTTTTTTTTTGGGGGGGGGTTGTTTTTTGTTTTTGTTTTTTGTTTTGTTTTGTTTTCATTTTGTTTTGTTATTTGGGTTTTTGGTTGTTTTTTTTTTCCTTTCCTGATTCATGGGGAAGTGAGGATGCTCCTCTATCACACACTCCTTTCAGAGTGGGCTTCCTCACGATAGCCCCAAAGCAACAGGATCAGCCAAGCACAGATTATAACCTCCATAAAACTGTGAGGCAAAATCAGTCTTTTCTCTTTGTAAGTTAACTGTCCCAGATATTCTGCTATAGCAACAGGAACTGCCACAGAGTCTATCTCTTCAAGAATCTTCAGTGCCAGTAAGCATGATCTGAAAGTCGGAAGGGATCCTATTTCAAATTGTTTTAAAAAGACAAGGTGGACTGGGGATGTAGCTTTGCAGTAGTGTTTGCCCATTGAGGCCCTAGATTTACTCTCCCACCTTTCCACTCTCAAGTACTACAAAAAATAAATTAAATTCAACACATTCTGGAAATACTTTTCCTGGGCTCAGGAAGCCAAGCATGAACATTCCTGGACCTTCTGTCTCAGTCTTCTTTGTCCTTTCCCCAGTCCAGTGCCCACTGCCCAAGGATAAGTCAGAACCTGACCACTGTGTCCACTTTCTCACAACATAGGCAGAGAAAATATGGCCACCATTGGGCCATAAAGACATTTTCCTGCGTCTCAATCCCTAGGTATCAGGCATTATGAAAGCTCAATGCTGTATCGACTAACTGCTGTGCACATTCCTAAGAGGTTTTGAGGCATAGTGAATGTATTCACCAGGTTGTGAGGACTAGTGAATGTATTCACCATAGCTCTGAAAGGTTTTCTTTCAGATGATGTACAAAATGTGTTGCTAATCATTGAGTTTATTGTAATTGACCTAAACACATAGCTGGATGAAGCTTCCTATTTTATCTAGATGGTTACATAGTTTAGAACACACCTGAAGCCAAATCTAGCAGATTCTATGTATATTCCTTCTTCGACTGGCTGGAAGGTCACACACTCCTAGGTCCCCACTTCTTTTTCAATTTGCCAAGAAAACCTCTCCTTGGTTTCATTCCAAACATTTAAACTTCATTGACATAGTGTCAACTTTAGCTCAATCCTCACCACATGGAGCAGAATGTCCAGAAATGGCTTGCAGATGAAAAATCATTAAGTATTAGAACGTTCCAGCAACCCACTGACAACCTTCTCCAGAGAGCTGTTTAACCACACATCCCCTAGACTTACTGGCGTGAGGAAAGTGTCTCTCTTGTGCTTTTTCATTTCTCCATTCCTAATAGAGACAGAAATATCCCAGAATTTTATGAAGAAAAAAAAATTCAGGGTTCCCAAAATATAATAGTCAAATATACTTCTGTCTTCATGGGTCTTTTTATGTTTGAAAGTATATGAGTTTAGACAAAGACTAATAGGTGTTTCAGATGTCAGGGTGAAGTCAGAATGTGGCTGGCTCTGAGACATTTATTGTCTAGTAAGAAACATAGTATATGTATATGTTTATGCTCAAATAAGCATATCAGTATATACTGGGAAGTTTCCAAGGTTGGAACTTGAGTATTTCGGTAACTGGGATCTATGAGACAGAGAAAATCAGTAGAAGGGGAGAGAACATTTATTGAGCAACTACATCTCATAGGGATTCTTTCTTCTAATCCTTACACCAAGTCTTCATGGTCAAGAAAAATTGAGATCTGAGTCAAGACTCATGAAGCCCACAATCCTAGCTGTGCCAAAGGTGACACACAAATGATACACATTGTTACACTTACTTTGTTGAGATATTATCCTTTATATCATGGAGACCTCCCACTGTGAATGGTCATATACAAATATTTCGGAATGTCAGAATACCCTAGAGGCAAATGTATTCATACTCTGTCAGAGTATCTATAAAAGCCTTAACATTGGCTGATACAGTCTATCTCCAAGTAAGACACAAGAAGTAACATTATAATCAGCCAACTGGAGCTGATTTCCATTCCTAATAAGATGGTTTCAATGATGCCCACTTTACTACCCTTTAGGAAAACCTAACTAATTAATTGACAAAAATTATGGAAACCCTCTATCAAATCTTCTGTGCAATCCCAATATAATAAGCAATATAAATGAAACTGCTCCAGGGATGCAAAGTAGAGATAAATTGTTTCTGCCTGGCTTCACCTGAACACCCAACAGTCCCCAAGTTTCTGCCTTTGAACTTCAGGAGATTTGAATATTATATCACATTATATTGCTATAGAAATAACTACTCTGGCAACTACAACTAGACTGTCAGGAAATAACCCAGTCAGAACTTAAACTCCCTAGATTAACCAATACCTCCGTTGTCTGGCCTCAACAGGAGAGACAGAAATCACAACAAAGAGTGTAACACAAGGTTCTGATACTTTTAATCACCTAATACCAGAAAGACTGCAGGCAGGATCCCATGCCTAAAGTCTATTTCCAAAGCAATTCTTTATAAGTACAAGTAACAAGGGGGAGTTTCAAACCATTTATATTCAAGCATCAGCATGAATATAAAAATGAACTCGATGTTATCCTAATTAAAGTATCAATTTAGACTATATCATTTCAAGTGCAATGAAGCAGAGCTGAAATTGGAAAGTTAATTATGATCCATCTTTATTATTCTGATTTTGAGTTTACAGCTGCTTAGAAATTAAAATAGAAAAAAAAGAGAGAAAAAAATAGAGGACTACAGTTTGGTTCTAAAATGTCCTCCAGATTGGTGTATTAAGGGCTGGGTTGCAGCAGAATGGATCCTTTAAGATGTGGTGTCTAATGAAAAGGTCTCAGGTCACATGGTTATCCCTGGGAAGCTAAAAGAAGCCTGCCGGTTTCTTTCTCTTTTACATCTCAGTTTCACCTTGCTGTGTCCTCCCTCTCATGGAGTAACGTTAGGCCCCAAAGCAATGGAACCCAGGGATGATGGGTTGAAATTTCCAAGATCATAAGCCTAAGTAACATTGTTCTTCCCCACAAGTTTCTTGCAGCCATCTTTTGCAGTGATGAAAGGCTGACAGTGACACAAAGCATAACCAGAAAGCAGGGAAGTCTGAAAGTTTCACATTTAGAAAGTGGAAAAAAAAACCACAGCTTCAGAGAGCAGGAAGTAGGGGTCCCCTTTGGCCCACATCTCTGACAGTGTTGGGTATCCTTATGATAGGCAAGTGGAGATTTAATAGGAGTAGAAATAGAACAGGCTGCCCTGGTGGTCTCTGGATGATTAGCATATATTTTCTTCTAGTTGAGTTTTCATCTTACCTTTTAGATTTCAAATAACTCCACCTAGAATCAAGCACTGAGCTCTGTGCAGAAATAAAAGTAAAGAATCGAAAAGACTAACACTCCAACTAGAAAAAAAAGGCTATAAAAAAGTAACTAGATGAGCCACGACTTATTAGTGAACTCAAAATTAGTAAAAATCAAAGAAATCAAGAGGAAAAACTAACAATGCGACTTTCAGCCAAATAAACTACGAAAAACTCGAGATGAAATAGGTCCCAGTCAGGGATGTGGGTTTCATATGATGGGGCATTAAGAAGGATAAATGTGAGTTTTTATATGATGGGGCGTTGAGAAGGATGGATGTGGGGTTTCATATGCTGGGGCATTGAGAAGGATGGATGTGGGTTTCATATGATGGAGCATTAAGAAGGGTGAAGCTGCTCACCTGAGATCTAGAAAGATACAAAGAGAGCAGGTTTGTGAAAGGAAATACAGAGTTCTGATTTGAGCATCGTAACTTTGAGATGTGACCACAGGAGAGCCAAGTGGCAAAGCCAAGCAGGTGAGACTGAGGACTGAGTTAGGATTTAAACAAGTGATATAAATTTGACTGCTACTAGCCTGGAGATGGTGTCTAAAAATTCATGGGAAAACTCGGATTGGGTTCAAGTAAAGGAATAATTAGTAAAACATATGTAAAAATTTTGCATGTTATTATATAGCTAAGAGAATAAAAAAGGGAATTAAGAAAGACATAAAGTGAAACAAAATGAATCAATTTCTTCCCCAAGACTAAATTTTTAAAAACTTAATTAGAGGCAATTTTTCAAAATAATGTGGACTTTTATCTATTATAATTAGGTGATGTCAGTGTTTTTAATAGCTGAGTAGTACTCCATTGTGTAAATGTACCACATTTCCTGTGACCATTTTTCTGTTGAGGGACATCTGAGTTGTTTCCAGCATCTGGCTATTATATGAACATATAATAATCTGGCTGCTATGAGCATAGTGGAGCATATGTCCTTGTTATATGTTGGAGCATCTTCTGGGTATATGCCCAGGAGTGGTATAGCTGGATCTTCAGGTAGAACTATTTCCAGTTTTCCCAGGAGCTACCAGATTGATTTCCTAACTGGTTTTTACCAGCTTGCAATCCCACCAACAATAGAGGTGTGTTCCTCTTTCTCCACATTCTCGTCAGCATGTGCTATCACCTGTGGTTTTTTCATCTTAGCCTTTCTGACTGGTGTGAGGTGGAATCTCAGGGTCAAACCCTGACACTGTTGCTATTGCCAAGAGATGCTTGCTGACAGGAACCTGGTGTAGTGTTCCTTGAGAGGTTGTGCCAGCAACTGACCAACACAGATGTGGATACTTGGAGCCAACCATCAAACTGAGCTCAGGGGCCCCAGTGGGGGAGCTGGCAGAAAGACTGGAGGAGCAGAGGGGAATTGCAACCCCATAGGAAGAACAATGTTGGCTGGCTGGACCTTCCAGTGTTCCCAGGGACTAGACCACCAACCAAGGAGTATACAGGGAGGAATCCACGGCTCCAGATACATATGTAGCAGAGGATGGCCTTGTCTGACATCAATGAGAGAGGGCAGCCCCTTGGTCCTGTAGAGATTTGATGCCCCCAACATAGGGGAATGCTAGAGTGGTGGGGTGGGACAGGGTGGGTGGGTGGTGGAGCACCCTCATAGAGGCAAAGAGAGGAGGAAGAGGGCAGATAGGATGGGGGTTTGTGGAGGGGTAACTGGGAAGTGGGAGATCATTTGAGATATAAACAAATGGAATGATTAATTTAAAAAATAGGTGGCATAGCCTGCATTGAAAAAGATATTGGATACCTGATATATTCCAAGCCAGGAAAAAAAATAATTCATGCCCAAACTTAGCATAGTCATTGTGGTAAACAACAAAGACAAAGTTTCTTATTCCAGAACACACTGGGGTAAAATCATCATCAAGGTAAAAGTATCTAACTAGAAAAATTATGCTGAGAAACAGAAGCAAGGCCAGTCTTAACAGGTTCACAGAATAGACAAGGCCTGTCATTACCAAGTTCACAGAACGGACAGTGTAAGAGCAAAATCTCTCACTCTTTTATGAGTAATTATTTTCAATAAAGGAGAGTGTTCGGTTTATCTGCGTAAGAAAGGAGATTGAAGAAGAAACTCAGCTAACTTTTGGAATTTTCAGATGGTATCTTTCCTCAGCATGGCGTTCCTCCACTCAAAACGAGAGTGAAGCAGGCCCTTAACCTCGACTGGCACTGAATCTTGGCTAAATTTTCTTTCAGTAAAAGAAGTTAGTTTGTTATAGAAGATTTTAGCTGGGAAGACCTTCACTGTTAAATACTGTACAAAAGAAATAGTCTTCTTTTAAAATTCCCAAGTAAATCCCCACCCTTGAATTATTTGGTTTTCTTGTTTTTGTTTTAATTTGTTTATTTGCTTTGGTAACAGAACATAGTTTCTGTAGGAGGAAATAAATATTTTAAAATATATATATTTCCCCAGGGGAGAGAAATGGTACAGTTGACAGATAAAGCAACACCATGGATGTATGCAAAGATGTGATTGAAAAGTTGCTACTTAGCTAAGAGAATATAAAAGGGAGTTAAGAGATACAGACAAAAAAATGAATCAATTTCTTCCTGAAGACAGAATATTTTCAAAATTAATTAGAGGCAATTTTTTTTTTAAAATAATGTGGAAAGATCCAGGGAGATCAGAGGAGGGGAGCTGTCTTTGTTAGGGTTCAATTGCTATGACTGTGACCATAGCAACTCATAAAAGAAAACATTTAATTAAGGATGGTTTGTAGATTCAGACCTTTAGTCCATTATCATCATGGCAGGAGACATGGTATCATCTAGGCAGACACAGTGCTGGAGAAGGAGCTGAGAGTTCTGCATCTTGATTAGCAGGCAGCAGAAAAGGACTGTGTGCCACACTGGGCATAGCTTGAGCATAGAAGACCTCAAAACCCATTCTCACAGTGACACACTTCCTCCAACAAGGCCACACCTCCTAAAAGTGCCACTCCTTATGGACCAAGCATTCAAGCAAATGAGTCTGTGGGGGCCATACCTATTCAGACAACCACACCAGCATGAAGATAAACAAATAAATGACTCTAGAATACACACAGAGGCTAAAAAAGACACTGATACAGTCTCCAGAAGTGGACAATAGACACCAGCAGGATGCAGCTTTTTCTCTACAGCCAATGACTGATAGCATTTCAGTGCTAAAGATTATCCATCATTATCTCCATCATTATCAGAGCTGCTGTGACTGAGCTGGCCTCCTCCTGGGAGTCCAATATGGAGTCTCTAGCACACTGTGAGGAGTCTTGATTTTCCTTTTATCTTTCTATTGCGTATCTATCCTTATTTACTTAAAACAAAGAGATCTGTCACATTCCATTTGCCTCACTAGCACCTAGGCCCGGCTTTTCCAAACTCTATCAACATGTTGTATCTGTCTACATCTGGGAGAAAGTGGCTCTGAACCCAGGACTGACGGCAAGATGGTACGATGAAAGAAATCTGTACTTTGGGGTGGGACCATTTTTTGTGCAGATGTTTCTAAACCCCAGACTCTTTACAGGACACTGCGAGAGGGTAAGGTGGGAAAGCAGCTCTCTTCTAAAGGAAACAGTTTTGTCTGTCAGTCACAATTAAGACAGTTTCGGAGGCTTGCTTTGCATTTCCATTTACTCTTTCCATGTATAAAATAGCTTTACCTTGAAATCACAAGTGAGGACAGAGACCAAAGGAATGCAGCACAGGCACTGTTGCACTTAGGAGGTAAGTAGAACAATAAAACAGCCACCACGAAGAATCCTGAGCCACCGACCTACAGAGAAATCAAAATGAAGTCTGGGGGGGGGGAGACAGACAGACAGACAGACAGACAGAGACAGAGAGAGACAGAGAGAGACAGAGAGAGACAGAGAGCTAGAGAACTAAGATTTCCTGCAAATGGCTCCTCCTCACATCGCGACACCAAATACCTAAGCTATGATGCAAACTGATAACACATGGCTTTCTCAGGTTTTCAGTCTCCATGCTACTTTGATTAATCCTGACAGTTCTCCTCGGAGAGCTGCTGGTCTGAAGCCAGCCAGAGCTTGCGCGCCCTCGTGCTGATTGCTTAAGCTCACACAAGGCCCGTTCCTTCCCTCCACAACTTCCTATCATCCACAGCTTAAATCCTCATGACAGGTTTTAGGCAAACTCTCCTCTTCAAACTGTCCCTCTGTCCCCAACCCCAACCCCAGGATTATGAGTCCCCTCGGAGTTCACTGGCTTCAGTTTTACATTCAAACATATCCCAGGATTCCCAACTGAACTCAGAAAAAGTTTAATAGTCTCTGACTCCAACATTCTCCTGTGTGGGTATGAATGTCCCTTCATGTTCATAGAATGATAGTACAACTACCCACCGTTTAACATTTTCCCTCCCTTAAAATAAGAAAATTGAAGCAAGGCCAAACACTAAAAAGGAAAATATTTCTTTACCAAAAAAGAAAAAAAGGAAACTCAGGAGAACTAAAACCCAGTTCTGTCCCACTATCACTGTGACTGGTGAAACACCCTGACCAAAAGCAACTTGCAGTAGGAAGGGTTTATGCCTTACAATTTCAGGTTACTGTCCATCATAAAAGTTAAGCAGGCAGGGGCTTGAGATGGCCATTCACATCATATCCACAGCAAAGACCAGGGAAAACTAAACGTAGTCACACTGCCAGCTTGCTGCTATATATTCAGCTAGCTGTCTATACTCTTATACAGTTCAGCCTATAAATGGTGCCACCTACATTCAGGGTGTGTCTTCCTTCTAATGAAAGCAATCAAGATAGTCCCCCACAGACATGCCCACAGGCCAATCTGATCAAGGCAGTTCCTCCTTCAGGCTCCCTCCCCACCTGCTCCTAGGTTTCGACAAGTTGATGTTTTAAAGCTGACCATCACAAACTCCTTGTCTCCACCCCATCATTCCTCAAGGAAAGCTTAAAACTCAGGTGAGATGTCCTCGTTTGTAAAACACCCGAAGACCATCTATGTTTGAATATACAAGTCAGAGCTTCTAGCACAACTTACCAACACGCAAAAAGATAAATGCATATTTGTATTAAGTCACTGATGAGAGACGGAAGATGCTTAATAAGTAAGAGCATTTGGTGTGCAAGCATGATGACTTGAGTTCAAATCCCCAGCATTCAGGTAAAAAGTCAATCACGACTATTCGAACCTATAACCCCAACACTATCAGGGGGAAAATACGAAAATCAGTGGATCTCATAGACTCCCAGCTAGGTTAAGTGGAAGACCCTGTCTCAAAGGATTAGAATGAGGAGTGACAGAACAGGACATTCTCCTTTGGCCTCTACGTGGAGTTGTTCGTGTAAGTATTCACACACACACACACACACACACACACACACACACACACACACACACTACTGTTCCTCTAACCTGAATGTGTTCTAGTTCTGCTAGAAATGCAACCTAATCTGTTTCCCACTGCATCTGGGTCTATGGGACCTCCCTCTCATATTGCCTCATTTCTAATGAATTAATTTGGTAGTTGAAATCAGTTAAATGAAATGCCCTTCCCCAAAAACGTATCTTAAAATATCTATAAAACATCTAAGCAGGGATTGTCACATGTCCAACAATGTGAAGGGGAAACCCCCAGAAGAATGGTAAAAGCCCTAGTAGAATTAGGGCAACAGCAATCAAATGCGGACAATTACCCTCACAACCACACGGATGACTTAAAGTCAAATGAATGTGAATCTAATAAAACAAAATCACCAAGCCAATATTTTTAAATTTAAGATGATAATATAAGGAACAGAGCAAAAAAGGGAAAAAAAATAATTAAATCGGTCATTTTAATTAAACACTCTAGAAACCCTGATTTTACAACCTCATCCCTCTATAAATATGGCTTCTCATTAATAATTTAACCGGAACAGCTCAAGCTCCGGGCTTTAGGGAGCGCAACCTAACAGTCCACTTATAACGGCTATAAATTCCTCAGGTAAGACAAAATTATATGTTCACCAACCACTCAATATGGAAGTTAATGACTCTCTCAAGTCCCATCTCATCTTTAAAGCATTGCTGTCTTGACATCTCTCATTTTAGTATGACTTTGGAATCTCTGAAAGCTTCACAGGGCTCTCTGGGGACAGGGCTCATCAAAGATGCCATGTGTTTAGAAGTGTGTGTGCTTCGTCTGTGTTCATTCCCCATGATTCTTGGCTTGGGTGAGTCACTACCAGTCACATCTTCTCAGGCTTTCAGTTACCAAAAGGGTAGGTCACCATGATAAGTTAAGACTGAGAAAACCCAATTAAGACCTCAGAGAAACAAAGATGACCATACAACTGACCAAATGAGAAGTCAGTAGAGGTGCCTGTAACTGGTACTCATCACCATGTCCATGCAAAGCTTATGCGGGAGAACAAAACCCAGATATGGCCAGTAAGCAGGAGCCAGGAGAAATACCAAAGACATTTTTGCAGGTAGGAGTTAGTAGTATGAGTTCAATGAGGTAGCAATAATACTGAGGTCTGGGCAATGATCTTAATATGACCTTTAAAGTTGAATAAGAAATAAACCCAACCCTGCCGTGCAGAGTGAGGAAGTGCCCCAGCTTGGGTGAATGCTACAATGTCATGGGCTACAGTACCAGTGATTCACCTTGGGCTACCAGAAACCCACAGCAGAAAAGCAATTTCCATTCCATATGCTGAGGGATACGAGATGAGTAATGTTGTAGGGGCTGCTCTGCTGCTAAGGTCCTGTTCCCTAATTAGTTCTTGGTCTGTTGGTAAAGAAAGCCATGGGCCAATTGCTGGGTAGAAAGTATAAGTGAGATTTCCAGGTCCCTGGAGGAAAAGAGAGAAGCAAGGGAGGGAAAGAGGATTCCTCATGCATCTGATGAAGAAAAGATGACCAGTGGTGTGAGATCTCGAAACAGAGTGGCCACACAGGTAGCTCCTACAGGCCAATGGTCAGGTATGTTTAGCAAGAACTAGATTTAACTGAGCAAGTATAGGTAGAGAGGTGGGAAGATCAGAGCTAAGAATATTAATAAAGACTTTCCCAGGCACAAGATAGTAGCGCCCAGCCATTGTTCCGAGAAGACAAGTTGAAAGTAAACAACTCTGTGTGTCTGTCTTTTATCTATGGATTCAAGGGAAGCTCGATGGGGGCTGGTAGTGTGGCCCATTCACATAGCTTAGGCCAGGTAGCAAAAAGTTACACCCGACAAGCCCTCAGAATCTGCCTAGCTTAAATCCTAAACCAAAAAGAAAGGCCATGTAAAGGATAAGAGCCTGCACCTAAGTGGAGTGGAGATTGTGGACATGCCCTTTCCTTCTGCTCATCAAGTCTCTGGGATGAACAAGGAAGTGTAACAGTTGTTCTATAACCGAGATCAAAACCATGACTGCAGATGGTTCTTCTTCAAATCCCACTCTACATGCCCCCTTTAGAAATATACCATTTAGCCAGGTTGGGGGTAGTGCACGTCTCTCAACCCAGCACTCAGGAGGCAGAGGCAGGCAGATCTCTTGAATTTGAGGCCAGTTTGGTCTGCAGAGAGAGTTTTAGGACAGCCAGGGCTACACAGAGAAACCCTCCCTCAAAATTTCAAACAAAAACAAAAAGAAACATTAGAGAAAGAAATATGCCATTAGATTTCAGTAACTGAAGTCTTCATCATCTTAAAGGAGCCTGTTTATCCTTTACATGTGACATGTTGTTAGTCCAGTGGAAGGCATGAGCTTGCACACTTTAATATATCTTAAATTTGGATTCATATAGGCAACAGTAATGCTCCATGATCACTGTTGGCCAGATGGTTCATGGCAGACTGGCTGAACACATATGAAAGTGACTCAAATGGCTTGTCTAGACAGCTATAATCATTAAGATTTTCCATCCACATTGCAATTAAAGACGGCCTGGAGAAGACTGATTTCCTAGTTGTTATTTTCTCTTAAAACAAAGAAAATGAGTACGTCAAAATACGTGAAAATGGTGAGGAGACATAAGAAACTAAGTGGAAAAGTTTGGTTTGGGGTGGATGGGGTGAACGTGGGTTTCCTTAGGGCATAGCAGGGAACAGTGAATGTGGATTACAGACCTAAAAAGTGATTTGGAAAACTCAAACTCTCAGTACAAACACATTACTCATTTCTTTTGCTTATGTCTCCTTTCCTGTGGGATGTACACAGTGACGCCCATAAATGCTTGGGGATGCACCCATATCTATTCTCAAACAATCTAGATACTGACATAATTTAAACATATCTCTAATATCTAAATACATCTCAGAGAATTCTTTCACTAAAGTTGCAAATAAAAATTCAACCCTGATTTTGAAAGTTGTAAAATATATATATATATATATATATATATATATATATATATATATATATATCTCCCATGATGTAGTCACAAAATAAATATATATACCTGTTAGGAAAAAGTTTCAAATAAAAATTAAATTACACATGACATAAAAATCAGATGATGTCACTTAATTAGAAGAAGTTTGTTCTTTATTGCTAGTACACAAAATATAGTAGTAAAGAAAAATCTAAGCCTAATGAAACACAGCAGCATTCCCCTTTTTGTGAGGTCTCTAATTTTATTTGAATCCCTCCAATATTTCTTTCCTACAACTCATACCCCAGTCTCCACTTCCCAGCAAGACTCATGACCTCCCCAAAGTGACTCAGACACGTGGCAAAGAATGCTAGTGCTGGTGATGCCTATGTTTCTCTTTTTATTCCAGGGAACGTGACAAGATGACAGACCCAGGCCTTGGTAGTGACATGAGCTCATGTGCACCAGTCACCACCAATGAACCCTGGTGGAACTGATGCATGACACCTCCAATTACTGGCATAATAATTCAACTCAGCCTCAACCCTCTTCCTAATGGCCTAAGGGGACTCCTGGGACAATTTTGAGGAGTCACTGATGATCCTAGAAAGTCCCCATGCATAGCTGCCATCCTTGTTTGATTGGAACAGAACACTGATATTTACTGCTGCCTGTCTGCTCTGAGTCGAGACTTTAACAGTGTCAAGCCATTGAAATGTGGCAAGTTTTGTTATGTTGGCATCATTGGTACAGTAGTGATCTTGCCTCTTTACCTAGTGTTTCTTCTTCTCCCAGCCATTCATATTCTCAGTCATTCATTTCATCCTGCAGATCTACACACAAACGATGCATGCTCGGAGGAAGTTCCCTGACCTTCATAACACTCCAGTTCCTCTCCTTACTTGATTATCTGCTTAACAATGGATGACCACCACTCTTGAATTGAAGGCAAAAAGTTCTCCATGGGCTCATGGTTTTACATTCGAGGCTTATTTATTGGCTTGTTTATTTATTCGCAATGAGATTCCCCCACAAGAAATACTAAACCCTTGTTTTGTCTATTGGTGTGCACAGCTGCCCCTCTTGCCCACACCCAGTACAAGCAGAGTCTCCAAAGAGTACGTCTTGAATGAATCTATGAATCGACCCATGATAGAGGTAATGCAGACTAAGTTGCTGTGCCGTGCATGGTAGCCAAGACTACGTTACAAATTGACTGAGTGGCATCCCAGAGCCCTAAGCATTGGTAAAACATTAGATTGGCCCAGCTTTTCTGACATTTGTTTTTTCTAGTGTACCCATCCATTCTTCTTGTACAACTTTGATGACATTCCCATTAGAAGACCAAGTTCAAGAAATACAACGACCATAAACTACTAAACATCATTGATAAAACTTCAAACCCCAACAGAGGAAACTAGTTAAGCATGGGCTATCACATCTTCACATTCATTCTAAGCTACACTCCAAGTATGCTCCGCTGCTAGAAAGAAATGGCCCTGAACGCTGACCACACTTGAAGTGCCCTCTACTCACACTCAGGTAACTTGGGTAGCAACGTTCTAATGTGAATAAAGAACCTCTCCATACTTAAAGCAAATACAATGGATCCATTTACCACCTTCCTTCCATCCCAAATGCTCTCAGATCTCCTAATTTCCAGATACCAACTAAGACATAATCAAGAAATGAATGGCCCAGAGTCTTGACACTCCCAGAGTTCCTAAGTGCAGAAATCAAATTTTATTCTTAGAGTTTATTTTGACCTTCAGTAGCATCTAGCACTTTCATTGCCAATGCTGGGCTTGGGCTTAGGGAAGATCCTGATATTGATGAACAACCATTTTTGTGACTTTCTTTAGTCCTAGCTATGAGAGCCAGAAATCAGAACTGGGTGCCTTCCAACTACCTGGCTTCTAGAATACTCTTGCATATGCTAGACCAACAATTTTCAAAAATTTACTCCCAGAAGGCTAATTGTGTGAGTTAGGTAGCTCTAAATATCTTGATACACAGAGAAATTATAGAAATCCTCCATCAGCTACATACACCCCATACATCTGCACTGTTCAAATACATACTTAAAACTTGAGAGACAGTTTGGTTGTTTGTGTTGGAATCTCCCAGACTAAACAATGAGTCTGGTGAGATCCTTTGTTCTCAATGCTCATTAATCCCCCACTGACTGACTGACTATTCCTTGAGGAACAGGGCTCCAGATCCTTAATATCCCATCCCCCACCCCCATGCGCCCAACCACCCTCTAAGTACACAATACGAACAACATCAATGAACACTCTGAAATCATTGACTCCCCTGTTCCAACACCACTTGTGTCTCCTGCACTGTTGCAGCTCCAACCCACTTCTGGTCCCATGACTGCCCTTGAAGCGCTGCCCTCCTCCAACCTCCCTGGCATCCGTGTAGCTCCTTCAGCCAGGTCTAGTAGCTCTTGACTTTTAAGAGTCATGTAATGGCTTTGACCTGAATAGACCGAGCTATCTGAAGTCTGTAATTCTTTCTCAGTGTTCCAACCTTTCGCTCTAGGTTCTAAATGTTCCCTGCCCTTTAAACAATTGCCTCATGAACTACAATTAATTTAATGACAGAAGAAGTCAGGAGAGCTAACGGGCCAGGACAGCAATCACCTGTGGCTCTCTAGTCAATTCCAGTTACCTCCACTAATGAAATGAGAGAAGACATCTGGATAATGCAAAGCCATCCCAGCCAGAATTTCTAGAACTTTTGTGAGAGAATCTCCCAACTTGAGGTCTAAAGGTACACTGTGGACTCAGCTGACCTGCAGGACCTCACCCATTCAACAATTTGAGCCATCTGGTCTGAGGGGAAATGGCAAAAGATATATATCAAATCAAATCAGGGGGTGCCAACTGATCCATCTATGCAGGAAAATGTTGGGCATCTCTAGACATAAACAGGGCCTCTGTAGAATTATAAAAGAAAAGCAAGTGGTGGCTGCTCTCCTGAGCAAGCTTTGCCTTTGGGAGAAAGGTTTAGTTATTTTCCCCATCCTCTCTGGAAGATGCCAAATTAGACAACAGATATAGCCTCCAAATTTTAGATCCTATAATCAGAAAGGAAAGAGGGAAAGGGTAAGAAAGAGAGAAAGGGAGAGGAGGGGAGGGGAAGGAAGGAGAAAGTGAGGGGAAGGAAGGGGAGAGGGAGATGGGAATGTAGTGGAGAGGGAAAGGGAGGGAGGGAGGGAGAGAGAGAGAGAGAGAGAGAGAGAGAGAGAGAGAGAGAGAGAGAGAGAGAATATGAGAGACTATCTTGTGAGGACTTGGGGGTAGTAAGCAGGCTCCAGGGAACAGATCTTATGCTGTTTCTGGTCTGTTTCTAATCTTTTTTTCTTTTTTTGAGTCATTGTCCAGCCTCCACTCCTTTAAGGGTTGTGACTTGGCTGCCTTTGGGATGGCTGAGTCACATTTCATGATGGATTAGGAAACGGTGCCATTTTCCATATCCTTCAGGGGACAGAGGTCAGGAGCTAGTCAAACTTGGATGACGTGAGTCCACAGTGCATAGTGGCTTTCAGAGAGACTCTATATATCTTAGTCAATTCAGTATTGTTATACAGGAATATAAGGAACCTGGAAACTTATAAAGAAAAAAAATGTCCCCATAATGCTGGGACTTGGGAACTCTGATATCAAGGTGCTAATGTTAAGCTTCTCACAACTTTCTTAAGGCCCAGGAAAGTGAACGCATGCGGAACAAAGAGCTTGCTTTTTCGGCTGAACTACTTTCACAATAATTATCACACTCTCAAAAGAATTAAGCCACTCTCAGGATGATGCTGTTAATCCATTCAGGAGGGCAGAACCCCCAAGACCTAATCCACACTTAAAGGTTCCACCTACCCAAACTATCAGTGACACTCCAATTCAACAAGAATTTCAGGGGGGATGCTCCAACCCTATGTTACAATATAGCACCCAAGAAGGTGACTGGGAAACGGTAAACACTAGAATTAAAACCCTGAAGGTAAACACACAGGAGGGGCTTTTGCCTGCATAACCAGAAGGACACACTAATTCAGGGAGCCCTCAGGTCCACCGGAACAGCTAACAAGTGAGAAGACCCGTGAAACAGAACCATGATAAAGCATGAATCTTTCTGAGCTGAGCCCCGCCCTCTGAAACACAGGAAACAAAACACAGGAGACACAGAGCTCTTCGAGCCAGTCTCTTCAAACTGTGTCTTAGCATGTAAACTACTGGCCCCAAATGCAAAGAAATAAATATCCTATATTTTAATTGGCTAACAGTAGTCACTCTGCCTTAATAAAGATGTATATAAATAATTTTATCTGGTTTCAGTAGAACTTCACCAGTCAGTCCTTTCCCATAGCTTGCACTGGGGTCTCTGTTACTACGTAGAACAGTTTTCTTTTTCCATGTGGGTGGTGCTAGGGATTAAGCCCAGGGCTTCCTGGACACTAACTGCACTCTACCAGTGAGCCCCTCCCCCAGCCCTTAAAGGTGGTACCTGTGGCAGAGTGATTCCCTGCCTTCCTAATATTCTGACCCTTTAATACAGTTCCTCATGGTGTGGAGACCCCCAACCATAAAATTATTTCATTACTACTTCATAACTGTAATTTTGCCACTGTTGGAAACCGTAATGTAAATATCTGACATGCAGGGTATGTGATATGCGATCCCTGGGAAAAGTTCATTTGGCCCCCAAAGGAGTCCCGACCCACGTGTTGAGAGCCGCTGCTCTAGCAGAAGCTTCTACCTTGAACTCTGCCCAAGCCACCAAAAGTAAGCAGATGAGCACTGAAGTGTGTTAAGCTTCCCAAGGTCTTTTCATGTCCTTGACTCTGTGGCAGCTCTCACTTCCGACTCCTCATCCACTCAAGAACAACCCAAGCTCTAGGAGGTCTCAAGCTGCAATCTCCTTTGGTTTGAAACTGATTAAAGAGAGAGCACATGATTTTAGGATATCACAGAGGTTTACTTAAGTCCCGATGCGGCTTTAGGTAGCCTGTGATAATATATGGCCATTTAACTCAAGGTAGACAAAATCTTAGCAGTAATATTCCAGAGAAACAGCAATTCGTATTTTCTCTGGGTCAGCAGGATGGGTACCATTTTGTCTTCACCGGGGCAAGCACACGGGGCGATATCCATCTGTTATCAAGACACAATTTGTGAACAGAATTAGTCTGCAAACCAGCTCAGCCCTTACTTAGAGGCTTCTAAGTACAAATATGAGAGTCATTCGTCTTTTCAAACCGGACTGTGACTGGAGGAAAAAAAAACGTTACATTGCTTTAATTTCACTTCCGTGCTGGGGGAGAGGCGCACATCTCTGCTACTCCTGAATGGGCTTCTCATTCAGCACGGAGCGAGCAGGAGGGGGCAGAACAGGCAGCTTCCTTTAGGAACAGCTGTTTCACTGGCTGATTACAGTCAGCAAATCTTCTTGCTGTGTCAGGACCTGCCTGGGACTGCAACCTGAGAAGCAAAGACATTCCCAAGGCAGATGGAACTTCAAAAGCCAGCCGGAAGCCAAAAGAAACTTAGAAATTCAAGTCCCCAGGTGGCACAAATTGGTCCCTGTGTCAGAGTTAGACACCTATAAAAACACTAATTATCTTTCATTGTCATCAGCATTATCAATATCACAGTATTACCCAAGGGCATTAATCAAATTCCCACCTGCATTCAGAGCAGCACCTGGGGTAAAACAAAGGCGTGTGTGTGTGTGTGTGTGTGTGTGTGTGTGTGTGTGTGTGTGTGAGTGTGTGCCTGCACACCCCCACATGCACACATGGAGACTTAGGGGCCAATCCCAAGTGTCACTGGGCCCATGTCTACCTTATTTTTTGAAACAGGATCTCTCATTGATGTATATACCAAGTAGGTTAGGCTGAGTGGCCAGAGAGCCCCAGGGACCTGCCTGCCTCTGCCTCCTCAGCTCTGAAACTACAAGCACATGCCTCCACACCTGGCTTTTTTACGTGGGTTGGGTCCTGGGACTTGGATTTTCGTCTTCACGTTTGCATAGCAAGCATTTTATCAACTGAACCGTCTCCCAAATCCTCCCTGACTCCTTCCTAATTTGAAGTGGCTGCTCTACAGGAGTTAGTGGTGCCCATGTGTGCAGCCATGCACTTCACTGTGTGAGTCACTGCACTGGAGATAGTGTCCACTTAGTCACTGTCTTTTGCTTCTCATACTAATATGCACATGATACCCAATTCAGAGAGGATTCCAAAGATGCTGTGGATGGAGATAAACCACACACAGCACCTAACATAAAGCATCAAAGGGATTTAGAAAAACCTTGAGACACTATGACAGCTACATGTTTATAATACACAGATTATGAATACATAAGCTTTATTCTTATTTGGAAAACAGTAATCAAAGATGGATTGAATCAAGACACCATTAGAAACGTTCTGTGCTCTGTGTGTAGCAGCAGAGTTTGTGCCCAGATACGATGAAATGTTTGACAAGCCAAAGGGATTACAATCACATGTCCCTGGTGGCAAGAGAGGGTCGGTGGGAAATGAAAGAGCGGGCATGGTGGCACACATCTGCAGTCTCAGCATTCAGGAGGATGATGACAATGAAGCCAGGTTGGATTACAGACACATGAAAACACACACACACACACACACACACACACACACACATATGCATATATATTTGTATATGCTGTCTCAGAAAGATAGCTAACAGAAAGCAAAGCATTAATAAAGAAAAAAATTAAAATATTCAGCTCCATTGAATCTTAAGTGTGAACAAACTATATATGGAGGAGTACCTGAATGCGACATGTATGTATATGTTTATATGTATTCCTGTCTACATGTTTACCTATGTAAACCTATGTCTACCCAGACCTCATCCTGCTTACTGACAAAGATATGACATAAGTGTTAAACAATCCTCTTTTAAAATAGCATTTTATCTTTACTGTATTCTTTTTTTTTTTTCCCCGAGACAGGGTTTCTCTGTGTAGTCCTGGCTGTCCTGGAGCTCACTCTGTAGACCAGGCTGGCCTTGAACTCAGAAATCCACCTGCCTCTGCCTCCCAAGTTCTGGGATTAAAGGCGTGTGCCACCACCGCCAGGCTACTCTATTCTTATTTATCAATATTTATGTATTACTTATCCTGTGCCACATTTTTGCTTAAATTAAGTACTAAATTATAGCCCATGCCTAATTCTGTTAATAAAATTTTACTGAGACACACAGTCATGCTCATTTATTTATATATTGTTACAGCTATTTTCATATTACAATGTTTGTGGTGAGAAACACATAGCTCAGAAAGCTGAAGGTACTGATCCCCAGGCTCTTTCCAGAACATCGGCCAGTTCTATCCCAAGCACCTTATAGTTATTACTTCACTTCCTCTTTTCACAACCCTAATGGCAGATACTTTTATAGAGAGAAATATGCTCGTGCATAGCAAATTAAAACATTATGATAGAAGCTTCAGTACCTCAGAAGGAGACTAGGAAAGTGTTAAAGAATTCACAGAATCTTTGGGATTCTGTATCCAAGCCACTGTGTGGACCATGGGCTCAGAAAATATGAATACACTAAAATGATTAGTGTTAAATGTTTCTAAGCTGTTACACAAAATAAAACCTAACTCTATAGTATATACATGAGATACACTTTAAACGAATAATTTTTTTTAAAAAAATCTACAGAGTGATTAAAAAATATGCCAGGCTTAGGAAGGAAGGAAGGAAGGAAGGAAGGAAGGAAGGAAGGAAGGAAGGAGAGGAAGAAAGATACCATAGGCCATAATCCTGATATCAAAATAGACTTTAGTCCAAAGCCACTCAGTGATGGAAAGAATATGGTGTAATTCTAAAAGCTATTTTTATATGAATATTTATCAGTCTAGGCAGCAAATAACCCAGTAATCATCTATATGAAATACAAGTTATAGGTAATGCAAGAAGTAAATCAATAAGAGAACCCTGACACAATAATATGGATCATGGATCCATGGATCCAATAAATCAAAAAGGCAAGGCTACAAGCAGATACAGAATAAGAATGGGTCACATACTTTAGTTCAAATCAATAGTTCCACACAATGGAAAAATAACCCACAGTACTGTTTAATTAAACTACATAGAGAGAAGAAAAAAATTGAAGGCATTTGAAAAAAAGTCACAAGGAAATTAGAAGATCTACTAGATGTTATTCAAATGAGAAATACAAGCAGAAATTAAAGAATTTTGCAAAACAGTTACAATGTAAACATTTACCTCCCAATTCATGGGGTGCTCTAAAGAAATGACAGGAAGAAATCTGTCATGCTGAACATCTGTATCAATAAAAAAAGGTTAAAAGTAAATTACAACTATAAAAAAAAAACCACAAAAAGAAAATAAATTTAAAACCAAAATGTTACTGATAAACAACTTTATGCTAAAACAATAAGATGAAAGAAATTCTTCAATAAGCCAACTTATAAAATACACACAAAAATTTGGGGAAAAAATACAAAGAAATGGACAAGAAATGTGAACATATACCAAAAATTTTAATGACTCATTTTTAAAAAGAAAATGTCAAGGCCTGGAAGACATCAACATTTCTTCAAAGCATTTTTTTAAAGAGATAAAGTGTTGGTTTGAATGAAATGTTTCTCATTGGCCCACAGGGAGTGGCATTATTAGGCGGTATACTCTCAAGGAGTAGATGTGACTGTGTTAAATGAAGTGTGTGGTGGGGGCGGGAAGGGCAGGGTGACTTTGAGGTTTCAAAGCTCAAGCCAGACCCAGTGTCACTCTCTCTTCCTGCTGCCTGCCGATCTAGATGGAGAACTCTCCAGCGCCATATCTGCCTACATGCTGCCATGCTTCCCTCAGTGAAAATAATGGTCTACACCTCTGAACTACAAGGCAATCCCAATTTATAAGAGTTGTCATGGTCATAGTGTCTCTTTACAGCAGTAGAATCCCTAACTAAAATAACAAAATGAGAGAGAAATTTTTATACCACTCTCCAAAGACATTATTAGAATACACATTGGCTGGTCTATGTGTTAAACCCTGTGATGATTTGTATATGTTTGGCCCTTGGCACTATTCAGAGGTGTAGCTTTGTTGAAGTAGGTGTGTCACTGTGGATGTGGGCTTTAATACCCTCGTCCTAGCTGCCTGGAAGCTAGTCTTCTCCTGTTTGCCTTCTGGACAAGATGTAGAACTCTCAGCTCTTCCTGCACCATGCCTGCCTGGATGTTGCCATGCTCCCACCTTGATGATAATGGACTGAACTCTGAACCTGTAAGCCAGTCCAATTATATGTTGTCTTTAAAAGAGTTGCCTTGGTCATGGTATCTGTTCACAGCAGTAAAACCCTAACTAAGACAACCCCATAGTTAGCTAGAACTAAGAACTATATGTAAGCTCGTGGCTACTTCTCCTGAGTGAGGGATCTTCTCAGGGCTCTCTCTAAGTAATTGAGAACCTGCGATTTCCGTCTGAGGCAGCAGTCATGTATCTATATGGTAAGAATAAATAAGACCTGACAGATCTCCTACAGACAATATACAAAGAGCCATGGCATCCCAGAGCCATCAGCCAGCCAGGCAGAACACGCTAAAGTGGGAACAGCTAGCTGGGAAAGAAAACGGAAGCGAGAGACAGGGGTGGAATCTTGATTTATGCAGTTTTATGCAGCCCTGTTCATGACAGCTACGTTATGGAAACAACCTAACTGACCATCAACTGGGAGATCTGCAAAAAAATGTGTGTGTGTGTGTGTGTGTGGTGTGTGTGTAGAGTGAAATGCTTTTCAACCATTAAAACAAAAAAGTGGAATTCTGTCAATTGCAGGAAAGTAGATGCAGCTATGGATAATCGTGATGAGATAATTAAGCCGGTCTAGAGAAGCAAATATCACACATTTCCTCTCTTTTTGGTACCCTGGGTATTATATAGATACATAGAATCATGTAGAGATGGCATGTAAATAGATGAAAGAATTTTAGAAGAAAGGAAAAGGCTAACAGGGAGGGAGAGGAGGAGGGGTTCTTGGTTAGTGAGAAGGGTTGTGCTCAAAGTATATAATATACTGGCATGAAAATGGCCTTAAATAACCCAGTTTATGATAAAGATAAAATAAAAACAGAAAGGTAAGGAAGGTACATTCAGAAAAAATAGCACCTAGGTGCTATGGATGCTTAAAAGAAAGGAGGCGTTTCCTTTTTCTTAAGGAAGGGGATGGCATTTGAGTTCCTCTTCTAACCACAAGAAAGCCAGGGCTTTCTCCCGGGCTCATGATCACCCCTCCCGCCAGACTTCTTAGAAACCACAGACACCTCCTGGACGAGCTTTCAATGTTTAGGCTGCTCTGTTCCTTGTCCAACTCCACAGCAGAGCCATTCTCCCAGAACAAATTGCAAGCAGCGAATCCCGCTGCCTGCCCAGGAAAGGCATCCAAACGGAAAGTGAAATTGCTGACCTTTTGGAGCCTTGTGCCTCAGAAGAAAACACTCATGTCTAACAAAGACTCGCTAATATATGCTGGCTGGCTTCCGATGCCTTCGCCAGCGTATCCCCTCACTGTGCCCCCTCCCCGGCCTTAACATTTAACAGCATCATTCTATACTGTACTGTCAGCTTCAATGGGCTCTCTGGCTCCTACCTGAATCCATCTAAGGGGAACAGTAGGGCGAAATAGAAGGGAGGAAGACCAAGACGTAGTCAGAGCCCCGCCCTCCCTCCCTGCAGCATGGGGCATCTCTCCACACTGACTTCTGTCCTCAGATTACAGTAACTGTTCCTCTCACACCTTCCCTAACCTGTTCACAATCCTCCTCACCTCAACAAACCCCTTTGTCACCCCATGTTTTTTTCTACTTTGTCTAATAGTCTGAGAACAATTATATATAAACTCCGGCATCCTGTCCCATGCCATTGCCGAGCCTCTGCTACAGGTGCTACATGTGAAGAAAACACACTGAGAGATACACAGGAGACTGGACAGAAATCAGAGCTTTTCGGGTCAGTCAACAGCTGGATCGCTGCAGTGGGAATCTGGCCCCCAAGATAACTGTCAGTCTAGAAAATTCTGAATGTGGAATTTGGAAGAAAAAGTGGTGTGCACCTTTGCTGAACATAGAAAACTGAGATTTTTATATCAGGGCAGTATCTGCAAGGTCTGACTTGCATTAACAAGCATTAATCGTGAGGTACCCTAACAAGCGGTTTGAGATTGTTGTGAAATGGTGTTCTTTCTTCTCACTGATTTTATCCATTTAAGTCAATAAAATATTATTCCTTGTTATCTTCCTAGAATATTAACTTCTCTGTGAGTGGGACCAGGAAGGAAAAAGGGGCTATATGTTCTCATGACTGTAGACTGGCTCACCCTTCATTCAGAGGGCTAAGAGAGTTTATAGCTCTTTCTATGAAATCCCTTTCTGCAGGCATCTGTTTTAATGCCCCAAATAGAAAGCCCCAAACAGGAAACACAAAAAGAAATCTGTTAAAACAGGTGGCTATTGACTATCTAGTCAAGTCTAAATTTACTACCACTTTGTGGAGGATGTGTGTGTGTGTGTGTGTGTGTGTGTGTGTGTGTGTGTGTGTGTATTACATACACATAACAACCAAAAGTTCTAGGTTCTAAATGTAAACCAAGCATCTTAAGAATTACATAGTTTAAATACCCAGATGTTTGTATTTACTACCTATAAGCAGAATATAAGACGCTATTTTCACCCAAACATTGTCCTTCAATGTAAATAATGTAATTTACACAAAAGCATATAAGAACCTTACCTGTAGAATAGTCTGTCTTTTTGAAACAAAGAAGAGCTTCAAATTGGAAGAAATAGTGTACCATAAGCCATTGTGTCCAAAGATCCAATGTTAATTAAAAGCTTGGCAGGGCTTCATAAGATGCATAGAGTGTGCCTCTGCAGTTTGCAACATGATTACAGAGGCAAGCCTAATATATCTTTAGCAATTATTCAAGAGCATTAGCAAGCATCAATTTGGACCATTGAAGTGTGTCATTTAAAAATCAAGGTCAGGGCTGGGGAGATGGCACAGTAGGTAGAAACACCTGCTGTGCAAGGGTGAGGACATGAATTCAAATCCCCAGCACCTATGTAATAAAACAAGGATGGCCATATATTCCTAAAACCCCAGAGACAGGGAGATCAGCTGGCTGGCTACCAGTCTAGTTCAAGGTTCATCAAGAGATGCATCCCAAGAAAATGAAATTGAGGGGACTAGACCAAGACACCAAACCTTCTCCTCTGGCTTCAGCATGCAGGCACAGACATATGTGTGCACATACATGTTCACATACACCACATACAAAACACACACACACACACCATAGATAGATAGATAGATAGATAGATAGATAGATAGATAGATAGATA
>JANHMN010000009.1:66800469-66811477 GCA_030674055.1 Rhabdomys pumilio | reverse complement strand
ATAGATAGATAGATAGATAGATAGATAGATAGATAGATAGATAGATAGATAGATAGATAGATAGAATATCAAGTGCTTCTTGAACCAGGTCAAAGAAGAAAGAGTGAAATAGATGCCCAGCCTTCCTTCTGTCCTCCATCTCTCTGGTCTTGATTCACAGCAACACAAAACAGCAGTCTCACAGCCTCTCCACCATAATGGACTGTGCCCTGAAACCAAAGCCCTAGTAAATACCTTCTCCCTTAGCTTGTCTCTTACCCAGTGTTTGGTCTCAGCGATGAAGAGTGAGCACAGTACCAGGAGGCCACTTCCATCACGACGCCATCTTATCCATAACGTACACAAGAATCAGAAGAATCCAGCCCTACCCATTCTGCTTGCCTTCTGTGCCTCCCTGCTCCTTTGTGCTAAAGAGAAACCACTCTTTGGTGTTTAGTTTAGGGACAGGGAGCAAATACTGACTGTGAGAGTCCCCAGAGCAAAGAAAAGAAATGACATGGAAAGAGAAGCCCTGAACTCAGAACGCCACTGTGAACTTCACCATCCCAAGGCCGTGGATGCACACAGCTACTCACAGCACCATACAACATTCTCCACACTCCAGCATAGATACTTGGTTCAAGCTGGCAGTGCTGCCGGATCCCAGCACTTGGCCCCTGTCCATTGTATCTCTGTATTCCCTGGTTTCTTACATATAAACTCTTTGCATCTTGAAACCTCCTGAGACAGAGAATCGAAGAAAGTTTACCCTGTCTACTTGTTCAAAGTCAGCTTTGACCAAACCTGTTTCCTTCCACTAATTTCTATGCCCTGAGTCCTCACGACAGGCTATTTGCCTTGTTACCTGGGGGAATGTAATATTGGCTCCACCAGTTCCTTTCAAATGTACTTGAAAAGCTGACACAGGTCACAGCTAAATCTCACCTACAAGACTAAAAGAATATATGACAATAAATATGAGATTAGCTTTGGTGTCCCTAATAGATTCCATTATTGTTCTATCCAGGCCCAAGGGCTAGAGATTCCCTCCTATCCATGCTTGGCAATAACCAAGAAAGTGGGAGGAGCTGTGCGACTGAGTGGTACAGCCTAATAGCTTGCACTCACAGGGCCTGCACGCACACTTGGAAGCTGGTAGGAGGATGGGATGTGAGAAGCAGGTCTGATTAGTTAGTAATGCCTGGATTGCTGAGTAATGTGTAGATACAGAGGGCAGAGATGAAGAAAAACACCCTTGGGAACCAGGCAAGTTTATTACTTGTGCTATCTCATACAAGACTAGTTGATACCTTCTTTCCAACTGATTCAAATATACACACTTTTGATACAGCAAGACGCAAGGCTCCTGAGTAAGCAAAGAAGCAAACAGCAAACAAGATGCTTCCCTGTCTTCTTTTAGAGCGATGCTTCCCTCCTGGCAGCAGAGAGAAGCCCTAAGGGAGCACAGAGGGAATTTTTAAAGCCATCTACAGACTGATATAATCTGAGCTTTCCAATGGCACCTAAAAAAGACCAGCATCCACTGACAGAAACCAGTCAGATAACTCTGCTGCTGCCAAGTTCTCAGGAGGACAATGCCACTGGCAGAAAGGGAGCTATGCTTGGCCCTCAGATCAAGTATGGGAGCCATAAAATCAAGCTCACAAGTCAGGAAGGACTTACCTTCTGCCTCATAAACTGAAAGAGCAAAGAGGGGAGAATTAATATTTCCCAGGCTTGCCATATCGTGAATGAAGGAGAAAGCTATTTGGCTTGGAAGAATGCAGGAATAGAGCCATAGCTGTGATAGAAATGTTGACAGTCATCTATTCATTCATGATTCACTCATTCATAAATCAGCCAGCAGTTATCAAACTGCTGAGTACATGTTAAGACTAAAACTCAGGGGTAGGAACTATGAGTAGATAGATAGATGATAGATAGATAGATAGATAGATGGATAGATAGATAGATAGATAGATAGATGATAGATAGATGATAGGTAGATAGATAGATAGATAGATAGATGATAGATAGATAGATAGATAGATAGATAGATAGATAGATAGATGATAGACAGATAGATATAGATAGATAGATAGATAGATAGATAGATAGATGATAGATAGATAGATAGATAGATAGATAGATAGATAGATAGATAGATAAATAGATGATAGACAGATAGATGATAGATAGATAGATAGATGATAGACAGATAGATGATAGATAGATAGATGATAGACAGATAGATGATAGATAGATAGATAGATAGATAGATAGATAGATAGATAGATGATAGACAGATAGATGATAGATAGATAGATAGATAGATAGATAGATAGATAGATAGATAGACAGACAGACAAACAGATAGAGCAAGCACAGTTCCTAGTAGTAGGAAATCAATCTAGTTGCAGATATAAGATGAACATAAAAATAAAATGTGATAAGTTTATGTCTAACCCTGGGACAGGTACGTGGCACTGAGGAATCCCCAGCTAATTGAGTACAATGCCACCACCTTCCGAGAGAGCCTGCTCTGATCTAGGCTTACCTCCCGCTGCAGCTTGGCCACTCAGTGAGAAAGACCAGGAATCCCAGGGGAAAGCATGTCTTGAATCCACCCAAGGTCACACTTGTGGCCCTCAGTGGCCTGTCACTCTCACATGGCAGCAGTCCATTACTTTCACATGGCACCCTAGCTTCTTCAGAAGCTTCTGTAGTGACTTCTCCTCATTTCAAACAAATTAAAGTAAATGTATTTGTCCTCAAAGAAAATCCAGATGCTGCTAGAAAAGGTCAAAGTTCCAAGGTCAGATCAAAGAGACAAAGAAGGCTGCACTCCAGAGAGGCACAGCTCAGTGCAAGGGCTGCTCATCTGATGTCACACTAAAACTTCTTCATGGCCCTGAGACGCTCCTGGTACCCCTGACCCTTCCTAGCTTGTCATAGATATCCGTGACAGAAAAATGTTTCCCCAAGGCCAGTGTTGACTGAATCTGTTTCCTGTTGGTAGTAGAACAACCAACCCTTTGAACTCCGGGTGACAGGGACACTGTTTCTGCTCTGTAGAGCCAGGCTCTGCCTGGGTAACCTGCATTTCTAGTGGTTTTTGGGTGACACAGATATGGTTGGTGTCTGTACTGATGTCACTGTAGGACACAGGTCCCTTTGACACATTCTAGGTCTTGTCATAGACATTTAACAATTCAGAGAGGAACTGACTCACAAGACAACTCACTGGAGTGGGGGGCTACCGTCAATAACAGGCCAGACCAGCCCTGACTCGATACCAGGAAAGAGCAATAAGAATCTAACTCTCCCAGAACACGGCACAATTGGGCACCACCAAGAAAGTGCTGCTAAAATTGACTAAACTTACTACTTGTGCTAATGACATATTTATTTTCCTATAAATAGCAGAAGTGTGAGGAACGAAGCTGTTGCTCTCTTCTTTGCTCATCTTGACTGCCTTGAACAGCAGGGTTATCATTTCAAAGGCAGCCAGACTACCTGTCTGCCATCTTGAATACTCTCCACGTAAGCCGAGACTACCGAAAGCTACTTGATGAACTTAGCTTATTGCTGTAGTTCTCAAAGGCACAGCCTCAGCCAGGGATATTTGAAATAGCTGGTACCTGACTTTTAATATCACAAACACTAATGGACTCTAACAGACCCTGAGCAGAGAGAAGAATGCCTCTTCCAACAGTCTAGCTGATGGACTGCTATGACCAGTGCTAAGAATGCCTCCTCCATCAGTCTAGCTGGTGGACCGCTGTGACCATTGCTAAGAACAAAGGCTACAATGGATCTAAAACTCGAACCTCAGTGATTGTTACTGATGCTCAGAAGTAAGGCTGTGATCAACTCAAATAAATGTCTGTGTTAGGTAAAAAGTGGCCATGACTGGTCCAGACGAGTGGCTGTAATTAGTTCAAATGCCCTTCCCCGGGCTATATAAGCAGATTGCTAATACCGGTTGGTGACTCAGCTTGGAGACACTCACTGCTGCTGTCTGCCTTGGTGTTAAAGCTTTAGCCTAATGAATCTCTAGGATGCTTTTCTCTTGCTTCCTTCCAGTAGCATGGGCTGAGCTGGTAACAGGAAGAAAAGAGGCAGCAGAGTATGGTGCCAACATCGGGAGAGAAGTGCCCCGGGGAGCTAAGGAGCTGGCAGGTGAGCTGTGGAAGCAACATGGCAGCCAGCTGCATCTCAGGTGAAGACACTGCAGGTTCCCAGCTCCCAAGAGGGCTGATCAGGTGTCTTAGTCAGTCCTGGTAGACTTTGATACCCCAAGTTACTCCAGTCTAACTGGGTTATGGAAGGAAACAAGTAGTCAGCCAAACAGCCCAGGAGCAATCACGGCAGGAAGAAGACAGACAAGAAGTTACAGCCCTGTGTGGCTAGCTGCAAACACAGCAAGGCCAGCTTAGCTGATCAATAGCTAAAGAAGAGGAGTTGAGCTATTGAGGTAAGCCAGGGTAGGATAAAGGTTGACAGAAGCGGACAACTGACAAGAGAAAGCTGAGAGTAAAGAGAAAAAGAAAGCTATAGGAAGCTAGAAAAGAGAAACTGCAGGGCATGGTCTCCAGATTCCCAGAGTGCCATGGGTCTCATACCTAGGCTCAGAGTTCTATCACAGGCCATTGCCAAAGGCTAAGGGTACCAAGTGCCTAAGGCCAACAGCAAATCTGTAACACTTGGGAGACTAAGTGCTGAGACACAAGAGGCTCACATGGAGAAGTAACACTAGAGGGCGCCACTTGCTACTGCTTCTCGCTGCCTGCTGCGGCTGCTCAGTGAGAGCTTCCAGAGATGGCGCTTGAAGAGCTGCTTCTTGTCTACACGAGATTCCTGCCCAGGGGGAGCTAAAGACCCTCCTCCAGAAGGTTGCAAAGGGATGAAAAGAGAAAGGGCTATGTTCTGAGTTAGAAGCCAGAAAGCAACTGAGACTCTACACAGAAAGCCTGTAGACCCCCAGCTCTGAAGAGGTGGCTTTGAGAGACAATTCAGGGCATACCTCACTGAAGAGGCATGCTACATAATGGTGACTTGTGTTGCTTTAGGAAGTAGGAAAATTCCTGCCGTAAAAGAATGAGAAACTCGGGTCTAGGAACTAGAAAACCAACAGTATAGGTAGGAAACAAGCATAGAATCAAAGGTGAGAATGTGACAGACCTTCCAGAAGCCGAGTCCTTATGGGAATCGCGCCCCACTCCATCCCCGCCCCACCCCCCACCCCCAGCATCTCTGAGTGCACCTCTCCCCTGGTCACGGTCTATAACTGACCCTGGTGTTACCAGAATGGTGAGTCACTTGCCACATTCGGTAAGGAACCAATTTGTTGTTTCAAATATTTAATCATCTGGACGTTAGTGCTTTTGTATTTAGTTTCTTTTCTCAGTGCTACAGCACGCTTGACAAGGAACAAGTTCAGGGGAGAAGGATTTATTCAGACTCACAGTTGGTCAGGAAATAGTCCATCATGGCTGGGAAGGCACAGTGCATTCCATGGCAGCTGGGCTCTGTCAGTGGCGACAGGAGTGTATGGCATCATCTGTGTGGGTCAGGAAGCTGGGCTGTCATCCTCAAGGCCTACCTACCAGACTCCAAGTGTTCAGAACTATGAACCTGTGGGGTTTTACATTCAAATCATCACAACACTTTTGTGTTTAAAAAAAAAAATTACTCGAGTATTTGTCTATTACACATCAGACAAATTTGAATGGAGGAAGAATCTACAAAATTCTCAACAAGTACATTTGAGAGTCCCAAAGTCATCAAAAACCAAGTTTCAGCAACTGTCACAACCAAGAGGAGCTTGAGGAGACATGACAGTGAAATATGCCATGGTCTCCTAGATGAGTGGAACTGCAAAAGATATTAGAAAAATCAGAAGCAGCAGAAGCAGCAGCAGAGGGGGAGGGGGAGGGGGAGGGGTGGGGGAGGAGGAGAGGGAGGGGAGGGGGGGGGGGAGGGGGGAAGAAGAGGAGGAGAAGGAGGAAGAGGAGGAGGAGAAAAGACAGAGAGAGAGAGAGAAAGAGAGAGAGAGAGAGAATTTGAAAGACCTGTGGACTTTGTTAGTAGCAATAGACTGATACTGGTTCGATAGCACGAACAACTGTATAAGATTCATATGCGACAGTAACAAGAGGAACATACCGGAAGGGAGGTACCTGAGAACTATGCTAACCTTGACATGTTTCTATGAATCTAAAACTCTTCTAAAATTTACACTGAGAAGTAAAACACTAAAAAATATAAATTACAGAAAAAGAAATAAGATGAACAAAATAAAGTCTCCTTCAAAATATAGAATCCTTGGCGGATGCAAAATGACATTTCAACAGGTACAAGAACTAAGAAGGGCACTGCCACCGCTGTACACCTTTTCAATCCAAGTGCACATAAAGTGCACTTACAGGTGAGTAAGTGGTGAGTCAACAATACCTTCGTGCAAATTGTCATTGCGATGAAACAGAGAGCTGTGTGCGAGAGTTCGAGTCCCTGCACTGCACAAACACGTACACTATTAAAGTTCTTAACCTGGCCTCTGCTAGTCAGCATCCGATGACCAAGGGTCATCTTGGTACTTCTCACGGGTGATGCCCAAATGTTGTGTTTTATTTTGATAACACCAGCATGGAGAAATCCATTTTACCTAAGCCCTTTGACACTAGGATCGCATGATTTTTCAAGGACAGTTTAGTGAGCAGCATTCCTTTATGTTTGATCTTTATCCAAGTGAAGACAGTATAGCAGTTTGGTTTTTATAATGTGTTCCATTTTTAATTATACCAACCACTCTCCTCTTAATCTAAAAATTTCTCTGCCATTACAATTGCAAATATAATTCATTTTTACTAAAGCTAGAAAAATACAAAACAGTAAACAAAAGTCTGCAATTGAATAATTGTCCACGGGTTTCCATGCTCAACATGCAAATATTACTATTCAGGCATGTGCATTTATTGCTATTTCTTTTTTAAAAAAGAAAAGACACAAAATTTAACTTTTAATCCTATACATGTTTGAGCAAATAACAAAGTATCATATACGTCTCCATTTCCAACACATTTTTTAAAAGAACATTCCTACCGTTTTCCCTAATAGCTGTCCTAATTTATTTGTAGCCAGTGGTGTGCAAGCGTTCCTTTTCTCTACATACACACAGATACTAGTTATCTTTGGTCTTGTTCCCCACCCTCAATTAGAAGAGCACAAACTCAGTCTCCCTGTTACCACAAATTATGCAGTTAAGTTTCCCAGCAGTTAGAGACTCGCAGGGAGTCAGGACATTCTGAATGCAGTGTGTAAGCCTTGTTGTGGGTAATTCACCTTCATGATCCTGGCATTTCTTGTACCAGGTAGGTATCTCTTTTGTCTTTTTGATGATTGTCCTGGTGGGGTGATATTCTATTGTGATTTGCACTTTCTTTATGATTAGTGATATTGATTATTTTTTCAAATTCTTTTCATAATCATTTGCATATATTCTGAGAAACATGTTTAGCTTTAATGCTTATCTTTAACTGAGTATTTTTTTTTTATTTCGCTATTGAGTTTTGGAATTCCTCCTGTATTTTGAATATCAACTATTTTTCTTTTGTATGCATTTTAAATATTTTTCCTATTCTGTAGGTTGTCTTCGTACTCTATTGAGTGTTTGCTTTCTTTTTTATTGAATATTTTATGTATTTATATTTCAAATATTATCCCCTTTCCCGGTTTCCCCTCCGAAAACCCCCTACCCTATCTCCCTTCCCCCTGCTTCTATGAGTGTGCTCCCCCTCCCACTAACCCACCTCCACCTCACCACTCTGGCATTCCCCTACACTAGGGTATTGAGTCTTCACAGGACCAAGGGCCTCTCCTCCCATTGATGTCCAACAAGGCCATCCTCTGCTACATATGTATCTGGAGCCAAGGGTCCCTCCATGTGTCCTCTTTGGTTGGTGGTTTAGTCCATGGAAGCTCTGGGAGGTCTGGTTGGTTGATTGTTCTTCCTATGGGGTTGCAAACCCCTTCAGCTCCTTCTGTCCTTTCTCTAACTCCTCCATTGGGGTCCCTGTGATCAGTCCAATGGTTGGCTCTGAGCATCCACCGCTGTATTTGTCAGGTTCTGGCACAGCCTCTCATGAGACAGGCTCCTGTCAGCAAACACCTCTTGGCATCTGCAATAGTGTCTGGGTTTGGTGTCTGGATGTGGGATGGATCCCCAGGTGGGAGAGTCTTTGGATGGTCTTTCCTTCAGTCTCTGCTCCACACTTTGTCCCCATATTTCCTTTAGACAGGAGCCCTTCTGAGTTAAAAATTTGGAGATGAGTGAGTGGCCCCCTCCCCCAACCAGGAGCCTTGCCTAACCTCTGGATATGGTCTCTACAGGTTCTCTCTCCAGCTGCTTGTTTTCAATATTTGTTTCCAACATTGTAATTTCAATCTCTCATCATGTCACCCAAGGATTTTTCTCCTGTGACATTAATTTCTCAATTAAAGAAACAGGCATGAGAGGAAAGATATTTATTCTTTTAATGAGCAATAACATGAGAATATTCAATCAAAGTTCATAAAGTGAGACAGGCAGGGGGATGCACACTTGTTACCCCAGAATTCAGAGGCCAGCCCAGGACACATTATGAGAACTCAGCTGAGACAGCCAACAGCAACAACAAAAAAGGAATCCATATGGTCTTGGCTGATAACCTTTTGCATTTCTGGAATATTGAGAGTGTGATTTATTTGGTAATTGTTTCAAAATCACAGGCCATGTCATAACAAGCTGTAGAAACGGCTCTTCTCAGTTTTTAACTCCTGTCTTTGCCTTTGATCTTGTCTGCCACTGAAAGGCTGTCCCTCTTCCCACAGACGTATTAGGGTTGCTATAATATCACACACAGCCAGCAGATAAGCATCCTGAATCCTCCACTTCACCTCTTCACAAAGATAAGCTTTGACAGCTTACTTATCTCACAGAACTCGAGTCTGGATCAAGCCTTCTCAACTCGTCTTTATGGCCATTGTGCTGTGATATACTATGTACTCTTCCATTTTTATCACAATAAATAAAAATTATTTATAAAATTTATATATTTATAAAAATGTGATTTAATCACAATAAATTTTTTAAAAAATCTAGAGTGTAGTTCATTATTTTATTTATTTGAAAATTTGCCTGGTAGTTCTATTCATAACAAAAATTTCTCCAAAAAAAATTTTTTAAATATTGGTTTTTCATTCTGGCTCAGTCTTTGAATCTAGTAGCCAGAATGTTTCCTTTTCATTGCAGTTGTGACCTGAGAACCCACTTCTACATAAAAACGTAAACTCTAAACTATACTTAATAGCCCATCAGAAATGTATACAGTTGGCTGTAGCTGCCAAGTGCCAAGAATGAAGCTGAAAGAGATTAAAATTTGCCAGGTTTGTTCTTTGAGTCGGTCTTTTAGATCCCCTCTAGTTTATAAATGCACTGAGCACACAATCCCTTTCTAGGTGGTGAGGGAGGTACTGCTTTGTCACAGGGTTATAGAGCACTGTCTAGCAAGGATCTCAGAAACATCACTAATCATGGGCCCTAATGTCAGTTGCATGAACTTTATGCATAAAATGTTGATTCTTTCTGGCTTCCGTGTTCTGAATTCAGCATATTTTTCAAGAATTCTCTTGAATTCGAACTTTTTTTTTCCTGTATAATTATTTAAATACCAATTACATTTTTGGTAGATTTTCTTTTTCAGTCACTAGTACCACTCTGAAAGTAAAATTTAACAATATATACAAATTGTGACCAATGAAAGGATCCCAGGGCCGGGCGCGCCTTTAATACCAGCACTTGGGAGGCAGAGGCAGGCAGATTTCTGAGTTGAGGCCAGCCTGGTCTACAGAGTGAGTTCAGGACAGCCCAGGGCTACACAGAGAAACCCTGTCTCAAAAAAACAAAACAAAAACAAAAAAAAAGAAGAAAGAAAGAAAGAAAGAAAGGAAGAAAGAAGGAAAGAATCCGAGGAATGGAAAATAGAGGCAATATCCTAAATGAATAGAACCTAAACGCATAGAATAAATAAGAAAATTCATCCTCTCATTTCAACAAATGTAGAAAGGACATTTGACAACTTCCATTCACCCTTGGTAAATACGATCATCAAAATAAGAGTAAAGACCTTCCCATACTTGATTTAAAAAAAATAATATCTGCCTGACACACAAAGACTAAATGCTTCAGAGTTCCTTCAGAATTCTTGTGTTAAACTAGATAAGGTGGAACATGCCTAAAATCCTAGCTAGCCAGGAGGCTGAGAAAGGAAATTCAAGTCCTACCTGCCCTGCATGGTGAGTTCAAAGCCAGCCTGGGCAACTTAGTGAGACTCTATCCCAAACAAACAAACAAACGAGCTGTGGATATAGCTCACTGAGGGCTCACCTGCCAAACATGTGGAAGGCCCTACGATCACGAACATACACACACCAGAGACGGACAGACAGACAGACAGACAGACAGACAGACAGACAGAAAGAGACAGGGAGGAGGGAGGGAGAGAGGAAGAGAGCGAGCAAGAGAGAGAGAGAGAGAGAGAGAGAGAGAGAGAGAGAGAGAGAGAGAGAGACTGAGAATAGTAAAATTCTAATCCATAGCATATTAGAATATGACTATATTTAGAGACTGGCCCTTTAAAGAGGTGACTGAAATAAACTGAGACTGTGTGAAGAGACTCTAATCAAACATGAGTGGTATCTTTATAAGGAGGGACATGGACGGGCACAGGGGGAAGATCGTATGGGCAGATAACAAGAGAACAAGGAGAGAAACTTCAGAAGACACGGGTCTTGCCGTTATTTGCTCTTGTGTTTGTAACTCCACGAGTATTTAGAAATAGACCTAAGATGTGTGAACAGACCTGTGAACAGGTCATGCTATTTGTAACTCTAGAGGCTCCATGTTGATTTTCACAGTGGGTGCAGCAGGTTCATATCCCCATCAGCAGCACAACCCCACCAGCTTTGTGTTCCCACCAGCAGCACAACC
>JANHMN010000009.1:66777298-66787727 GCA_030674055.1 Rhabdomys pumilio | reverse complement strand
TCTCTCTCTCTCTCTCTCTCTCTCTCTCTCTCTCTCTCTCTCTCTCTGTGTGTGTGTATGTGTGTGTGTGTGTGTGTGTATACACATGTGTATGTATCTTTAAATGTGTATGTAGATACATGTGGAGACTAAAGTTTTGTATTCTTTTCTTTCTCTTTTGGTATGGGCCTATGATTGGTCTAGACCTTGTCACATTTGCAAAGCTAGTGGGTCAGCGATCCTCATAGACTACCTGTCTTTCTCCCCAGCACAGGGCTTTTGAGTGTGCATAGCCATGCTCAGCTGCTTTGCTTGGGTTTGGGGCATCAAACTCAGGCAAGTGTCCTTGATTGTAACTGAGCTGTCATTCAGCTCTCTAAGCCTGTTGGCATGAAGTGTACTAAGGGCTATGGCAAGATAGTACCAAGTTGTTGCCTCTTAGAATTTCGTGAAGGAGATGTGGCTCATGGCTGTCTCCCAGCATCACGAGAAACCCCAACATGTGACGCCTTTCTGTGGGTGCAGAATCATTGAATCCACTGCACCAAGATTGGGGGCGCACAGCAGAGAGCAGCATGGAATGACCATACATGCAGCCAATGTCACAGTGGGTCTGTTGATACCAGGCCCTTACTATTAAGCAATGTATTTTGTCATTTGTGCAATTATTATGTGTTTAATAGTGAAAAGACAGACTAACCAAAATAGAGAGATATAGCCAATATTCTCTGCACCATGGGTTCTTCATCCATGGACCCCACCCACCATATGTAAACGTTATTTGAAAAAACTTCATGTGCACTAAACACACACAAACTTTTTATGTTACTATTTCCTAAACATAACATGTATTTACATAACATTTACATTAGGTTCTGCATTGTAAGTAACTTACAGATACTTTAAATTGTATGGGAAATGTGTGTAAGATATGTGGAAATTATCAAGGCATTCACACAAGGAACTCCAGCACTCTCAGATTTCAGTATCCACAGGGAATCAGAGTCAGTCCTCTAAAGATATAGAACAATGACTATAATCTAAAATTTGGTCATCCAGAGAAAACTACTGTCATTTTTCTGTGCACATATTTTGTAATAAAAATAAGACCCAGCTAAGTTGTAAGCACCAGCCCTTGGGAAGCTGAGGCACAAGCGCCATGACTTCACCTCCAGCCTGAGCTAAAGGTACCATACCTTGAAGAAAAGGATCAAAGTGTATGCTTTTTAGTCTGTTCTTTTTACACTTGATCAACCATGCATGAATTTAAATTGCTTTTATACTATAATTTCAGCATTTAAATTATATGTGTCCATGCTATATTTTCTCAATAGTCCTCAATATTCTATTTCTCAAGATGTGTTTTCAAGCTTGTCTTTCTTTGTCAGATTTTTGTTTCAATTTAATTTCAGCTTTTGCAGTCTTTTTTTGTTTGTTGGTTTGGTTGGTTGGTTGGTTGGTTGGTTGGTTGGTTGGTTGGTTTTGGTTTGGTTTTGGGTTTGGTGTGTGTGTGTGTGTGTGTGTGTGTGTGTGTGTGTGTGTGTGTGTGTGTGTGTTTGAGACAAGATCTCACTGGGTAGCCCTGGCTGGCCTCAAAATTCTGTCTCAGCCTCCCAAGTGCAGGAAACAAAAGCATACAATTGTGCCTGGCCCTGGATCTCCAATCCTTTTCCATATTGTAATGTTGCAAAAAAAAAATGTAACTAAATTGTTCATACTTTTCTGCAGAACCAATGTTTAAAAGTGTCATTGCTGATCAAAGATACCCACATTTTAAGGTGTTCTCATTTGAATTGGTAGCTACATCTCCAAAAATAGTAATCTATATTGTAGCCAGTAGTATAATAAATATCTGGTAATAATAATTTAAAAAAGTCAAACTTGCATTATAGTGAATCATCTTTTCTTATTTAATATGTATTGGTTTGATAGGTAGATCATTGCTTAATGTTTGTTCATATTGTTCAAATTTTCAGTGTCCACATGAGTGTTCTTTTTGTAACTTGCCTATGTGCGTACATTTTTGCCATATTTCAATGAATATTTATTCTTTTAAATTTTTTAAAGCGTGATACCTGAGTTCTGTGAGTGCAGTAGCCCAGAGAAGCCTGAAGAGGGCGTCTGAGTCTCTGGAGCAGGTGCAGGTGGCCTGATGTCAGTGTCAGAAACGGAACCCAGGGTCCTCTGCAAGGAAAGTGCATACACCAGGCCACCAAGATATCTCCACAGCCCCAAATGTTTACCTCTTAAACCCACTGATAAATTAATTTATGCCTCTTGAATTCAGACTTATTATCAGCCCCAAATGTCTAAATCCTTAGAAGTGAGGTGCCCAGACCCAACTCTCCTGTCTAGTTAGTATTCTGCATTCTGGTGGTTACCTAAGTTCCATTTACAAATCTCTCTATGAAATTTGACTTTGTTGAATTCAGAGCATAGTCACAGAACACTTCAAATGATCTGAGACCTCTCCTCTTTTCTCCTGTTCTACCCCCAGCAGTTTAACCCATATTCTATCAACACGTTCACTCAGATTATGATAAAGAATGTAACTAGACAGGCTTGGATCCACAGAAAGCCCTTCTCTTCAAAAAAAAAAAAAAAAAAAAAAAAAAAAGCAAAAGCCTTTTCTTTCTCTAACATTTTTCTCACAAGTGCCCTCGGGCTATGTTGGAGTCCTGTACATTTATTAATGTCCATGGCCAATGACAGAACACATAATAACGCAGAGGAAACATGGACCCAGTTCAGAGAAGTTTACAGACTCACGAGAACAACATCAGTCAGTGATGTTGAAAGCATAACTGTTCCAATGATGAGTACAGGGTGGGGGCGCTCAGCACTGAAGCAAACAGTAAGAGCCTGACAACTGAAAATGTCGATCAAAATATGATGGCTGCTTGGTCCAGGGTAAAGATGATGTAAACACAAGTAAGTAGACAAGAAATACGTAAAAGTAAAGTCAAAAGTATTTCTTGGTAAATCATACATAGAGAACATGAGAAAGCAGTTGAGTATGAAAAACCCTAGATTTCTACCTTCTAAAGGTAAGGACCATGGATGGCTATTATCTCAGGGGTCCTCCCACAGGTGTAAACAAGTACGTGTGTGTGTCTGTGTGTGTGTGTGTGTGTGTGTGTGTGTGTGTGTGTGTGTGTGTACGAGCGTGTATGTATGTATGTATGTATGTATGTATATGTATAATTTGTTCTAATAATGCAAATGTTTTAGATATTTATCAAACATGTACAAATATTTACCTCAATGTATATAGTCCACCATATGTTGAGGTGTCCACTGAACCCAGAAGGCACGAGATCCCCTGGAAATGGAGTTATAGACAATCATTAGCCACCAGGTGGGTGCTGGGAACTGAATCCTGGTCCTCTGCAAGAGCAAGTGCTTTGTAGTGCTAAGCTACTGCTTTAGGGTCCAACACAAACATTTTAAGCTGACTATATGGCCAGTTACACTGTTGAATCATTCCCCACTCTAGAGTTCAGGTTGTATCTGCTTTCAGAATTTGAATAGTACCCAAACCACCTGAGTGTCACCTGGCTGTCACCTGGCTATCAGAGTTAAGTCTCGGTGGGTTGACACTATGGCTCAGTCCTGAGTTTACCAGGTCCTCATGTCACCTGACCCCTTTAACTATAACTCCAACAGTGAGTTCTTTCACTAATATAAAGATCCAGCTTAGGGGGAAAACCATTTACATTTTTTCATTTTATTAAGCAGCACATTGGAAGCTTTGTCATAAAACTCAGACTAAGGAGGTCGATTGTTTTAATTGTCACAGCTAATTGGGAAAGTCTGAAAGAGATGTATAGGTAGATGATAGATAGATAATAGATAGATAGATGGATGGATAGATAGATAGATAGATAGATAGATAGATAGATAGATAGATAGATAGATAGATAGATAGATGAGCCCAAGCTAGGGAAAGGACAAGGAGGTCATATCAGGCTATGGAATTGGAAGGATTTTGTTTCTTAATGGAAGTTGACTAGATGAAAGTGGAGAGAACCTTAATTAGCCTAATGCTGAACTCAAAAGAAACTGGACAGGAACAAGAAAAGTGCCATTCATGGGACCTATTGCTGTGAAGTAAGTAAAATTGGGTTACCTTCAGGAAAAACTCCATAAAGACAATAAGTAAATTACTAAAGGTTGCTATGCACACACTTAGACAGAGAGATCAGGGGAACAGAAGTAAGCCTGAAAATATGCTCTTACATTGGGGTCAATTGATTTTCAAGAAAGGGCCAAGACAAGTCAATGAGGATGAATTTTTTTTCAACATTGACACTACAATAAAAGTGTACCAGTCAAAAGAATGAAGTGAAACCCCTTATAACATGTGCATACGTGTGCGCACACATACACACTTAGGTTCATAGACCTAAATTTTTAAGATCCCAAACTACAAAACATGTTCATGCAATTGAATATTTCTTATTGATTTTTTTTTAAGGTCTCACTGTGTATGTAACCCAGTCTTCCTTCAAATTGACCATTCTCCTGTCTCTGTCAGAATGCAGAATTGCTACAAAACCTAACCATACCATGGTTATTGTTTAATAATAAAGAAGAATGAAATAATAAACAGAGCACACAGCGGTGAGTCTTTAAAGCAATACGCCAAGCAAAAGCAATCAGACATACAAAGTCATGTATTACAGTCTCCTAGTTACAGTCTATTAGTTACAGTCTATTAGTTCAGACCTTTCCTGACCCAAACATCTCTGGAAACTATGTCACAGACACCAGAGGTGTGCCTTGTCAATCTCCTAAGCCTTTCTCAGTCCAGTCAGGTGGACAGTAACAATTAAACATCACAAGACATCTAAGGGGAGCTGTCCTGGACTATCTGGTTAGGACAGCCAACAGTTGAATACCACAAGGGGCTCAAGTCAGTGTTGTGTAGGACAGAAGTGTTGACTACCCAAGCTCCTCTGGATTCCTGCATCACAAAGCAATAGGCTATGATCAAGAGACTGCAATGTATTATTAAGTTGGTGACTAATGTGTTTTGTTTGCTCGCTTGATTTAAAGCACTAGGAATTAAGCCCAGGGCCCTGCACACATTGAGCAAGTATTCTACCACAAGCTATACCTCAGGATTGCTTTTGCTTTTTATTCTGATACATGGTCTCACAGGTGAACCCATTTTGTAACTCAGGCAAGCTTCAACATAGGATCCTCCTGCCTCAGCTTCAGGAGAAGCTAAAATTATAAATCTTCACTCCCAGACAGAGCTAGGGGCTAGCTTTTCCACACCATAAGTAACCAGAACGAGGTTAATGTAAACTCATTGTCTGGAGTTCTACAGTGAGTGGAATAGATTTCTCTCCAGATGTGTATCCAGGACCTCAGATTTCTCTCCAGATGTATATCCAGAACCTCAGAATGACAACTTACTTAGAGGCAAAGGGTTTACAGATATATGGAAGATAATGATCAAAACAAGATTATGCTAGCTTGAAGGAAGGTCCTGAAGCCACTGATGGTTCTCAGTAGAGGAGAAAGTGGAAGCAGATCTAGCTGCAAGGTGAAGGCAGAGACAGACTGGAGTCTGACACAGGCTGTGAGTGTGTGGACACAGAGGATTGCCAGGAGCACCAGAGCTGAGAAACTGCTAGAAAAATAATTTCCACTGAGTCTGGGTAGGGGACACAGACATTCCCACAGCCTCATTTTACCTCCTGGATTTAGAACTACAAGTAAGTACATTTCTGTCTTGCTAAGCCACTGAGTCTGTAGTGATTCACACTGGTCTGGGGAGATTTTGTTCTGGTCCAGCAGTCTCTGTATCTGCTGCTGAGAAGTGTAGCTGGTATATTCCCAAAAATGAGGGCTAACTGCTCCTACCCCAGGGGTGAGAGAAACACGTGTCTCTTCTCTCCTGGTAAGACCTGAATTCTGTCTGCCCTTTAGAAAATTTGGGTTTCTTTCTCTGTTTTTTTTTTTTTTTTTTTTAATGGTTGTTCTGAAGTGCTTCTGGTCTTTTCCTGTCAGGATGAGAACAACACTTTGTAGTCGCATTCTAGGTTCCTGCCACAAGCTTGAGTGGAGCTTTTCTAATCCATCCTGTCTACACTGGTACAAAGGTGCCATATAACCCGCTTAGAACTACTTGCTTCTTCTTCCCTATTTGTTTGGTTTTTTTTTTTTTTTAAACTATACAAAAATAACATGAGTAAGCGCTGTGAGCTTAGAGAACTCTCTTTCTGTCTCTGTCTCTCTGTCTCTCTCTCTCTCTCTCTCTCTCTCTCTCTCTCTCTCTCTCTCTCTCCCCTCCCCATGCTCTTTTAGATGGGCAGTTGACAAGATTTCTGATCAGTTATGAATCTGACTCGTTTTGTGCACTCCAGCCTGTAACTCCCAGGTCTACACTTCTTAAAAGTATAATGGAAGGTCTTCCCACATTGCACACCAAGATTTCTATTTCCTTCAGGATTCCTTTGATCTACACATACACATCGATTCTGAACTCTAGATGTACATGGCACATGTTCAAGAGCACAGACAGCTGTAGGTACAGGGACAGACTTGGACACATAACAAATTAGTTAGCCTCAACTTGCTCTTGGAGAATTCATGTTAGTGCCTAATCGTGATTACTTTCTAATTTTAGTATGAGTAGTAATAAATCCACACAAATCATGGCTCTCTAGTTTGTGAAATCTATTTTTACCACTTCTGGCTGGTACTGTATTTGCTGTGGCTGTTCTGGTATCTCTCTTATAAAATGTGAGTTACCTATTCAATAAATCATTCCTGACTCAAGGAAAAAGAATTACAAAATAAAAGCTGAGAAACAAAACAGTATTTCTTCTCCTTCTTCTTCTCCTCCTCCTTCTCGTCTTCTTCTTCTTCCTTCTCTTTCTCTTTCTCTTCCTTCTCTCTCCCTCCTCTCTCTCCCTCTCTCTCTCTTTGTGTGTGTGTGTGTGTGTGTGTGTGTGTAGGTGAGTATACACGTGTGCACCTGTATGTAGAAGCCATAGGACAATGTTGAATGTCTTCCTCAGTCCCTCTCCAGCTTATTTGGGAAAAGGGTCTCCCACCAAACCTGAGGCTCATTAGTTCAGCTAATCTGGCTGGCCAGAAAGCTCCCAGGATCCTCTTGTCTCTGGCTCCCCAGTGCTGGAATTACAAGTGTGCAACTCACACTTGGATTTTTCACATGGAAGCAGGGAACCACACTCCGGTTCTTGTGATTGCATGGGGGCACCGTCACAAGTGAGCTATGGCCCCTGACCCCCCCAGAGCACTGTTTCTTATTTTAGATGATCCAAAACTCTTGAATAAATGCTATAGTTTGAAAGGATTGTTCTAGCACACAAGTCATAGATCCTATAGCGTAAGACAGCATTTCTGTTAAGTCTGTTATACAATAAAAATCCAGCTGGACCTGAGTAATCACATTTATTTAAATTAAAGCTATAATAATCTGCCTTCTACTGAATCTCATGTGCCATCAAATAATACCATGGCGTAATTCTAGAGCGTTTACAGGTTAAGCTATTACAGTCTGATATGTGACATTCAACGCTGTATAAAGTGCTTGAAAACCTTACCAAGAAATTTTTATCTTTACCTCTGTTATGAGCCTAATCACATTTAAAAATACCTCTATCGATAAATTAAATTATCTCAAACTAAGAATAAACATTGATGCTAATTCCTGTAACAATAATGCTTCTTCCCATATCAGATCAGATCTCTTCCTGTTGCAGTGACTTCTGGAGTACCGTTAAAATTAAACTAAATGAAACTGACTTCTGAGTGTTACAACTGTCTGTGTTAGAAATAGAAGGCGTTATGAATGGCTCGTCTCACAGAGAAAGGAGAACGTAAGATGCCCTTCATGAGGTCTTTGAGCATCTTTTTCCATTTTCCCTCTGTAGTGTTCTGTCAACAAACTTGACATGCACATCCCTCAGCAGGTGGTGCCCCCCTGTGATTCTCCCTCATACCCATACTAAACATAGGGAGACGTTCCTTTGTCTCTACATCAGACATTAACTGAGAATCCAGGCCCTGGGGGAAAATACATATTTTTATGTGTATTTTATGTATGAAGAGGAAAGAATTATAGCCTGATGTTCTTTATTAGCCAAATATTTGCATTGCTGGTATTAATTTTGTTCATCAATTCCACTACAAACTAATCCTCAAAAATGAATAAACCAGTGATGTATGATCTGTTTTTTCCATAGTGACTTAAATTTAAAAAGAAAAAAAATAGCTGATGAACTAATATGGTATTATCTCTATAGCTAGCTAAGCCAAGGGTGATTATGATATCTTCTGTATGAAATCATGACTCCATCTCCCGGGAAGAGCAAACCAGACCTCACGGTCCCATGAATAAGCAGGCCAGTGTTGAGTTTGAATCTGAGATGGCAAATTAATATGTGTTTAAAGCACCACCGAACTTGCCTACCTGCTAAGGTTCAAAGAGATAAATGACCCAGAGTCATCATTAAATTCCGTATCTACATAGGGACCAGATGCCCCTGCCTTAGATCACTGCTGCCATGACCACTACCCAGAGTTGCTGCTCTCAACCAGCCAGTCTGGCCCACATCAGCACCAGTGCTTGGCCCAATGACACAGCTATGAAATGAGTTGGTGGGTCACTGTTTCCTCAGAAGGAAAGCAACAAGCACAATCAATACTCCATGTCTGCATTCTTTCCCCAAACCCAGAGCTCACTTGTCTCTATTATCTGTAGTCTGTCATGTCAGACTCTACCAGGCAGTCAGGAGCAGTAGTCATGACCTGAATAGCAACAGGAAGGAAGCCAATGATAGAATTCGCAAATGTCTCCAGACATCTGACATTTTGTTTATAGAAATGGCTCTAGGCAGGCCCGATGGCACACACCTGTAATCTTCGCACTTGAGAGCCAGAGAGAGCTCAAGTTCCTCATGGGCTACGTGGCAATATTTTGTCTCAAAACAGAACAAAAATAAAGAAAAACAGAAGTTTGTACACTTTATAGTTTAAAACCATCAAGTCAGCAAAAATGAAAATTAGCCATGTTTGGTAAACTCTCAAACAACTTCCATCTTGACTTAAAAAAAAAAAATCACTGGATATGGGAGGTATTGAAGGGAATGGGGAAATTACATAATTATATTTTTAATTGCAAAAAAGTATTAGAAAAAACAACTTGTATGAAATTCTCATAGAATTAATTAAAGAATTACCAAAAAACCCAAAACAAAACAAAAACAAACAAACAAACAAACAAACAAAACACACTGTACCTACTGGGACCTGGGACTTTTTTTTTTCACTAATTCTTAGAATTAGTTCACTGCCATTTGGATGAATTTGTCTCCCAGTCATGTGCTGAAATTGTAGTCCTCCATAAGTCACTGTCACAGATGATGGGGCCTAATGTAAAAATCTTCCATATTGGGATACCACCCTCAGAAGAGATTATTAGTACAGTTATTTCAGGACAGGAGAGCAAGGTGTTATAAAAAGAACAACCCTACCCCCTAAACTCCTCACATACTGGTTCACCACGTGATGGCACACTCCCTTCCATGTGAGCTCCCACTATGATGCCATCAGCATGCTGTGGTCAATATGTTAGGATAAAGCTAGAGGGTCACTCCCCAGACACTAAACAAAACTATGAATCAAAGAAACCCTGTTTCTCTATACACCATCCAGCCTCAGTCATTCTGCTATCACAACAGAAAATGAACTAGCACAGGTTTCTACCATGCCAATGTCTGGCCCTAATGTGTAAACCTGAGAGTCTCTTCTCTGTACCTTTCTTCCACCCTAAGAAGTAATATCTCCACCACAGATTTCAAATAGCCTAGAGGTTCATTGCTCATACCAGGATGTATCTCTGAATAACACAATGAGATATAGCATGTTCAGCTGTGTTCTTCCTAGGCTTTCTCTTTCTTTATCCTAAAGAGATATGTTTCCTACAGTAAGCAATGGCTAGGCTAATGTCTGGAACTTTTGTCCTACTCAGAAACTAACAAGTTAACTTTGTGCTGTTTTATGGGTACTGACAAAAGACATGAGATTCTAGCTAAACCACAGAGACAGTTATTAATAACCATGCCTCAGTGAACAGAATGAGCTAATGTTTGTGTTGGGTTGTCTTTGTTTCCCCCACCTCAAATTCCTATGGGAGCAACTTGAAGCCACCTGCCCTCTCTATAGAGAGCCCACACTGAGTTCCAAAGAAAGTTATTACTTCGTTTTTTATGGTTGTTCATTGGAAACATGACTTTGAGCAATGACCCAGGAAAAGAATGGCCAAGCCTTACATTCTGGAAAATTCCAGACAGATGTATAAGCACACTCAGGGCCCAGGGAGGATCGCCTCATCCAACAATGACTACCAAATATTGGCAGAAGGACTTGGCCATCTCTAAAATACAAACTCATGCTGGAGTTCGGATGC
>JANHMN010000009.1:66715149-66776898 GCA_030674055.1 Rhabdomys pumilio | reverse complement strand
TTTTCTTTCTTTTCATTATATAATAACTTTTTGTCAGCTATATTAAACCATTCATTTGAGTGATATCTGGGGATCAGCCAGATTGCCCTGAGTAACTAATATATGTAATTAATTAATGTAATTACTTAGCCCTCACAGACTTTCAGTGTATTGTTATAAGTGTGTTGTTAGAACCCTCTTAGAGATGGAGAAACAGTTCAAAGGAGTTTATCCAAACATCACTAAGTTGTATAAAAAGACAGCAAACAGGGCATCTCAATGCTGAAACTGACACTTATAACTTCTTGCTAGTACATTTCCTTCCAAACTATTCTGACTCCTCCTCCAATTCCTGTGTACTGCTTGGGATCAATAACTTCTCCAGTATCACACTTTTCACATAAATTTGTCTTTCCCAAACTAAATATAAGTAGAACATGAGAACACATGATCCAAAGAAAGAGTCTTAAAATCATCAGGAGAGAAACAGTCCATCACAAACAGGGAACCCTCAATAAAGCTAACAGGTTTCTCAGAAGATCTGTTGGAGGAAGGGCTGGTGAGAGGGTTCAGTGATAAAAAGCTGTTGTTGTTTAACCTGAGGGTCTGAGTTTGATCCACAGAACCCATCACAGAAGGAAAGCGCTGGTTCCCCAAAGCTGCAATGACTTACCACATTTTAAATACATTTAATACATCTTTAAAACACTTAAAGATGGTGACACTGGTAGGCTCTCTGCCGTGTGTATTTTGCTACAAAAGGGGAAGGAAATATTTCCATGAGTAACACCCTAAGTCTCACTGGGGGCTTTTGGATGGTCCATGTTGCCTTTCCACTCTGTGATTAAGAGTCACTTTGAGATTAAATAAGCAGAGTGCTACCGAGGGAAATCCCTTCATTCTGAGATGTAACTTAGAGAACTCTACTATCATGGCTGTCCTTCTCTTCTTTCTGTCAACCTTTTGACCAAGTTGTCATTTTAGATATCCCAGGCAATAGCAGGTGTACCTAAGGCCATCAGAGCCAACAGGCTTCTCTCTGGGGCTACCTTGTGCAGTTGCCACCCTACCTGACAGATCTTCTGAATGCATGTGACAGTGGACAATCCACCATAGCAGCAGGGAAATATGCAACTTCCCAGGGACACACTTCTTCCAACAAAACCACACCTACTCCAACAAGGCCACAAATGCTAATAGTGCCACTTACTATGTGCCTATGCGGGAGTATTCATTCATTCAAGCCACCACACTGGCCCTATTGCTCGAGGCCTATGTCAATACAATATCATCGCAGAATAGAAGATGCGGTAGAACAAAATGGCTTGACTTATCACCTGGAAATGAATGACAGTGGAGAGGTAGGTAGGTGGTCCCACAATCCCACTTTGAAAGTATATTTCAAATGACCTAAAGACTTCAATAAAGCCCTTCTCTTGAAGGATCCCTTACCTCCTGACAATAACACCCTGGGGAGCAAGCCTGAAATGGGTGGACCCTTGGAGACACTCAACATCTAAACTATACCTGCCTCCCTGCATCCTGGGCTTTATGGTCTTAGATGTAACCATAAAGGGCCTTTGATTTTCAGCCTGTCTTCTAATACAGGAAAGTGCAACACTCCCCGAAACAGCCAAAGCAGTCAGGAACAACACCAGCTATTGGGCAGCAATGAAATTATGAGAATCTGTTCCCTCTTAGAGAGCTCACTGCTGCTGAGTCCAAGCTATATCCAAGGTCATTTATCTCTACGGACATTTTGTTGACTAATAGGAGGCTTCAGATTAAACCCATTAGTTACTGTCTTCCATATTGACCTCTGGACGGAAAATAAGGGAAAACTTTTGCTTTTTGAAATTCAAATGAAATACATAGAATTTTTTTGAAAGTCCGTCTCTTGAGTGAGAATTAGAAATGGCATAGGGTGTGTTGTTGAGGAGATGGCTTTACGAATAAGTCCTGACCACTTGAGTTCAACTCCTCAGAACCCCCACGTAAGTCAGGAGTGGTAGCTTGTGTTCCTCCTACAGGGAGACAGGAGACAGGAGGCAGAGGCAAGGTTCCCAGAAGCTCATGGGCTGTAGTATGTGCTGCAGTACACAGTAAGAGAGATGTTGTCACAAAACAAAGAACACAACAAGGGTGACACCTGGGGTTGTCCTCTGACTTCCACATATGTGATGGAACACCCAAGTGTGTGTGTGAAGGGAACACACACACAAATGTGCACATATACATACCTATATCATACACATACATGAATTTATACATACATAAGCACAAAAAGAAGGAATGAAAGAAAGAGAGAGACAGAGAGAAAGACACACAAGGAGAGAGAGATGAGAGAAAGAGAGAGAGAGAGAGAGAGAGAGAGAGAGAGAGAGAGAGAGAGAGAACATGTTAAAAGAAAAGAAAGATAGCCCGGTGGTGGTGCATACCTTTAATCCCAGCACTTGGGAGGCAGAGGCAGGCGGATTTCTGAGTTCGAGGCCAGCCTGGTCTACAGAGTGAGTTCCAGGACAGCCAGGGCTACACAGAGAAACCCTGTCTCGAAAAACAAACAAACAAACAAACAAACAAGATATCAACCAATTCTATGGAGACAACTATAAATGTGAGATCAAAGCGAATGAATTACCACAAAGAGTGAACTGTATGGTTTTGGTCTGAGTATTCCCTCAAGGCTGTTCTGATGGAACCACAGCCCCACACAGACCTGGGGTTTACCCTCGTGGCTCCCATGACACATACTGACCTCACCTTTCAAAAATTAGAACATCCTTACCCAGAGTGGGGCAGGATGTGGAATGGAGTTTGTGGCCTCCTAACAAACTCCATAGATATGTTAGCCCTGACTCTCCTTCATTCTGAGATGACATTGGCTGCCCCACCTTTTAACATTTGAGAATGGCACTGTGGAACAGCTTCCCTGTTAAGTAGAAACCAATGGCAGGGACAACCCACACTTCTCTGACTTTTCTTTCATTGAATTTACAAGTGATGACCAACCATTAACAGAGCCCTGTTGAAGTATCAAGACCATTGGTGGCAAGAGGGAGGATGCCCTAGATGAGAGAAACGCTCCAGTCACTATGTAGCTAGGTACCCACTGCTCTGCAATGACCCATTCCTCACTAGAAATGTGAAATCTATAGTTTTGGGGAGTCTTTATAAATGTTCTAAAGCATGTGAAGCAACTCCAGAGGAGCAGAAACCACTGGCCAGGGAAGCTGATATTCTAGAGAGTCAAGGGGCAGAAGCTACCTGGAGCTGAACTCCAGCTTTCAGGTGTGCAGAAGGCCTGGGCCCTGCAATTGCCTAGGCATAAACTTTAGGCTAAGGCCAACAGGAAACACAAATAAGGGTAAAAGTCTGTGTTTTCTACCCTTGAAGAGACTCCTACTGTCAGGAAATATGATACAGCTGGTTTCTGTTTTAATTTTACTTAGTTTTAAAATGATACATACTGTGGAGCCCATAAATAAAGCAAACTCTAAAATGCTAATGAAATCATCCTAGTGCCTATCGTTAGCAATAACCACACTCAGTGTGAAGGAATAGCCTTCCAACAATTCTGCTGTATAAATTTTCCCACACATACAGACATATCAGGTACAGATATGCAAGCACTCATATATGTATATATGCAAGTACATATATACAATTGCACATGTTTTCACATACACAATCACACACCCATACACACACACACACACACACACACACACACAATCACATATGCATGTAAGCCATATGGACACACATACAAATACACATAGAACTACAGACACTCAAATATATGACTACACATTCACACATATATAAGCTGACACATATGTAAGCACATGTGCATGTACATATACACACAAATGTACACAAGCACACATGCAGATATTTTAAATAAGTAACATGATCAACATGCTGTCGTATAATATACTTTATCAGTATTACTGATGCAGACATACAGATAATATATGCATTTTGTGCTTTCAGATTTAAAACAATTTTCTTAGCATCTTTGCTCATGAAAATCTCTTTCTCTCTCTCTCTCTCTCTCTCTCTCTCTCTCTCTCTCTCTCTCTCTCTCTGTGTGTGTGTGTGTGTGTGTGTGTGTGTGTGTGTAGTATGTATATTGTGTGTCAAGAAGAATGTCCATGGATCTGGATTTTAAAAAAGAGTTAGTGCATGTTTTAAGGATCTTTTCATTATCAAGCTAAAATTGGTTTTGTCTCTTCTCCAGTATTTATTGTAAGTTGCATTGACTGTATACTTTCTAATTGTGTTGATGTGTTGAAACCTGGCATGTCTGTTATGGAGGTCTATCAACTAGCTTTTGTCTTACTGCTGTGAGTATTAGAAAACCTTGATTTTCTGAAAAAAAGCTTGAAAGTGCCAAAAGAGGTGAGTTAGGCTTTAAGCAGAAGCAAGAAGGTAGTGGGCTTCATTATTGCTGATATAACAGCTTTAATTTCATTAATTGCTAACACCACTGCTTCTACAATAACTTTGACACAAATAGTTAAGACAGCTATTTTTGTTAACCATCTAGCAAAAAAAATGTTACTAATGTATTGAGTATACAAAAGGATTTATATAGGTGTCTGGAACAATGGATTGATGCTCTATATCCTATTCAAGTTATCTGAAGGAGGTTCAGGGTTCAAGAGTTAGGAGCCATCTCAAGTGTCATGACAAATATCATTGGAGTAGTGTTACTTCTAAAATTTACAATGATTGTCATTATAATTAGAAAACAAGTTTAAGGACACCTGTAGGGTATTTGGCATAATTCTAACACCTCTCCAAGTGTTTTAACTTTTCGTAGTGACATTATGAATTTAAAGAATGCTGCTCTGTTGACCTTTGATGCTGCAGATAATGCCGATAAAATTATCCTTGGCCTGAGGTCAGTATTTCCATTTTGATCAAACCTCAGGAATCGTGTATATATAGCTTGATCATACAAACCCTCCTTGTCCTGGAAATACTTTTATTCCTGCTCATCATGTTAAAGCTTGTCTCTAACTACATCAACAGGTTGGCAGCCAAACTACATGACTTGAAACTGAAAATGGACCTCCAGACAGAGTTATTAATTTAACAGGCTGGCAAGCCAAGGACAGGTAAGATTCTGTACAGAGCCTTACTAACCTAAGACATAAATGCATTGCTTTTGATAATGCATATTCCATGACAGGTAAGGAAGGCTTTCTTGTCAGAATGACCTAAGACAGGCTCAGTCTGGTTTATACAATAAAAAGGGGGAGATGTGGAGAGCTTTTGGGGCTGCCTGGCAGGAATCTGACATTGGTCAAAGGCAAGGAAATGGGCTGCTTGGAAGGAATCTGACATAGGCCAAGGACAAGGAAATGAACTGAGGGAGGAATCTGACATTAGGCTGGAACAAAGAAGTAATTTCAGACAGAAATCTAAATCCTAAGTTAGAACAAAGGAGAAGTTTCAGGCAGAAATCTAAATCTTAGGCTAAAACAAAGAAGTAATTATAGGCAGGAATCTAAATCTTAAGCTAGAACAAGAAGTAGGCTTCAGGAATGAAAATTACTTTGGACTAGAACAGGAAAGTAGGCTCAGATATTTTGGTCATCCTGAAAGGCCTTAGAAATAGTGATCTCAGGAGTGATCACAGGACTCTGTTTATTGTCGTGCATGTTCTTTAACTATCTGTGTTTATTGTCTTGCTTGTTCCTTGACTATTTGCATCTATTGTATTGCATGTTCTTCAACCTAGAACGGACCTTAATACTTACATGTAATTTAAACAGTATAGAGACAAAAAAAGGAGGAGGAGGGATGGGTTAGAGATTAATAGGGAAGGAGTGAATACGGAAAAGGGATAACATCTGAAATGTAAATAAATAAAATATCAAATAAAAAAAATAAAGCAAAAAAGAAGAAGAATGTCCATATGTCATGCTCACATGGAGAAGTCAGAGGACAAACTCTGCTGTCAGCTCTCACCTTCACCTTGGTTGACACAGGGCCTCTATTTTCCTACCATGTGAGCCATATTATCTGTCCCTCCTATACCTGACTTACCCCAGCTTCTAGGGATTCTCTTGTCTCCTTCCTCTTATGGGATGCTAGGACTACAGACAAGTACAACACATCCAGATTGTATCATGGTTTTAGAAATTCAAGCTCAAATCCTTATGCTTGTGTAAAAAGCACTTTGACCCACTGAGATGTCTCCCAACACCTCAGAAAAATTCTTAAAAGTGGAATTGTGGGGTTGGGGGAAAGTGCGAGTCTTCAAAACCTTGGCAGATATGGCTAAGCATACAATGAATGGTCTGTTATCACAGGAGCTGTCTTGGGGTTACTATTGCTGTGATGAAACACCATGGACAAAGCAACTTGGGGAGAAAAAGGTTTAGTGCATCATTGAAGGAAGTCAGGATAGGAACTCAAATAGGGTAGGAACCTAGATGCAGCATCTGGAGACCATGGAGGGGTGCTGCTCACTGGCTTGCTCCTTAAGGCTTCCTCGGCCTGCTTTTCCATAGAACCCAGGACCACCAGTCCAGGGATTACACTACCCACAATGGGTTGGGCCTTCTCTCATCAATCACTCATTAAGAAAAATGCCTTACATCTGGATCCTGGGCATTTTCTCAACTGAGGTTTCCTCCCTTCAGATAATTCCAACTTATGTCAAGTTGCCATAAAACAGAATCCCTGTGTCCCCATAGTTTTCCTCCCAGCTGATGAAGCCCTACTTGGGCCCTTCTCTTGGCCTGGCTAAGTTCTGCCTTTTCCCAGAAGAAGGCATGGGTATACCTGGCTTCCCAAGTGTCTCCCAGAGAGAAAGTGTGAATTCCAGGTTTCCTCAGCCTTACAGTCCCACGGTGGATCAGGACCCTGACTGCCCTCAGGGAGTCTCCTCTCTTCTGCAGTCTCTCGTGGCCCTCCTTTCCCATGGGAGACCTGTGACAGGACCTGACACAAGAGTCACCACTCCCCCTAACACACGCCTGAGTTCTCAGCAAACGACGCTGTGTAGAGACTCCAAGCAAGTATCTGTAGCACACCATCAAGAGTGCTCCCTTAGTTGTAGTGTACAGAAGTAGTTCCTACCTTCAAGAGGCACATTTTACCTGCTGGAAACATTTAGCAACATCTAAAGACACTTCACATTATCACAACTGGGGCAATGTGCTACCTACCAGTGACCAGTGATGCAGACCAGAGACGCTGCTAACAGACTTCCAACCTCCAACCCCCGTGAGACAGTTACCTAGCTCAAATGTCAATGGTGGCAAGTGAGAACTCCCAGCATGCATTATGTATCCCTGGCTATTTTGGGTCCTTTGTTTTGGGTTTTGTTTCAGTACGAGTTCTCACCATCTTTCACTATGTAGTACACGATGACTTCAGTTGGGTTTACAGGTATGTACTACCATGCCTGACTTATAGGAAGCCTTCAAAAACAAAAGCCAACCTTCGTAATTTTACCCCTGTGGTCGTTAATCTGGTCTCAACTTGGTGGGATTTAGAATCGAATCGGAAACAACCCTCTGGACCTGTCTGGGATGGAGTATCTAGATTCTGTTAACTGAGGTGGGAAGAGCCATAAAGAGCAGTAGCATCCCATGAGCCAGGATCCTAAATTGAGAAAAAAAGGGGGAAAGAGCAGAGCTTCCATCTCTGCTGCTCCGGGACATGCAGATGTCACGTGACCACTCCTGCTCCATCTTCCCCAGCACAAGAGACAGAATACTGAACCCTGAGGGAGGGGTGGGGGGAACCTTCCCTTCTGAGAGCAGATACTTTGTTACTGCAAAGTTTGAAAGTAACTATTACATCCTTCAGTGCCTTTCCATGTTCTGCTTTCTCTTCTCACGCAGAATCAAGATCCACAAACCCTATTTTCAAGAGTTCAAAACTGTCTACTGACTTTGAATACCAGGTGGCTATGGTACAAATAAGTCTGGCTTTTCTTCCTGTGTTTTTGTTTTGTTTTGTTTTGTTTTGTTTTGTTTTGTTTTGTTTTTAGGGGGGTGTCATTTAAACAGCAGAACAATAGAAAACAGCTTTCTCCCTGTGGCAAATTTTTATTTCTTGATATCACTCTAATTTACAGTCTTCTCTCCAATCATAAGCCACTTGTATTGCCCTGGAGGCAATGGGTAGGAGTCTTTTTTGTTCCTCTCTAAAAGAGTTTTAACACTCAGGCTGGAGATATTGGCTCAGTTGGTACAGTGTTTGCCTGGCAAGCACAAAGCCTCAGCTTTCATCTCCAGCAACGGATAAAACCTGGCATGATGGCAAACCCTATAATCCCAGCAACTCTGGAAGTGGGTGCAGAAACAGCAGGTATTCAAGGTCATCTTCAGTTCCACAAGAAGTTCAAGGACAGCTTGGGTTATATGAAACCCTGCCTCAAAAAATAATAAATAATTCCAACAGCCCACACACCACCCCTTCTCTCCCTCTCCATCACCATTCACATAAATCAAGAGCAGAAACAAGACATTTGGAAACAATTGAACCCATTCTTTCAGCACACCCCACTGGTTGGAAGAGTAACTGAAAGGTACTCACATTTTATCCACATCTGGACTTATTCCAGCTCCCCTCTGGGTTTATTCCCTCACTAAACACTCAGTAGATTTTGTGGGCCAACCAAAAATGGCTCCCCCAGAAGAGAAGAGCAATGAGCCATGAGCAAGAAGCTTGAGGTAAAGCAGATGGGCCCTGTGACAACAGCCCCATAATGTTTCCCTGGTGCATTGGAGTGACATTGAGGAAATGCTAACAGCCTCAACTGTTTGTAGAACAGAACTTTATTACAAAATTGAGTCCACAGCCTAACTGTGTGTACACACATACAAATTTAAAGACATCTCTGCCTGCCCCTGGTGGTAAATTATCTGTGCTCAATTTCTTCCACTGCCACACAAAGAGCCAAGTTCTATCTACCTCCCAGCTAGGAAACCATCCTTCTAAGCCTGATCAGAAATATCAGCAGGAGAGTGCAGCTGAGAACCGCAGACAGTGGCCATGAAGGAAAAGCTCCCGGGATGGAGAAGTGGCTCAGGGTGTTCTGTGTCCACAGCAAAAGCCTGAGGACTGGGATTTGGATCCTCAGAATGCACTTAAAAAGCCAGAGCATGGTAGTGTATGCTTCTAATCTAAATATTGGGAAGGTGGAGACAGAAGGATCCTGGGAGTCCCTGGCCAGTCAATCTTGCTATATCAGCAGGCTCCAGACTCAGTGAGAGACTGTTTCAAAGGCATACATACACACAAAAATATATACAAATATTCACACACAACACACACACAAGACTATAATGGAAACTTTTATTTGTTATCTAGAAAATCCTGAGATTCAGTAGAGTTGAGAGTATTGTCCACATCTGGCAAAGAAATATCTCTTAATGGACATAGCCACAAAGACTCAGATTTCTGTCTGTAGAATGAGAAGTTTCCACTGATCCCCCTTGTAATACTTAGCACAACATGGCGTTGCTGAGTGAATCGCTTATGCCAGAAAGTCCCCACACTGGCTGTGACCTAGTCTCAATGATGTCATCTATAGAACAGCAGCAGTTGCCTCCTAAGAGCTTACTAAAAGTGTTGGCTCAGGCCCCTCTCTAACCCTAACTACAGACTGAATTTTAACAAGATCCTAGGCGATTCATATACTTATTAAAATTTGATAAGCACTGTTCTAAACAAATGCTCTTAAGAAAATGTAGTAACTCTGCCCCCAAGACAGCTGAGGACTTATTCCATCTATCAGTCAACTGAACACTGCCTGACAGCTCTGTATCCTGTGCCAGCCTGAACCACTACACAGAATATAAAGTAAAATAGCATCAAGGAAATACAGGGTTGCCATAGTCCTCTCCCCAATGCCTCCCCGCCCCGGAGATCCTGGACACACCACCATGAGGCAAATGAAAGGCAGCTTTGGCTTCTAGGGACTGGTCTGAAAAGAAGCCTTAGGAATCCAGATGTGCATCGGTGTGGCCATCCAGATGTGCATCGGTGTGGCCATGTCTACTTCTTACCATAGGTCTTCTCCAGGTGCCTCTGCTGAGAAGTGGGAAGGCAGCTCTGAATGAAGATGTAAAATCAGAGATAATGGGAAATGAATAAGCCATAGGTTAGAACAGAACAAGAAAAGGTGAAGGGTAGTGGTACAGGCCTGGACCCCCACAATGACTTTAATAACTAATTTCCAGGCTGCCAAAGGCAGTCTCCATCAGTAGTTGTGAGCAGGAAATGAGTGACCTGTGGCCATTGTGACTTTGCTCCAGCTAGGGAGACTCGGCTCTCATTGCCTGATAGGCCTGAGTCTTTTTTTTTTCTTTTTAATTTTTTAATTTTTTATTTAAATTTGTTTTTTATTTCTTTACTAGATACTTTATTTATATACATTTCAGATGACATCCCCATTTCTCCTCCTTAGAACCCCCTACAATCCCCCCTCCTCCTTTTTGCTTTTATACCATGATAATTACATGCAAGTATTAAGGTCAGTTCTAGATTGAGGAACTAGCAATACAATAGATGCAAATAGTCAAGGGACAAGCAAGACAATAAACACAAATAGTCAAAGAGCAAGCAAGGCAATAAACAAAATTCTGTGAACACTCCCGTGATCACTATTTCTAAGGGCTTATCAGGGTGACCAAAAAATCTGAGCCAACTTCCTTGTCCTAGCCCAAAGTCATTTTCATGTCTGAAGCCTACTTCCTTGTATTTTTCTTAAATGTGACCAGTTATTCAGACTCAATCATGAACTGGTCTAGAAATCAATCCAATATTGGAAATAACAGTCTTCATTTGGAAGTCTGGTTCTGGACCTTTTCAGAGACATACTTGGAAGTTAGCTGCAATTCTCTATGATGTTATGTTAGCAAGAGATAAAGCTGAGGCAGGATCTGGATTTCAAACAAGTGTTAGTACCTGTGTTAAGGCTCTTCTAATTGTCAAGTTAAAATTACTTTTGTTTCTGGTATAACAGCTTTAATTACATTAATTGGGGCTGAGTCTTAAAAAAAAGAAGCTCTGGGGAGGCAGCAGACCTCTCTCCCCGGCTTCTGTTTAGACTTGGGGGTAAGAAGCAGGCTGAAGATGCACAGACAGGCCGAGAGGGACACGTGGGGAATCCCTGTTCTCCCCTCACCAGCCTCACCATTGCTCTGGCCTGGCAGAGACTATATTCCTTTATCATAGTGTTGAATGGCCCCATGGGGGACACAGTGGATGTATGGTACCTTCAGGTGAGGATAGAGATTATGCTGGGACACGGTGTACTATCTCATGTAAGTGGGTGTGGACCACTCACATGGTATGCTGAGAAACTGCGGGTGTTGTTAACCAACCTACAATACAAAGGAGAGGCATCCCACTGCACAGCAAAATGTCAATGTGTCAGAAACACATCCTAGCCACAAGGCCCCCTTTAAAGTGGCAGATTCCCTCTGGCTTCCTCCACCTTAGCCTCTCTTCCCCATATGGGTTCCATTAAATCATGCTGAAATCAGTACCATTCTCAAACCTCAGTTGAATGAGCCTTTTGGCAGATTGCTATGCTCTTCACTGGTACAGGACTGATCATGAGGAGGAAAACCAATAGTCTATTTGTTCTGGGTGGTAATTCTTAGTTGATGCTTTGATCATGGTGGGGGAAGAGATGTGGGAAGCTATGACGACAGGAGATTGGGACTCCAGAACTCAAAGACTCTGGCAGAGTCTATGAGGGAGCTGAGCTACAGGCATCATCCACTCAAGCCCTAGTGATGAGAGGGTGGCCTGAGAACAGAAGTACTTTCCTCCGTATACTCAAAGGAAGCTTACTTAACAAGTTAGAGAGGCCACAGGACTGTGGTCCTGACCTCCATGGATGCCTTCCGATAATGTAAGAAAGACCACAGCAAGTGGCTTACATATTTATATGTGCTTTCAAATTTTGCAAGTCAGGGTTTTTCTTTTTGGACCCAGGGTCACATATAGACAAAGACAGTCATTAAAGTGTCATTGATAACTGCCTCATTGTTTATCCACCTTCTTTACGATGAAATTCCATGCTGAGCAGTGTGCTGCAGAAACTGAGAGAGATAATGGTGTTCCCTGGGACTAACACCCAGGGTCACTTTGTGGTGTCTGTCACTCACCATGACCCAGGCTGGTGATGACTTTGTAAGAACTGGCTTGAGGTGGTGCAAGGAGAGCGCTCCAGCACTGTCCCCCAGAAGTCCCTGTGCTTCCTTCTCCGCCAGAGGAATCCCTGACTTGTATTTTGACAAATCCTCCATGTTGGTCACATTAATCTTTACTTTTATTATTTTATTAGTTTGTAGAGAGAGTACAAGTGGGTATGAGGGGCAAATATGTGTTCAGGTGCGCACGCACACACACACACACACACACACACACACACACACACACACACACACATATGGAAACATCCACCAAAGTTAGAGAAACATCCAGTCTTCAATATTACATCACAATAATGGAAAACAAAATTATTAACACTTTTGTTAGAATTCTTCTAAGTCACCCAAGATCTCCTTGAGCCTGGAACCAATCTGTAAAGTCCAGGTAGCAAGGACATCTGGCACAGATGTTTACAATGACTGAGGAAAGTGAGCAAAGCTGTAACCCACAGCCTGTAACCCACTACATTTGGGTTTTATAGCACATAGTCCAATACAATAGTACACAGTTATCTACATCTCCCCCCCACCCATGTGCAGCCTGGTGCTGCCAATTTATGAAAATACATCAGTGTCATTAAGAGAAGGGAAGGGCAGGAAGAACCCCAAGGCATGGCAGTGACCATCCTGGTCATTCCTAGTGTACAGCACAGCATAAGCCATGTGTGGCTTAGTGTCATTCTACATCTTTGACTTAAAAATGAAAAATACTGTCAAAGCCCTCGCTGACAGTAAACTTTCCTACAGATCTGGAAAGCTGGCTTTTCAGGGTTCTAGTTATCCATAGGCTGTGTCATTGCAGCCCAGGCCTTAAGTTTGGAAATGGCTTTTCAGCATCATTGTTACAGTCCACTGTGTGCCATCACTCCCATGAATGACTCTGGGGACAGGGGACACTCAGTCTATAGTAGAACCGACGCTCCATCCATCTTATTCACAGGCTTTGGGGCAGAAAACAAAATTAAAGCAAGAGTTGATGGCCACTGCCTGGACTGACAATCTAGTAAGCCCAACCCAAGCAAGGCTGAGGTTACATTGTTCTCAATAAACTGGTGTACTGCTCAATCTAGAAAATGTTCCCATCAGATTGACCTTTCAGCAAACCTCTGGACATCCTCTTGATTGATGACTGACATGGGAGTCACCCATTGTGGGTGTTGCCATTTCAGGGCAGGTGATTTTGGGGTATACAAGAAAGCAACTGAGCAAGCCTGTAAGCTGCACTCCTTCATGGTCTCTGCTCCAGTTCCCGCCTCCTGCTTCCTGCCCTGACTTCATTTCATGAAAGATTGTTGTCTGAAGATGAAATCAAAAGTTGCTCATGGTCCAGGTGTTTCATCACAGCAATAGAAACCTAACTAAGACAACTGGTGTTCGTTTCTGCAGTAACTGGGGGTTCTTTGGAGGATCCAAACCCTCTACTTAAAGGCAGCATGCTTAGCTGTTTCTCCAACTTGTCCTTTTCTCAAGAGAGTTCTTTAACTGCCCCATCTTTCCCTTTTAAACTAGTTTCCATGAAATTTCATATAAAACACAGACCACCAGATACAACAGACCTCAGAAAGAATGAGGCGGGGAGAGGATGACTTCAGAGGGAAAACTTCAAAATGTTTCCACGGGGTGGAAAGTTCTAGCTAAATAATCTTTCTACTTCCCCACTTGCACAAAACAAATAACTCCATCTAAGACACAGCCCATGGATATGAGTGGCAAGACAAGCTCCTTGAGGATCGTAGACCCAATCACTGAAGGAGGAGGACTTCAACTTCCTGCTTTCTCCCCGAGACTGTCTTCCTGCAAGAAACACTGGGCGAGACAAAGAGTGAAACCTTAGTTTCTGATTAATCACGCTGTTATGATTTGGTTGAACATTTGCCAAGGCCTGAGTGCACTTCCTCCTCCTCTTCTCTTGCGTTTTTATTTTCCTGACTGACGGCACCCACCGTCTACTTGAGCCTTCATTCTCCACCAGAGTCAATCGTTCAGTTCACTCATCAGAGGCAAAGCAATACGACCGCTCAGTCTTAGAGCACAACTTTCAGAACCAGGAACCAACAAACCTTTTCTCTTTATAAGCTAACAACTGTCTCCAGTATTTAATGATAGAAACTCGAATAGGGATAAGATACATTCAATCCATCTATACTAATCATACAGTGTGTGTCAGACTCTGACCTCAGAGCTGGAAATAAGGCAAGATGTTTCCCATGGAAACATTTTGAAGTTTTCCCTCTGAAGCCATCCTCTCCTCGCCTCATTCTTTCTGAGGTCTGTGGTATCTGGTATTCTTGGAGTTTACATTTCCCTACTCTGGTTGTTTGTTTTGCAGCAGAGGTTTATGGATCTCAAGCCAGTCTTGAACCTGCTATGTATCCAAGACTGACCTGGAACTTCTGATCCTCCTGCCTCTGCTTTCCAAGTACTGGAACTATGGGTATACACCACTGCACCCAGTTCAGGAGGTTCAGGAAATCACACTCAAGAATCTGCGAATACTCAGCAAACATTCTACCAACCGATCCATATTCCCAGGCCCTCATTTCTTTGTTCTTGTAGGGTTTGTCCTGAGCCATGTGAATTCCCACCTTTAGGACTTCTGTTTTCCTCTTCCAGTTGCTCAGATTTCCACCCCTTAGCATTTGTTAGCAAATTCAAAACTTCAAAGCCTAACTCAAGTCAAACTCTTGCATTACTTCTAGATTTCTCTAGTGTAAGGTATTTTTAACCTACACAAAACCCTAAATATTCAGACCTTAAGGCTTTATTTATCTTTTATGTATGTTGATACACAGATTCTATTTCTATAATTATTATAGATTAAAGCACTTAGATGACATGGGCTAGAACTTAAACTTTTTTTAATACCAGCACTAAGAAGAGTGCTCTGTATGAGAGGATACAGCAGAGACAGTGGTCATTAGCTGGAATGCAAACAAAATGTATCGTCTCCTTCTGTCTGGAATAAAGAACCAGTAAATAAAGCAGCAATATCTATCATGTGAAAGACTATTTTCTTGGGTTGCAATTTTTTTTTAATTCATTGGTAACTGTAAAAGGCCAGTTTTCTTGGTTGGTTTTAAGTACCACTCAAAGGTCTATTATCAGCTGTCTCCTTGAATGAACTGCCTTTAAGATTTATTTCCCAAGAATTATAGGGCTCATGGATGCTTACTTCTCACTCTGCTTAAACTTCTTTGAGCAAGCAGCTACTCTGCAGGAATGATGTGGTGGACTGAATAATGGCAGTAGCAGGATTAAACTCTACTCTCATATAACAAAATTTTAAAAATGAAACAAGATATGCTTCGTAGCTTTGTAAAACAAATGGTCAAGCTTTGCTGAAACTCTTGCCATTATGCAATCTAGTAAGTTTTGTATGCCTGAGGAACTCCTGCTTAGCAAATACTATTGCTGTTAGGCTGATACTTTTTTTCACAGAAATTCTGGAAAACCCAGGAACTTGCCAGAAACACACATTGATAACAAATCTTCACATTTGAATGTCTCTCTAAAAATTTTAGTATTTCTATACATTATCTTACTTACTCCTTTATGAATCAACCATAAAGAATACATACCAATTTTATTAATTTTAGGTTTTGATAATGAGTCTCAAGTGGTATTAAGAGTGTGACGAGAATTAGTCATCTGAAATACATCTATGTTGGTTTCCAACTTTCAAAGAATATCTCTTGGGAACCTCTTATGAAAGAGGCATAGTAGCACCATCAACCCCACAACCATCTCCAGTGTGTCTATGCCTAGTATGTCCCTTACCTTCCCACACATGTGCACAAACTACTAACAATTTTACTTGCCTGTGGTCCTTTTCTCTAAATTTGAAATTGAATAAAATACCTTCTGGGAATATAACCCAGTAGCAGAGAACTTTCCTAGCATGTATAATGTCTTAGTATTTGATTCTCCAACACCATACACACACACACACACACACACACACACACACACACACACACATACAAATTAACAGAGTTCTGGTTAGGGGCAGACTTGATGGGATCATAGCATTCATAAACAATTAAGAACACACTGACAAGGTACTTTGAAATATCTGTTCTAAGCACTTTAGCAACAAGAACAGTAAGGGCTGAATTCAATACCCCACGGAGAAGGGAAGCTTAGAGGAATGAGCCTAAGACATGGTATAGTCTCTTCTGAAGGTATTCATCAATTCAAAAGCAACAGTGGAAAGATTTGGAAATTAGATGGGGTTTTGTAGTTCTCACAGGGATGAAGGATAAGCATTGGAGTTTAGATTTTTCAAAGAAGAGTCTCTGCAAAACATTTCAGAATTATGGATGTGACACAGAATGACTTCAGCCATGGAGTAAGAATGACATCAAAATAGACACATGAGGAATAAAACAGAATAAGAGCAGCCGGTTTTCTATGTGGATTGGATACTAGACTCTGACATCCTGCCAGAGGCAAAGGCAACTCTGCCTGTAAGTATGTCTCATTCACAAACCTGGCTTCTCTTTATACATTTCCCTGTGAGACTTGGAAAAAAAATAGAGAGAGGTAGATAGATGTTTAATTGATAGATGGTGAATATATACAAAAATAGAGTGATGATAATATAATAGATACATAGATAATAGATGCTTTATTGATAGATTATAGAATATGGTAGGTAGATAGATAATTGATAGATGAATGTATAGATGGATAGATAGATAGATAGATAGATAGATAGATAGATAGATAGATATAATTTTAAGTCAATATCCATGTTCTATAAAGTTGTACTTTAATGGGAAACACAAAATATACATAGTATACTACATAAGGTAACTGCTAAAACAGTATGTAACCAACAAGCTTGGAGAAGAGAACAAATCAAATACAAGTATGTATTCAATTTTTTTTACTCTTTTTTAATTTATTTTTTATTGGATATTTTATTTACATTTCAGATGCCATCCCCTTTACCCATTTCTCCTCACTAGAAAACCCCTATCCCATGCCCCCTTCTCCTTTTTGGTTTTATACAATTTTTTTAATGTTAACCAGAGGCTTTATAAGTTTGGTAATGCTCAATATCAATCAGGAGTGTAACCCAATACTCAACCTAGATATATCAACTATCTTTTACTGGCAGAGACATGTGAAGATCCACCTCCATGCCCCCCCCCTCTTTCTCTCTCTCATCACCTAGATCCTTTTCTCCTTCTCCTCCTCCTCTCCTTACTCCTCCTCTTCCTCTCCGTACTCCTCCCACCTTAGCTCCTCCTACATATCACCCCTTCTGTTAAAATAAAACTTTTCTCTCAAAATACAATTAGAGCATAACTATACCAATTTGTGTCAGTAAGGTGCAAGATAGACCTAATACCCAGTCCATCACTTTGTTGAGTAAGCAGAACCTCTGTCATCTCTCCTAACTAAAAGTTCTGAACCTGGCTATTTTTCTTGGCTTTAGAATGAATGTCAGCTGAAAACCATCCTCTCAAATCTTTTCTCTCAAAGTAAATAGCCAGGATTGGCTATGAGACTATAAGTCTTCAACCCTATCAGAAATCCAGAATGACTGAGTTAACTGAAATTATGGGAAGCACAAAGCATAGCTTCTAAAACTTAGCCAATTTATAGAGACCGCTGAACACCAGGACAGTCCCTATACTACAAAATGTTGGAGCATCCGATCTTCAGCCTTCTAGCCCCGGATCATCTGACAGACCTAGTGATGCAGAATTATTAAGGGCTGATTACTCTGTCTTGGCAGATATAATCAGTCAACTATTCTGCAAGTGTGTCCTTTTCTGGACAGTAATTTGTCTGTAGATGGAAAGAGGCAATTCTTGCCTTGTGGCTGTCTCTGCACAACTGGAGTAACTCCAAGGGTGCTCAATTTTTTCTTAGAATCCAAGACAGGAAGCTGTCAGGAGCAGACAGGTCTCTAATTAAAATGAACATTAGTATAGAAATGTTTGTAACGTCAATTCTGTGGACTTCTGATGTTTTGAAAACCAACTATCCATGTAAGGTAATCTGGACTGTTATCTGTTAACTCCTCTCAGCTATTTCTAAATAAAATATAGAAAACACCCTAACCATAAACTCAAAGCCATGAATTTGCTATAGAACCTTAACTCACAAACTAACCATCTCAAATCAGTTTAAAAAGTTAAAGAAGAACTGGGTCTAAGCCTTGTATTCCTAAGTGTGTTATACAGACACAATGCCTATGAGAGTAACAATATTAATCTCACTTTTATATCAGTAAGAAACTTGTACAATTGAAAACCTTAAATTTGAAATCAAAGTAAATTTTGTACCATTTAAAAAATTATAACTTCATCTTAACAACAATTATACATATTTCTACCAGTAGGTTATGGCTATGCAATAAATCCTAGCTAATCCTCCCTGTTCAAACAAAACCACTACTTTTCCCTAGAAAGATAGCCCAATATTAACCACGTCAGTCCCCAAGCCCAGATAATAGGGGTACACTGACTCTTCATTAACTTCTTCAAGCTGATTATGGGCATTGAGATATTAGAAGAGGGGCAGGGGGAAGAATAAATTGATAAGCCTCTGACGCTGTGTCTTCACTGCATCCAACTGGAATTCCAGGACATCAGAAGTTAGAGCAGATCTGCTTAGTTTGCTTGATGAGTAGATACACCAAGGACATGTATTCTGCAATACACAATTCTCAAAACAAATTTAAGTATCAAGATAATTTTTTGTTTGAATTCTGGATTCTAGTCTTCTGGCAGCCTGCCTCTGTCATGTCTAATCCATATAATTCTGGGAGTTTCTATGAGGGTGTGTTCCTACCATCCTCCCATTTTTGCCTCCCTGCTCTCAAATTCCCCAACACTAGGGAATACAAACTTTCAGACACCAAGGCCGTCCACTTCCACTGATGCCTGGCAAGGCCACCCTCAACTACCTATACAGGTGGAGCCATGAGTCCCTCCCTTTGTGTTCTCTGACTGGAGATTTTAGAATGGCTACTCCAGCTTGTTTCTTAGGACCTTTTGCTTGAAAAGTTGTTTTCCAGCCTTTGCTCTAAGGTAGAGTCTGTCTTTGTCACTGAGGCGGGTTTCCTGTATAGAGCAAAATGCTGGGTCCTGTTTATGTATCTAGTCTATTAGCCTATGTTTTTTAATTGGGGAATTGAGTCCATTGATGTTAAGAGATATTAAGGAACAGTGATTGTTGCTTCCTGTTATTTTTGTTATTAGAAATGGAATTATCTTTGTGTGGCTATCTTCTTTTGGAATTGTTGGAAGAGGATTACTTTCTTGCTCTTTCTAAGGTATAATTCTCTCCGTGTATTGGAGCTTTCCTGCTATTATCCTTTGTAATGCTGGGTTTGTGGAAAGATATTGTGTAAATTTGTTTTTTTCGTGGAATATCTTGGTTTCTCCATCTATGGTAATTGAGAGTTTTGCTGGGTATAGTAGTCTGGGCTGGCATTTGTGTTTTCTTAGGGTCTGTATGACATCTGTCCAGGATCTTCTAGCTTTTATAGTATCTGTTGAGAAGTCTGGTGTAATTCTGATAGGTCTACCTTTATATGTTACTTGGCCTTTTTCCCTTACTGTATTTAATATTATTTCTTTTTTTTTTTTGTGTGTGCACTTGGTGTTTTGATTATTATGTGACGGGAGGTATTTCTTTTCTGGTCTAGTTTATTTGGCGTTCTATAGGCTTCTTGTATGCTTATGGACATCTCATTCTTTAGATTAGGGATGTTTTCTTCTATAATTTTATTGAAGATATTTATTGGCCCTTTAAGTTGTGAATCTTCACTCTCATCTATACCTATTATCCTTAGGCTTGGTCTCCTCATTGTGTCCTGGATTTCCTGGATATTTTGTGTTAAGAACTTTTTGTATTTTGCATTTCCTTTGATAGATGTGTCAATATTTTCTATGGTATCTTCTGCACCTGAGATTCTCTCTTCTATCTCTTGTATTCTGTTGGTGATGCTTGTGTCTATGACTCCTGATTTCTTTCCTAGGTTTTCTATCTCCAGGGTAGTCTCCCTTTGTGATTTCTTTATTGTTTCTAATTCCATTTTTATGTCCAGCATGGTTTTGTTCAATTCTTTCACCAGTTTGGTTGTGTTCTCTTGTAATTCTTTAAGGGATTTTTTTCATTTCCACTTTAAGGGCTTCTACCTGTTTACCTGTGTTCTCAAATTCTTTGAGAGTGTTATTTATGTCCTTCTTAAAGTCCTCTATCATCATCATTAGAAGTGGTTTTAAATCTGAATCTTGCTTTCCTAGTAATATGGGGGATTCAGGACTCTCTTGTGTGGGAGAACTAGGTTCTAACGATGCCAAGTACTCTGGGTTGCTGATGCTTATGTTCTTGCACTTGCCTTTTGCCATCTGGATCTCCTTAGTGCTACCTGCCCTGTCTCTGACTAGAGCCTGTCTTTCCTATTATCTTGGTTGTATCAGAACTGTGTGGGGTGAGTGTTACTACTGGGGTAAGAGCTGGGGCCCAAAATCTGCTCAGTGTTCAGGAACAGACAGGAAAGTACCAGTGCTCCGGGCCAGGAGTGACTTCCTGGGTCCTAGTGGGTCCCAGTTACTCCCTGTTTGGGGCAGGCGTTGCTTTCTGCTTACCTAAGATTCTGCCTGGGTTAGAGCTCCTGGGAGGCCTGCTTCCTCTGGGTTTTGTGAGATTGGGGGCAGAGCTGCCACCCGGGATATGCCCCCAAATTTTTTAAAACTATAACACAAAAAGACTAAAACAGATGATCCAACAGAATACAATAGGCTCAAAGAACAGAACAGGTCTACTAAAAGATTTCCAGTCAGCCAATAGACTAGCCTAGCTTTATTAGGTGTAAATATAATGCTAATTAAAATCCAAATTATATAATTTATATCATTATATATTAATATATTAAATGTGTATATTAAAATATATATTATGCAATAAATTATATAACTTATATAATATTATATATAATTATATTGCCAAAACTAATTTTGAAGACTATTTTGCAGTATTTATCAAAGTTAAACATAGCTTATAGCCTAGGCTTTCTCTCCTAGCTGATGTATCATGGAATGTATGCATTTAAATAAAAAAAATAATCAAAATATTTCTACAAGTTAAAAATCTGAGACCATAGAAATGGTTCAGTGAATCAAAGCCCATGCTGTACAGCATGAGGACATGAGTTCAAATCCCAGTACTTACATAAGAGTCAGACTTGTAGCACAAGTGTCAGTAAACCCTGTTCTCCTATGAGGGCTGGGTACGGGAAGCGTGGGCAGGAAAATGGAAGCTCACAGGACAGTTAACCTGCTGTATGATACTGAAAAGGCCTTGCTTATAAGGAGCTGGAAGACAGGGACTAACAGTGAGCTTGTCCACGACCTTTACGCATGTGCTTTGGTATGTCAGCACTGCATTCACACTAAGAAATTTGCATACCTACAAACACACATTCATCATATACATACATATATATATATATATATATATATATATATATATATATATTCTATACATACACATATACATGTGTATGTGTTTGTGTCTATGTGTGTCTGTGTGTGTCTGTGTGTGTATTATATACATAAGTGGCAGTAATGTATATGAATGAACTCATTACTGTATGTAACAGCATAGATGATTCTTCCAAACACATTCATGTTAACTGATAAAAGCCACACAGACTGGGGTACATGTTTTATTATTTTATTTGCATACTGCTAATTTTCAAAGCCAGCCAGAGTTATAGTTGAAGTCATATTGGGAGGAGGGTCAGGGACTGTGATGGGAGGGGCTTCTGGAGAGGTAGTGGAGTAGCATTCTGAGTACATTCACATCATACAGATTATATACATGATTTCAGTGTTTCTGTGTTAATATTATGCTTCGACTTAAAATTTACTGGACAACAAAAACAAATTTATCTTTGTTTACTAGTCAGCATATCAGTAGGATTCTTTTTTATTTTTCTCATTTTATATTACTGTAATATTTTATACTATACATATGTTATTTATAATGGTAAAAAATGATGCTAAAATTCACATCATTAATATGGGAAACTAACCTTTAGAAAGAAACCCACACACATTCCAGCCCGGTTCCATCCTCTTCCTCTTCCCCCACAAAGGCTTTATGCTGCCTCTGGTCTTTCCACTACTAGAATTCTGCTTCTGTAGGCTCCCTCTGGCCTCACCCTCACCTTACTTTGATTTTCCCATCTTAGAACTCTTGCCTAAAACACAGTAGTTAGTGGGTTTCCAATAACCTCTGTTAGGTTCCTTCTCTGGCTCTCTCCTGGAGGGAAATCTCTCTATGCCAGTTTGAGCCCCTACACTTCAGGGCTTGTATTGTAACTTTAAAGCAGAGTGACCTAGAAACAACCCGACCAACAACTTGCTTGCTGACAGAAAGTGCTGGAGAGAAACCAGCGCAGGTTCTGAACCATGATGTAACCAGAGAGTTAGATTCTCCCAGATTTCTCCTGTAGTTCCTTGCAAAGTCTAGGACCGATGCTGGTGGTGTCTCATCCAATATGTACTGGTTCCTTGCTACCACACAATCTTATGGGGATGCAGAAGGGGGGCTTTTAAACTTTTAGTTTGGAGCTGGAGAGATCAGCTCAGTTGGAAGGTGTTTGTCACACAAACAGGAAGATCTGAGTTTGGATCCTCAGAGTCCATGTAGAAGCTGGACACACCCAGCACCACACAATGCAACCCCAGCACTAGAGAGGTAAAGACAAAAGGACCCCTGGGACTTACTGATCACCCAGTAGCCAAATGGTGATCTCTAGGTTCAGTGAGAGATCCTATATCAGAAATAAGATGGAGGGTGCTAGAGGAAGATATACATGTGCACATTCGACAGTACACACATGTGAGCACATATACAACACACACACACAGAGGCAAGGGTGTTTATGAAGTACATACATGAGGGTAGAACCCTGGAGTCTTTACTAGAATTCTGCTTCTGTAGGCACCTATCCCACAATAGAGCTTTCAATAGCATCCTAAGAGAAAAAAACACAAGAGCTGGGATGCAGAGAGATAGGGATACAGAGAGATAGGGATACAGAGAGATAGGGATGCCAAGAGATAGGGATTCAGAGAGATAAGGATGCAGGGAGATAGGGATGCAGAGAGATGGGGATGCAGAGAGATAGGGATGCAAGGATATAAGGATGCAAGCAGGGTAAGAGACAGTTCAGTTAAAGTCCCAGACAAATGCAAAGTCACCAATGAGAATATCACAAGACACTCAAGGAAAGGGTCAGGTTGATTCTCTTTCTGACTGTGCTGCCCAGCAGAAGAGGGGTCACTCCACAGACAAGACTTCAGGAAGAGAAATGAGTTCATCATGAGATGCATTGACGCCTATGGGGAAAGACCAAAGATGATATCTGTCAATCCATAACCCACCTCCTCCCTGCCCCCAGAGAAAGGAAGGCTGGAGCAAATGGTACAGCTTCTAACCTTCAAAATCAGTAATTAAACCTGCTATCTTTGTTCCTGTTTCTATTACTTCAAGGAAACACCATGACCAAAAAGCAAGTTGAGGAGGGAAGGTTTAGTTGGTTTATACTTCCAGACCATAGTCCATCACTAGAGGAAGTCAGGACAGGACCTCAAGCAGGGATGGAACCTGGAGGCAGGAGCTGATGCAGAGGCCATAGAGGAGTGCTTCTTACTGGTTTATTTCCCATGGTTTGCCCAGGGTGCTTTCTTATAGCACCCAGGACAACCAGCCCAGATATGGCACCACTCACCATGGGCTGGGTTGGCCCCCATTGATCACTAATTGAGAAAATGCCTTTCAGCCAGATCTCATGGAGATATTTTCTCAATAAGGGTGCCTTCCACTCCAATCACACTAGCTTGTGTCAAGTTGACACACAAAAGCAGCCAGTATACCAGTAATGGATAGGTTAGTCAATACATGTGTATATATGGAAGGACAAAGACTCAGATCTTAGGAAGGTGAAGACAGAACTGAAGAAGACAGGAGCAGACAGAGGTGTGGAATAGAAAGCTATCCCCAGAGCTGAATAGAAGGCTTCAAAGAGGTGCACCCAATCCTCAGTGCTCACCAGATGTTAAAATAAAGACCGAAAACCCATCCACTCACCAAAGGGAACTGTAACTTCTCGGTGACAGCTTTTAAGTCAAACATAAGGAGAAGATATTTCAGTGGATTAGAGGGTGCCTGGTCCTTGGTAATGAAGACATAGCAGATTCTTTTATGTGAACTGGAAAGAGACGGTGGGTGTTGCAGGATGGGATTTGGTTAATGTGGCAGAAGTGATTGTACCTACAGAGGATGTCATAAGCCTATGTGTTGAATGAATCACAGTGACCCAAAACAGCCAGAACAGACCATATAAATCCTCCAGACCATGTTCATGGGGTGATGGTGCCCCGTGTCAATTAAAAATCTATTTCTTCGGAAAACTGTGATGGACCTCTTAGGTAACAACTGAGTCTTTCTTTCACATGTATGAAACCCAGGCTCACCTTGCCTTTGAAGCATCTCTCAGAGTGATAACTTTCCCACTGCTTTTAGGACTCCCTGTGTTCATTTATCCCACTGGCTTGAAGTCCATGAAGGATAAGAGGATGCCTGAGAGGTTCAGACTTAAAGCCCCAAGGCCTAGAAGTGTTCCTCAAACCTATCAGCTATTAGGTAAATAGGTACTACACAGGTGTGTTGAATTCTCTTATTTTGCAGCTGAAGAAGCTATGTCTTCAAAGTTAAGAACCCTTGTCATCGTTACACCAGTTTGAGAAGCAGGCGGACAGGGTGTGTGTTCATTTCCAGTCCTGTTGAATGAATACGCTCTTCCTACTCCAGCAACATTGCATTTCCTCTGACTAAGCAGGGAACGTACATAAGCACCGTCATCCAGAATGCACAGCTTGGGGCTATTATAGTTCGGCCTCTCCACGCATTCATCTAATGATGCCAACACACTGTGATTCCATGATCCCTCTTTGTAAACTGCCACTTACCAAGTGCTCACGCTGTACTAAAGCATGAACAGACCAGGGCATTACCTCCACTGACTTGTTATTTTCATAAAAACTTTTCACAACGATTCATATCATTCTTTTTACACAAAGAACAGCTATGTATTTCAGAAGTCAAGTAACTGAGCAAAGCCTTCCAAGTCAGGAGTAGATACAGCTCTGGCAGACCCCAGCATGCAGGGTCTTATCTACCCTGCTTTATGTACTTTATGGACTTTATGCCTTTTTCTGGGATGTTTAGCAATCCCAATGTTCTCTTCTGATGATACTCTATTTGTAACCCTCCTGTCAGAAATGATGTATTCTAAGCAGACGCTTGTATCCCTCCCTTTAGCTGTCAGTCAACTCAAACAGTGTACCCCAAGAAACAAGAATTTCCTTAGGAGACCCCTACTGGAAGAACAAAAAGGTTAGGGACTTTGGTGCCAGCCAGAGAGTAACTTGTCTCTGAGGAAGAGATTTCATCACATAGTTCTAACAAACTGTCAGATCACCTTGCAGAAGGAACTAGGGCAGAGTTAATGGTGGATCACTGACAGGTAGGACTGTACTTTGACCAGGACTAGTTAATTATGCATACCTTCTGCATTAGACTTCATTGTTCCTTATTGAATAAATAACTCCTTTTCACCATTACTTGACTATTTAGTTGGCCTACTGGGGACAGATTGAATTAGTTTGTTATGGCTGCCAGAGTCCAGGCTCTGACCATAGCAGCACTGGTAACAAATTATGAAAAGCAGATTGACTAGTCAAAGAAACCAATGAACTGCTTCAAGGCACTGTGAGTTGCTATCAGATAGTGCGGGGAGGGGAGCTAACTATAAAGAAAGTCACTTAATTTAAATAAAATTACTGTTAACTCATTTTAAAGTAATATAAACTTTATGGTCAGCAATACCTATGAAAACTACTATATACATATGAATGCATGTGAATGTGTGTCTGCACGTATAATACACCTACATGCCCATGTACACACACAATAGAAACAGATCACTAGAAATACTCATGGTCAGGCCACAGGAGGATGGAAGATGTGAGATTCTTAGGTTAACTGTTTTTCCGTTTTACCTGGTTCACACTTCCTACTTCCAGAAGAATAACATTTATTCTTCTGTTTTGCAGCTTTCCTAAGCAGAAGTGTAGCCAGTTCAAAAGCCTCACGTGGTCAGAACCAGAAAATCCTCCTGATACAAAACTGTCTTTGAGAGATGAGGAGGTTGGACATTCTAACTACAGATTAAACTGTGTGTAGAGGAGAGAATGGAGCTGGGTCTTAGCAGAAGCAGAAACAAGAGTTTGAGAAGAGGCTTGCTGTCTCCTCTAAAGTCACGAACTGGCAGCCCTGTGAATCGGGAGCCTGTTTAATCCCTTCAAATCTGTGTCTACATCTTGTCTGTGATTCCATAAAACAGAGCCCCCTCTCCCAAGTCTTGTACCTACAGTGTGACCCCACAGGCAAAGCATGCTGGCAGGTGAGAAGAAACTTGTTAAGTCAGATCCCCTGATCCCCGAGCTCTCATTAGCTTAAGGTGACATGTTCAGATGACACTAGACACACTTACTTAGACATGCTCCAGATCCCTGGAGTCAACAGGCTTCAAATTGAGCTCATTATTTTCCCGCCCATGGGATAGGCTCTGTCCATGCCATGTCATCTCTCACAGAAGAAAGATGTTCCCATCAATGCAGTCTACCAAAACTGAAAACCTAATGATACCTTTATGGATGTTACTTCTACCTCTGCCACCCATTCATCACCATAACCTGATGTAGCTCTGTATCCAACTCTCCATGGTGTCGTTATCCAAACTCTGGATAATTGCAGTGACATCTCTGCTTCTAATATGGCACCTGCTACCCTTTCCCCATGATGTTTTTAGAGTTACCCATAAAGAAGAAGAAGGAAGAAGAAGAAGAGGAGGAGGAGGAGGAGGAGGAAGAGGAAGAGGAAAAGGAGGAAGAGGAGGAGGAAGAGGAAGAAGAGAGAGGGAGGGAGGGAGGAAAGAAGGAAGGAAAGAAGGAAGAAAGAAGGAAGAAAGAAGAAAGGAAGGAAGAAAGGAAGGAAGGAAGGAAGGAAGGAAGGAAGGAAGGAAGGAAGGAAGGAAGGGTGAGTTGCTCTTTCAAAGGACCTAGGTCAGATTCTCAGCACCTATATAGTAGGTCAAAGGAATCCATAACTACAGTTCCAATGGATAAGACACTTTCTTCTGACCTCTGTTAGCACCAGGCATGCACATTGTACACATACATACATACTGAAAAAATACTCACATACATGAAATGAAATAAATAAATCTTTAAAAAGTGTTAAATCTTATCAAATAATTCCTAAAGTATAAATACCTATTGACTCTACATTGTCTGCAGTTAAAATTCCTTAGCTTGGGATTCGGGTAACTTGTGGGGACGGGCCAGACCTAGCATGGATGAACCCAAGTCCCTTCACACCCTACTTGGTCACTCTTGGTGGCTTAAATTTATCATATTCTCACACTCTGCCCGATAAATGTAGATATTCAGGTAGAACATCAGCTGGTAAGGAGAAATAGCCATGCTAGTTAAGGAAAGCCTTGCTTGGGAACCCACCCCAGACTTCATATCTCATTTGCAAGCCAGAATTGTTTCTTTTGCCAATGAGAAAATCAAGATCCAATAAGGACCTTTCAACCATCATGATGGACCAGACCAACTTGGCTGGGTAGGAACAACTTCATTAGTCACTTCTAAAGGTGGAATTTTTTAAGATCTTATTTTTAAGGGAGTATAAGTGTGTGTGTGTGTGTGTGTGTGTGTGTGTGTGTGTGTGTGTGTGTGTGTGTTTCCAACCCACTGGATTTGGAGTTACGGGCAGTTGTGAACCCACTTAATGTGGGTTCTGAGAATGGAACTTGGGTTCTCTGAAGGAGCAGTATGTACTCTTAATCACTGAGCCACCTTGCCAGCCCTCCTTGTGTTATAATTTGTTAATGTGTTTGCTCTTTGCCTGTGGTTCCTGGCATAGCATTTCTAAAACCCTTGTATTTTCCCTAGTAATGGGATTATAGCAGCCAGAACAGCCTACGATAAAAGCCTTGAACTGTTGAAAGTGCTGGGATTAAATTTGAAATCCTTTCAACCCTGCCCTGTCTTGTGTTGCCTCTAAAACAAAATCATTATTAAATGGCAGAAATCCTCTCAGGAACATTAAATGTGGGAAGAAGATCCAAAATGCTTTCATTTTCTCTACAGTTGTTCTATGCTTTCAAAGAACTCAGTCATTCTATCTTCCAAATTCTGGTTTCAGTGCACAAAGACGGGTATTCTTTGAAATTCTCTGAACTGATAGGAACTTCAAGCAGCCCCTGTCTCTTTCATCTGAACCTTCCAACAACTGATAGGAAGATCTGCCTACCATAGATCAGTCCCCTTCAGGGACTGATGACAGCCACTGGAAGAGAGAAAAACACGCCTACATCTCTGTACTTCTGGATTAGAGAGAATAATAACGTGCACTTTGCAGCATCAGAATGATCATAACCACAAGGCAATTTGGCAGCTAACTGGGGTATCATTCATCAGCCAGCTTTGCATGGAAATCAGCATGGGACCAGCCACAGGGATCAAAGGCAAATTGCTTCTTCTTACTCCGGGGGCATAGAAAAGAGGAGATGATGCCTGGCCACTTAAAATGTCATCAGTGGAAACCAGAGCCAGAGATTTAGAGTCATCAGCAGCAATTTGAGATACTGGTCTCAACTCCAGAGAATCAAACGAGGAGAGAAAATGAAGTTTTACCAGTGGCGTTAAATCTGTACTTTCCCACCTACATGCAGCAAGTCCTGCCAGCCTAGAAATCCAAATGAGAAGCCTAGCGGGTGTGAGCTGAGCCCTCCCTGCTCATGCTGCATTTCCAAGACACAATATACAAAATTGTTCTCTATTTTTCAGAAGTTCAGAAGAAAGGGCATTTTGAAAAAGAGGATTGATTTGCCCTAACTACCCAGCAAGAAGTCACAGAAAGATGGATCCCCTCCTGTGCCACATCCTGGACCTCAGTGCACCTGTAGCCATAACCTCAAGTCCCCTGCTCATTAAGTGGCTTGTTCATTGTGCCCAAGTCAAAGGCAAGGCGTTCTTTCAGCTCCCGGAGTTCCAAATTGCAGCATTAGCTTTGGACCCAAATGGCAGGTCAAAGGTTCCCTGAGCCTGTCTGCAGTTGAAGAGACCTCATGCGTCCTCCCATCAGACATTCTGGTAGAATCACTCACTTAGGAAAGAAATCCTGACACTGTGAAGCTTGAGGGTGGATCTGTGGCCAACAGGAAGCACAGACACAGGGAACACAAGCCTACCCCTTCTTCTCTCTCTGCCATGTCTTTCTCAAACTCTGGGATCTTAAAATACTGGATCTTAAAATGTCTTTTCTTTTTCATATTACAAAGAACTACAAATTATATATTTTCCAGTTATCATAACCAATATCTGCAAGAGTATATGAATGTACACAAAAAAAATGCTTAAGCAGTTTACATATGGTAATTAAGGCAGTGTGATGGTTTGAATATGTTTGGCCCAGGGAGTGGCACTATTAGGAGGTATGGCCTTGTTGGAAAAGGTGTGTCATTATGGATATGGACTTTAAGATTCTACTCCTAACTGCCTGAAAACCAGCAGTCTTCAGATGAAGACGTAGAACTCTCATCTATGCCTGTACCACACCTGCCTAGATCTTGCCATGTTCCCTCCTCGATGATAATGGGCTGAACCTGAATCTCTAAGCCAGCCCCAATTAAATGTTGTCCTTATAAGAATTGCCTTAGTCATGGTGTCTGTTCACAGCAGTAAAATGCTAACTAAGACAGACAGTCTTGTCTCTTGTGATTGTATCCACATATCTTTCTGGGAGAAATATTTTCAAAGCCCAGTTCAAAGCAGCCCTGGAGGAATATACAGAGAAATTGTTTCTCATCTCATCTTTTTGAACTTTGTAATGTTTATTTAGTTCCAACTAAACCAGGGCTTGTCACGCTGATGTTTTCCCTCTAGGTTTATAGATCTCCCATGTATGACAGGGCCACAGGACAGAATCCAGCCATGATGCCTGAAACCTAACTAGAAATCATTGTGCTCTCTTGAGTGTGGCAGAGAAAAAAATCCCTAGCATCTGAATGTCCTTGTGTTGTCTGAACTTGTGTTGTCTGAACAAGAGGCAGCATCCAGGGCAAAGTAGCTCCCTGCACTAGAGAAAGATAATCAGTCAGGTGTGTAAAGAAGTCCCAGAGTAGAGAGTATTCTTAGGACATCTGCTGCAGACTGAGAAGATACTTGCTTTGCAAGCATAAGGACCTGAGCATGTGCCCCAAAATCCACATTACCAGTGTTACTGTGGTGATGACTAAAATGGTCATCTGGTCCCTCTGTTCACTTGCTCTGCAGGCCACCTTTCTGCCACTCCTTCCTATGAAATTACAGAACACGCTGTAATTTCATACAGGAAGACTTTCAAGACTGTATACTGATACAGTCCTTTGAGGAAGTGTAAAGGGGAGAAGAAATAGAGAGCATGAGTTGACCCATTTCCCATACCCATCAAGTACCAACCTGGTACTCTAGGCCGGGACTGAATATAACTGATAAGGCACACAGCATCAATTCTCCTGAGTCTTCACTCCCAGGTGACAGTAAGGAGGTCATGGAAATCAGCCCTGCTGTCCAATAGCCATTTCTACAGTGTGTATAGTCAGTCCTTCATTGTCCTCATATTTTTAATCATAAATCTCTAGTAAATATCAGCCATGATAATTAGAAAAGAAATTACAAGATTTCGGGAGAGAGATGAGTGGGTGAAGCACTCCCATGTAAGGATGGGGGCAAGAGTTACGATCCCTGGACAAAGCTGGATGGATATAGCAACCACTGGTAGTCCCAGCATGCTAGAAGCAGAAACAGTGGGTCTCCAGGGCTAGCTAGACCCAAAACAGTAGCTCTATGTTCAGCAAGATGCTGTACCTTAGAAAGATTACCAGTTTGAGACCAGCCTGGGCTGTATATGGAGACTTTAATGCTAGCCTGGGACACGTGTTAAGACCCTAAGTATAATTCATTCTTGTATCCCACTGAGTTCTGGTTGGGCCTTGGCAGAAGCTAAAATTATTTTAGAAGGAACCACAATTGAAAAACTGCCACCATAGGATCAGCCTGTAGGCAGTCCTTGGGGCGTGTTCTTAATAAGTTATTGATGTGAACCGGCACAGTCCTTTTAATTCCAGATGGTGATATGTGCCTGTAAGTAACTAATGAAGGTCACTGATGTCAGAGTCTCTGGTGATACTGAGAAAGTTGTGAGGGCGAAATCATGACCAAAGGAGCATGGAAAAAAATGGAAATGAGAAAGTAGAGAGCCTGGCAATGTAGTGACAGTTACACAATAGTATGAACATACCTAAGGTCACCTAACAGTCCGGTTAAAGTGTATGTTTCTGTGTATCACAGTTAGAAATGAGCACAGAGAAAGAGCTGTCTGGAAGGTGGTGTTCTAGAATCAAGAGACAATTTTTGAAAGAGAAAAGTTGTGTGCTGGCCTGGGTCTGCTTTTCCTCTTAGGATATGAGGTTTCCAGGCACTGTTGTGTACTGGGCTGGACTGGAAGGAATGAAGCTTAGCTGGGAGGGTGGGTTAGGGTCAGTCAACGGCTCTCTTTATTGGGGATGAACAAAGGCCACGTAAACCTTGGGAAGTGGGTAGGGATCGGGGCTGAGTGCTCATCCTTGGCTGGGGCAGAGGTGCTGGAAATGCTGGCATAAAAGGAGAGAGGAAGTTTAACCTGTAACCCGGCCACCAAGCTACACAAGGACCTCAAACCAAGCGTGGTAGCGGCAGAAGGGGGGGGGGGCATGTCATAAGGCTACCTACGCAGGCCCAGAGCAGGGAGGAAGCACTCCTATTTCTGCTGCTCTCCGGATGAGATTTTCGGGGTTTGGATGGATCTTGACCTCACTCTCGGTCCGGGCCAGCTTCCCCCTCCCTCTTCCAGCCACAGGTTTTCAGGCCCCACAGTTGTGTGTTGTCTTATAGACATCATTGATTCTATAGGGGAAATACTACTTCTGGGAAGCTGGAGGCCACTGTAAGGGAAGTTGTATGGGAAGAGGACCATGAGATCAGAGCCACGATGATGATACGGAGGTTAAGTGACAGGTGGTAGAAGACATGAGGATGAAGTAAAGTGGGAAATCAAAGCAAGCAGTGAGAAGAATGTGGGGTTTGTAGAATGAAGAAAATGTAAAATAACCATGGAGGGGAAAATGGGAGGGTAAAAAATATGAAAAGTATTTTCAAGAATGAGCCCTGGGATCTAAGGTGAGTGAGAAGGAAATCATGTCCAGAGGGGTTACAGACGGTAACCTGTGGCTAAGGGCATGGTCTTAAAAGATCTACAAAATCAACGGATAGTCAGAGTAGAAATCGCAAAGAGTCACAGAAGAAGGTACTAACAATCTGTATTATAGAGCATTACCAGTGATGTCATGCGGGACTCAGAGAGGCAGTGGGAACAGAGTGTTCTCAGTGAGTAGGAGGCTGCATGGGGGCTCCTGTGGGGGAGCTCCTATGGTGGGGGCTCTTGTGGTGGGGGCTCCTGGGTTGGGCGCTCCTGGGGTGGGGGCTCCTGAGGTGGGGGCTTCTGGGGTGGGGGCTACTGTGGTGAGGGCTCCTGGGGTGGGGGCTCCTGTGGTAGGTGTTCCTGGGGTGGGGCTCCTAGGGTGGGGTCTCCTGGGTGGGATGTTCCTGTGATGGGGGCTCCTGTGGTAGGGGCTCCTGCGGTGACTCAATCAGAAGGGTGATAGCATCTGCCAGAATCATATTCAGTAGCAGCAGAGCTTTTGAGAAAAGGGGGAACAAGAAAAAAACTGAATAAATGAATGCACAACCAAAGACAGTCCCTTTGCCCCCTCCAGAGCTTAAGGGAAAGGCAGAGGACAAGCACTCTTCAAGAGCTCTGTGAGAAGCGGAACCCTTGGGCACAGAGAATTCTGGGAAATGCAGAAACACTGAAAAGGCAGAAGATAAGGGATTTTAAGAGGAATTTTACTAATGACCAAACAGACATCAGGCAACTCTGAGCTTGCCAGCTTGCCTACCAGTCTGCCTGCCTACCAGCCTGCCTGCCTACCTGCCTTTGTTCCTTCCTCCCTTTCTTTAAAACAGGGTTACATGTAACCTAGACTGGTCCTGAAATCCTATATAACCAAAGATGACCATAAATGTTTGATTCTTGTGCACCCACCACTCCAGTGCTGAGATTGTAACCCATGTCCCGTCATGCCTTGTCTCTGCAATGCTGGAGATCAAACACAAGGCATTTTGTTTGTTTGTCTCTTGTTAGACAAGCATTCTGCCAAGTCAGCTCCATCCACAGCACTGACTCTGGACCTTCTCAACTAAGCCTTGGGCCTTGTGAATGCAATAAATTGGTCTTGGATCAACAGAGAATGAATATGTTCTTCTAAGGAATAGGATTTTAGTAAGCTGCCAAGTCTGGAAAGAAAAGCTCATATAGATATTTTGTCTTCTTCTCCAAAGCTCATCTCAAAATGCTGCCAACAGAGACAGATGATGGGAGAGAAGCTCTGAGGTCCACTCCTTTCAAAAGGAGCTTCTTCTTTGCTTGGCACAGCTGACACTCAACTGACTAAGCACTCTGAAAATGTCGTGATTTTATCATTTTCCCACTTAAAATAAAAAACCTCTATTATGAGACCCCGAAGAAAGGCATCATTAACCCTATCCGACCCTGATGTTACCATCTTCCTTGCCCGGCACTTTCAAAACTCCAACCCAATGTCTCTTTGGTTCTCGCGAATCTAAATGTAGCTGGCAAATTCAGGACCCTGTGTAAATCATTTGTGGATTCGTACCAGTTAGGGTCTGGTAGGATGAGACCAGTAACATCCCACCCCCACCAACAAAGGCAAAAGCTCCCCCACCGATAAATAGTGAACAATGGAAAACTCTCTTAGATTAATCGTCTAAGGTCCACTCATTGTTTTCTAAGGTGGCTGTTACGTCTACGTATTTTGGATGACATAAGAAGATATGTTTCCTACTCCCAAATACTGATTCTTGGGCCCCTTGTTTGTCTTCTAGGAAGATGGCTGAACAGAGGTTACTCTTTTCTATGGTTCTCTCAGAAGAACCTGGAGTCTGTTCTTTCATTCTTTCAGGAATTCAGTCTCTCCTTCCATCATGGAGGTCCTGAGAATCAAACCCAACTCATCTGGGTTTGGCGACAAGCACCTCATTTCATCCGATAGCTCTTATTTTAAAAACAGAAATGACAGTACGTCCCTCAATCCAGAGAGGAAGACATGAGACATGGAATACAAAATGCCTAGACGGCAGTTCACATAGGACACCAGGCATGACTTCTCGCTACTCCCACGCCATTAATGAACTACCGCACCTACAAAATACGAACGGTAAGTGCTCTCTCACTCCCACGGCAGTCCTATGTGGGAGAATCTAGTCTTCCTCCAGGCTCACTCACCTGTGTGTGAGAGGTATGTGTAGTGAGTAAGGTTTATGGTATTGTCTGTAACAATAAAAAATAGGGACAAAGATTAAATTCCAAGGACTTCATAAGGACTAGTTAAGCCAATTCTGAAACTTTCCTGAAACAGAATTTATAGAAAGGACAGAATTCCACCTTGTATTCATAACTATGATTTCAAACATAATAACCCCTGGCCCCATTGCTTTGTCAGACATTTTATCACAGCAATTAAAAAAAGAAACTTAATGAACAGTGTCTACCAAAGGGACCTAACGCTAAAGACCAGTAAAATGAGATCGATATCCTATAGATCTCGTGAGACAAGAGTCACAAAGGACGCTGGGAAAAGAACATCAGCTTTGCTTGTATGCCATGGTGGTCCAAGGGTAAGTGCTGTGAGTCTGGCCTGATCTTGTAAGACACAAGTGACTTCTCCTAATCTATAATTTCCTATGTTGTCTGGTCACTTGACTGTGCCGACCACCAGTATAATTTACAGAAAGATAGTACCGTGTGCAGAGATGCCAAAAAATGTGAGACATGGAGTCCTATTCTGTCACCACGTGGATCGAGAAAGACCTCATGGGAAGCAGCTACCTGGCTGGTGATAGCAGCTACAGAGAGAAGAGGATGTGTAGCAAGACAGGAAGCAGAGAAAGAGGGCTGACTGGGGAGGAGAGAGGGGGCTTTGCAGCGACTGTGTGGGCTTAGACTCCACTATAGCTACACACGGGGCTGGAAGAGGAGCCAAGTCAGGAAAGGAGCCAGTGGGAAAGGGCTGAGGTGACAAGCATAAGAGGAAGGGGATATCACTTGGACTGGAGTTGGACTAGTTACTTTTCTCATTTGTATCAAGCTCAGAAGGACAGAGAGGACTGTTCTACCTGTGAAGTGATCAACAGCCTCATGACAGCTGAAGAATCTTACAGCTGTAGGCAATTTGGGCCTCTGAAGGGAACAAAGCAGCAGACCAAAGCTGAGAGAGCACAGAATTCAGGGAAGTCACCTCTATCCCTGTGACAGGCTTGGAAAGTGGGTTCACTAGCATTTGCTATCAGGGCCAGTCACTGATGGGGTTAGCCTGGGATTCTATAACTGCTATGATCTCCTTAGATACAAAGTTGTTCCCTGAGTATAAATGTGTCTCTGTACGCAAAGTTACCTAAAAACAGGAGATCTCATCTCTCTAAGTACCTGAGACCTTAGTCAAGACCTGGAATTTCTAATCTTCTAATCTCAGATTAAGGCATATCACGGCCTATGTGACATAGAAACCCTTACTGTCCGTGTTTAATGAACCCATGAAGTACCCTCTACCCCAACCAGTTATCCAGAGGCTGGCTGTCTCCTTTAGCATCCCTAACTATGACTACATCCATGCTATGCCCAAAAGTTTGCACATTCAAGAACTTGGGATCCAAAAGAACCTGTTCCATTTTCACAAAGTCTAACTCTGTTTTCCATTGAAACAAAATGTATCGCCACATGCTATTGGAGCACTGAACCTGAAGTCTACAGAATAGGGACAACTTCTCCCCTCTGTTCCTCTAGTCTTCTCCTCAATAAGCTGCCTATTGTGACCCTACTGTGCTCTAGGGACTCTTCTGGGCATGACGGAAACAAATGAATGATACACTTTGACCAAGGGAGCCTACAAATGAAAGAGTAATGAATGTTAGTGACAGGCAGGGGCCTTCATGAAGCACAAGAACTCCCTCAGAAAGTCTTGATGAAAGAGGTGACATCTGAGGTGAGCTGACCTAAAGGTGGAGCTGAAGAAAGAGAAGCAGGCGGGAGAGTGTATACCAAGGAACAGGAACCTGTGTCTATCGTCCCAAAGGCACATAGATGGTCTTGCTGGAGTGACCAGGAGACAGCAGGACAGTAGAAGAAAACGGAATATATCTCAAAAAATTAGCATTAATGAAAAGGTTAATATTTGGTATACTCATTTCTTCATGGAGGGAATATCATCAATTTTTATTTTATCTTTATTTTGTGCAGTGTCTGTTTTTGAAGTACTAAGAATTAAACCTAGATTCTCACACATGCTATGCAGAGTCCTACCACTGAGCTATATATAACCCCAGACTTTTTTCTTTTCTAAATTATCATAGAACGTTTGCAAAATTAGGAAAGCCAGTATCAGAAAGACCCATGAAACCATTGCATTGCTCATGCCTTTTAAACCCTTCCGCATCAACACAGGCCCTGAATCAGAGAGCACAAGTCTAATGTCTGATGGGGCAGTTCTCGAATACAATGTCTCTTGCTATCTTCCTTCCAGAACTGTCTTTCTGTTTGCATGTGCCTCTCTCTGGGCACACAAACCTGAGCACCATATATACACAGAGGCCAAAGGAGGATGTCAGATGTCTTGGCCTGTCACACCATGCCTTAGTCCCTCTCTCACTGGACATGGAGCTGGGCAAGGAGCCAGCAACTGCAGTGAAAGATGGTCCTTTCCCTATTCTCCATGGTGCTGAGGTTATGTGTGCAGTCATAGCCACATTCACCTAGATATTCCCCTCTTCAATTTCTTGAGACAGGGTTTCTCTGTGTAGCCCTGGCTGTCCTGGAACACTCTCTGTAGACCAGGCTAGTATAGAACATACATCTGCCTCTAGAGTGCCAAGACTGACAGCTGCATCACCACACCTGGCACCATTCAGATATTTTAGTGAAAGGGATTTGAACCCATGTCCACATACTCATACAGAAAATGCTTTTACCCATAAGTCATCTCCTTAGCCCCCCCTTAACTTTTAATCAGTATACATTAATCATACATAACAATGGATCTCGTGACATTTTCATGTACACAGATAACATATATTTTGATTACATTCACACTCCATTACTCCCATGTCCCCTCACACTCCTGCTGGTCCTCTCTCTTCAATGAATCCCCTTCCAACTCTCAAGTCTCTTCCATTGTCAACCAGTAAGTTTCATCAGCATTCATGAGGGTAATTTGTAGGACCACAGATACCTCTTTCCCTCCCTCCAGCCTCAGCAACCATTAACTACCCAGAAAACATTGGGGAACATGGCACCCCTCCACATTGTGTATTTTTGTTATATTTTATTTCTGTTCTTATGTCTATTGCCAGGACTGGTTTGGTTTTTAAAAGGCTACACAAGTTGTTCATCCTCCCTGTGGAAATAGGCACCATTAGAAAACAGGCTGCATGTTTTCACCACATTCAGCCTGAGAAGACTGGATCTTGGCAGGAACAAGAACCTCAGATGAAGCAGTGCCTCCAGGGAATAAACTGAGTGCTAGAATTCACAAGTGACAGTCACAGAGCACATTAAGCTTTTACCAAATGTCACACAGTCTGGGCATCCATCAGTCCATTCCCTACCACTCTGCATATTTTTGTGTTTGGTTTCTTAGAGATCCTACATTTGAGAGGAGTGATGTATGCGCCATGTAACTGACTTATTTCATCAATGGTAAGAGAAAAGGTGCTTGGCTACAGACCCAAAGCTGGACTCTCTTAGAAGGTTTATCAGTAAGAAGAGAGGAATCTTTCTCTCTAGCTCTGATTCCCACACCTTTCTCTCAATGGGCTTCAAACTCCTAAGGGCAGACGTGATTTATCAGCTCCATGGACCCTGAACAAAATGTTTAATGAAGGAATAAATTAATTACTGAGGATTGAGTCCCAAGATTCAAGGAATTCCCAATCAAATAAGAGCAATGAAAATTGGATTGGAAGATGGGGGTCAACTGGAGAATAGACTGAACCCTGGTGGCAGTGACGTTAGCCGTGCACTGGAATCAAAGAGGGAATGTCACATGGGGGAAGACAGTGATAAACAAGCCAGGTGACTGTGAGACCATAACCAAAGATACTTCCAGAAATTAGAGGCCATGTTGTAGCTTGAAAGGGGGACAGTATTGAGGGGAGTCTAAAACCTACAGGATGCAGTAAATGAGCATTCTCAATAACAATAAAAATGATGGCCAGCATCCAGGGACTGAGGCAGTCAGGAGAGCTTGTGGGGTGGCAGCCAGATGTGTCACCTCTGTGAAACTGTTACAGAGGTTAGAAAATATCTTATGGAAGAGGTATATCAGAACCACTAGATCCTGGGATGCCATCTGCCAGGCTAGTTCACTTGTGCACACAAAGTTGAAATCCAAGAGACAGGGTTATAATAGAAAAAGGCCCCAAATCAAGGTCTACGGCCAACTTCCCATCTGCATGCTGATTTCCACACCTTGATGGCCTCCTGGGCATTGTGAAGACTGCAGGGCTTCCTGTGTGAACAAGAATGAATGAACCACAAGTTGCTTTACAGCTCTGACTTGAAGGGCATTGCAAGTCCCTGAGGGATATCCCTGTCACTGACTGGAATTACTTCTCTTTTTCTTCTGCTCACCTCTGGCTTTGTACACAAAGAAAACCAAAGCTGGGTTTTGAGAATGAATTTGCTTCAGGCCTCTATTGTCCAAGTAAAGACCTTCACTTCCCACATAAATGGCCACATAAAGCCTCTTATTGAGGATGGAGAGGAGCCAGGGGTTTTGGGGGTTTGGAGGTTTTGTTTTGTTTTGTTTTATGTTGCTGAACCTTGCTTGGTGGTTCAACAGAATAAGCTCTTGGTGGGAAAAGACTGTAAAATGTGCTTAGAATATAAAGAGCCAAGCTGCGGTGTGTAACACGTGTGTAACATCATACCATCATGTATGCACACACCCATTCATTTCCAAGCAAACTTAACTTTATCAACAGAAGCAAGGAGCTATTATTCCATACACTGGTGCTATTGATGAATCTGCTTAGGGCGGATTCTAACCACTTCCTCCCGAATATCCTACAAAGACATATTATAGTTCTAATGTGAGAGCAGAGAGCTGCTTCCTTGGTACAATATACTAGATGCCATTCCACCAAGCTAATCACTCACTGATGCTGGGGCTCTCTCCAAGGCAAACTGGGGTTTAGTCAAAATCCCTGGGAGGAATGTAGAGATCACTGGCCATGCCATGCCTAAGAGCTAGCACAGTGGACTCCACTCATGGCACATGGGAAAGCTGACACATTGGGGACATTTTCAGAGATGCTTGCTTCTGTAGAGCACCTTATTTTTATAAAGTAGAAAGAAACGGGCTCTGAACTGTCCATCAGGAAACTTTAGGGGTGCATTCTTCTCATCTGATCCCGGTATGCTAATGTCCACAGAAAGTCAAGGTTGGTGATAAAAAGCCACACTTGGGGTGATCAGGATACCCCATGTGGAGCACAAGAAAACTGGATTTCTCCAGTTATTATCCCTGACCAAGAGAAACAACCTGAGCCCAGCGGCATAGCTGCAGCTGTTAATATGTTCAAAGACTCTTAAAATTGATTTTCTTTAGCAAATAAGTAAATAAATTGTTCATACAACCATATTGCCATTCATTGAACATCCACTAACTGGTCCTTGCTGTAGACAGGGGACTTGTGTGACATTAGAGATGTTCACAGTGAGAGGAGTGGAAAGCAAGGCACCTACAGAAGGACCTGTGTTCAACAAGTTTACAACTCCACTAAGCAATCAGAGTTATTTTCTGGATGATCTTTGTTTCTTCTTCATCTCTAATGGGGAAAAAAAACCAAAGCTTTCTTTACTATAGAGAAGAGTTTCTCTCAACATCAGCATCATTGACAGTTTGAGTCCTGACATTCTTCTTTGGGGGATGATCTTGAGCATCGGGAGATAGTTAGCTGTGTTACTGGCCTTTTCTCTCTCTCTCTCTCTCTCTCTCTCTCTCTCTCTCTCTCTCTCTCTCTCTCTCTCTCTCTCTGGCATGCCCACCGTACTGCCTGTGCAGGATAGCTATGGATGAGTTCTAAAGCCTGGACACACCTTCTCAATGCCAGTAGCATCCTCACCACTGTCCTTTGCAGTCATGGCTAAATGTCCGCAGAAGATAAAGCCTCCCCTGGTTAAAGACTACTGTTTTAAAGTGTCTTTTGCGTATATATTATGGATAATTTTAAGAGTAGAGATGAAATTCTCAGGATAGACTCATAGCGCAACTGTGAAAGTTTGGAGATAAATGCCAGGACGTGTTTTCCAACAGTCAATATTGTGATGCCCTTGGCTGTGCTTGTAGATAATGCTGTTAGGCCCTCATCTATGATAATCTGGTCAAGGTACCACCTAAAGAAAGGAAGGCAGAAGAAAGGACATCTTCACAGTCTCCTAGCTCCAGAAACTCGTGACTGGTAAGTAGAAAGGTGAGAGTGGCCTTCCTGGTTAAGTAACATGACTGATACTTCTATATATTAAGGCATTCCAAGAGAGTGTATGGAAATAGAAAGGGGAGAAGGAGGCAGAGAGAAGAGAGAGAATCAGGAGACAAAGAGGGACTAAAGAATGGAGGCAAGTGAGGAGGGAGAGATGGGTAGATATAGAAGACAGAGAGAAACTGAGAGGGAGGGAGGAAACGAGGGAGGGAGGAGGAAAGAGAAAGCCAGGGAGCCAATCCTATGATACAGCTCCTTCAGAAGGATCCAGAAGAAATGTAATGGGGAGGCTGGCAGGTACACAAGAGGTGGACCGATATCCAAAGCTCTGGACAAGTGCGTGCTGTTGCTCCGTCCAGCACTGCTCAATACCAGAGGCCACAGCCTAGGATGGGTCTCCTCTGTACTTTGCAGAGCTCAGGCTAAATGTCCAGTGCTCCTTATTTGTGTGAGTTTGGCATGATCTAAAGGACAAAGGTCTAAGTCTCTTCTTTCTCTCCACCAGTACATTTCAAAGCAAACCTAAGCCATCTGTTTCTGCCCTGTCCACTCTACAGCCACAGCGTAGTTTAAGGAGACTCAGTTACCACCCAGAAAACTGCAGGAACGTCTGATGTGCCCTCTCCAAGATGTTCAGCTCTTTCATGGGATTATATTGTGGGCTTGATTTGTTTTAAACAATATAAGTCTGTTGCTCTTAGGAAAGGGAATTGAAGTGATTCTAGATAATGAGCCAAAGAAATTCTAAGCCTGGCAGAGGACTCGCTTATCTGATGAACGTCTCACATGAAGGAAATTGGATGGAACAGTTCTGACATTCAAGGACAGTGTTCAGCCATGTGTCCCTATCAGCCCCACTGGGTAACATAGATGGAATGAAGACAATGTGTTCTGCATTCATCTTTCTGATCAATTTGTCTCTCTGATGGCAGAGGCAGCAACCACTGAAACAGTGACTGGTTTTTATTCTAAATAAAAAGCAGATGGAGAAGGAAGGGAGCAGCAGATAGCCTATGAAAACAGAGTCTGTCAAACTGAGATAAAGCTGGGTCAAGAACTGTTTCCCCACTCGACCCCGGGGGGCAGCAGCTGACCATCACGTTCACTGCCCTGGCCTGTTTTGTTAGCTTGGTATACAATTTGTGTCCTGGAGTAAACATTCAAAGGGGACTCTTGCAGCTGGCGAGATGACTCTACAGCTTAGAGACATTGCTGAAGAGGCATGAGGACCTGAGTTTGCATCCCCAGCACCCATGTAAAAACCTAGGGGTGGCCTCTCACCCCTGTATCCCAGTGCTGTGAGGAAGGACAAGATCACTGGGTCTTGCTGCTGGCTGCCAGCCTAGCTCCAGGTTTAGTGAGACACTTGGCTCCAGGAGCTGAGCGTGATAAAGAAGGACACTTGGTTCTCTTCTGGTCTCCATGCATATGTAGATTTGCACACTCAAACACATGCACAGACTTCACACATACACACACACACACACACACACACACACACACACACACACACATGTGGGATAGGATCTCATGTGGTCCAGCACATTTTCAAACTCCCTATATACACAAAGATAATCCTGAGCTCCTGATCCTCCTGCCTCTGCCTAAGAGCTGGGGCGGTAAGTGTGCACTCACAGGCTCAACTGTCATTTTTAAAGTTAATTTTCTAAAATTTAAAATAAGTATAAATGTCTTTGTGTCTAAATGACCTATAACAGTAAAAAATTAAAAAAAAAAAAAAAAAAAAGAGCCTGTTAAGATGCATTTGGCGTCCATCTAACAAGGACTTTAACCTTAAAACAATCGCTGTTTACCATGGGTTCCGCTGGAGAATGATGCCAAAGTTGGTTTACAAGCCTCAACACAGTTGAAATAAGTAGAGCTACATGCATAGGACCTTTATATGTCAAAGACAAATAGTATTGATACATGAAGAAGTTACTAGACAGGTAATTTCTAGGAGTCATACAACAAATGTCCATTCTGATTATTTAAGTTTTAATTGCTAAATATTCCAATGCAAGGGCCAGCAAGCTGACACAGAGAGTAAAGGTGCTTGCCACCAAAACTGAGAGCTAAGTTCAGTTCCAGGGATAGTCACATGGTGTGGAAGGAGAGAACCAACACCTGCAACTTGTCTTCTGACTACAAAATGCATGCTTACACACACACACACACACACACACACACACACACTACATTATATATGTATTATATAAATGATTATATAAAATATATAGTTATTGTATATATCAAACAATCACTATACATATTTTTTTTTAAATATTAGCCATCTATACCATTGCTGAACTTAATGTTAATGGAGAAGACTGACAACTGAAATAAACAAATCAATTGAACTGTGATTTTAAAAAAAAAACCTGAAACTTCTATAAGTGTAATCAAATAGGAAAAAGAAAAAAGAAAGAGCAGAAATCCTCAGAGATGGGTACAGGTGGAGATGCTGAATGGGATGGCCTCCTGAAAGAAGAGAGATAACCAGCAACACAAAAGCCCCCAAGTAGGATGCAGGCTCAGCACACTTAAGGGATGAGAGAGACTGATGGAAAGAGTAAACAAAGGGAAAGACAAAAGGCATGAAGTCAAGGTCTCCCAGGAGGGTAAGGACCAGACAGTGGGGGCAGTGTAGACCTCTAACTCTGAAAACCAATGAGAAGCCATCGCAATGTTTGCAGCAGGAGTCAGTAGTACAGATGCTGTACTCCCTACCAACTTCCTTTTTGCTTCTAATTTACCCAGGCTGGCCTTGAACGCACTCTGCAGCACAGATAGGCCTCAAGCTCCCTAACGGCTAGGATTGCAAACCCGAGCGTGGCAGCCTGAATTGTGTCTCTAAAGAGGCATTTCCAAGTTGCAATGGAGAGCTGGAGGGCATTAGGAAGAGACCAAATAGAAGACTCTGCCTCTCCCTTCCCAGAAGCCACGATGATTGGTAAGTAGCGATGGTGCCTGGGAAGGGTAAGCTCCTTCCTCCTCCATGCCTCACTGCTGACTGGCCTGATCAGGTGCAGATTTTGTGAGCTCATGAGAGCATTGACCCTATCAGATCCAGAAGACATTTATTTTGCCTTGGTCATCCTAAGCCTCTGGCTCTTACAATCTGTCCCCTTCCTCTACCATGATGGTCTCTGAACCTTGCGGAGGTGTGTACAGTGACTCATTTGTGGCTGAGCATCCCAAAGACACTGATTCTCCACATCTGTAAGGAATTCCTTTTGATGAGAGAAATAACACTGTACTTAGGCCCAACAGAGAAAGGAAAGAAAATGCTGGTGAAGAGGGAATTGGAGAAGTACAGTCCTCAACCTGCAAGTGGAAATAGGAGTTAGTGAGCTTCTGGTGAGAGCACACAACACTGGGAAGAAACAGAAAACAGAGTCCCAATGCTGACAAGCTGATAGAACACAGAGGGAAAAGTCTCTGGCATTCTGACTGCTTTGACTTCTTAGTAAAGCGGGGTTCAATGTCAGCAGGAAAGAATGGGGCTGAGGTAGGGCCGTAAGATTTGAAATGCTGAAATAACTATCCAGGGATGGAAGAGAGTAGATGAATAAGGGAAATGGACCATGATAATGACCCTGGGCAACATTAAGTTGTCATTTCAGGTACATAGTCATGAATATAAAGTCAAACCAGGCATCAAGAGTGTGATTTTCCCCAGTTGCATTCATCTGTATAGGAACTTGCACAGAATAGGTGGAGATGTAGCCAAGGTGACGCTGTCAGTAAAGATAGTAGGAACAGGGTCACTTTAGATGGGTCACATAGCAATGCCCATGGGATTCAGCTGGCAAGGAGCAGAGAGCGGGTGTCAGAAGGATGAGGGGTAATGAACACCAAGTAGAATTCATTCATCCTGGGATCCTTCTAGGATTGAAGGATTGTTGGAATTCAAGATTCTAAACAGGAAAAGACGAAGAGATTGGGTGACTTTAGCAAGAATTGTGATACACAAAACAGGCTGTGGATCTAAGATGATAGTGTCTAAAGGGATCATAGACAACTTGAAGAAGAATGGTAGAGTGGAAATTGATTATTATTCTAGGACCGACAGGGGCTTAGAAATTACATACAGGGAGGTTTTAGGATTAGCGTTCTATGACAGGACAGATGGAACAATGATGTCTGCCCATGTCATCAGGTCTCTAGAACTGTCCTAGCAGAGGTGGCACAACCTGCAGCCTGTGAGTGACAGATAAAAGGCTCCCAGAGTAAATGGATTGTATTGAAAGCCGTGTAGCACAGACCCTGCTCAAAGCTTCCTCTGTTGTCTCATTGTAAACTTCCTAAAAGGAGGTGCCCAATAATGGTGGTATTTGCTCAAGAAGCTCCCCTCCTTGCTCCAGGTCCCCTCCATCTTCTGGATGGGAGGAGCCCAGAAGTTCTGTAGGTATCCACTGAAACCATTCTTAAACATAGCCTTTTCCCAGAACCCTCTCCACACAACGTACTTTGAGGATAGAGTATCAAATCCAAATGCATGGAGTTAGTTGTCATGGCTTTCTGGCTCTGAACTCCTCCATCCACAGCACCTCCCTTAACGCCTCTTCATGACTTGTGACCTTCCCTGTTCGGCCTCACCTACCTGGGAGGCTTCTCTCTTCTGCTCACACCTCACTCTTAAGACAACTCAAAAGCAGCCAGTCTGTGAGATCCCCCAGAGGGCCCCACTCCTGTGCTAACAGAGATATCTCTTTTCTCCTCCAAGCCATCTCAACAGTACATTTCATGCACATTGTTGACAAAGGACACATACCTTGCCAACCTACTGTATTTCAAAGAGATTTCTACTCAATAATATTTTCCCCATGTGAAAAAGTGGTTATCACAAAAAAACAATTGTACACTTTGTCTAGAAAGATTAGTGTCCTGTAGACAGAGATTTTCTCCAATGAACTGAAGACTGACATCCAGTGGCTTATGTCTTACTAGGAAGAATGTTCAGTTGACCAACTGTTACGCTGTTATTTGTTTTCCTATGGTCATTGGCAGCTTTTCCTCCTGTCTTTATAAAACATGGCACCTCTGGGTATTGTTCACCTCCCTCTAGGCTTGTTAGTAAGTGCATTGAGAGACATTTCTCTTGGTCCAAACTTGATAGGGTAGGAACAGAGTCCCCTCTGTGAGCTCAGACCTATGTCATTGTCCCCAACACAATTCAGTAGAAGCAATACTTATCAGGGTCATGGGCTGCTTTCCCAGAGTAGTAAATCAGGACCTCATCTCCCACTTGGCTACCATTTTTTTTCTTTTATTTTATTATCAAATCATAACTTTTACTTTTTAACACAAGGGTTATAACCACAAAAATGGGATGTGGGGAAGGGGATAACACAGGAGCATAGGTGTTCGGGGGAGTACAGATATCTTTCAGAACAGGGTATCAGCTGGGTAAAGGTTCAGGGGACAGGTCACTATGACTCTGCCTATGATTCACTTGTCCTTATCTAAGTTGGTGCTATCCGCCAAGGCTGCCTATTTACAAGGTCTATGACTACGCAGGCTGGTAGATTTCTACAAAAGCTGCCTGTTTACAATAGCTTATAGCCGTCTATTTCAGTGTTTTTCCACAGAGACCCAAGACCTTGTGTTAGCAGGCATGTATGTCAGGCCTATTGCTGATTTTAGGCTTATGGCTGATTTTAGGCCTTCAGAGTATAAGCAGGGTTACCCCTGACATCTCCTTCCTTCTCCAAGGATAGACGGGCCATGGTGATTTTAATCTTGCCAAGGCAGAGATAGAGGCCTGACCTCTGGTAATTAAAGGAGACCTTGTAAAGGCTCCAGTCCTCCTGTTGTTGTCCAGTGAGGCATGAGGTTGGCTAGCATTTAATGAATGAGTTTTATTCCCTAAAATTCAGGGATGGGATGGGAAGTAGCAATTCACCACATCTCCTACCCAAGACTGGGCTGTTTACTTTCTAGTACTAATTTGTCAATGTAGAGAAGCTTCACTTCCACACAAGACTTTGTAGTCTTTGAAAGCAGGGACATCTTCCATTTCTTTACAGCCGCTCTAGCACCCACCACAATGGGGTGCAAGCAATTGATAGTCAACGGAGAGCTTGACAGTAATGTTGTGCTCACATAGTGACAAACCCATGCATCACTAGCTGTGCCCTGTGCCACCCTGAGCAAGCCTTGCCATCACAATATGAGCATCTCAGTGGATAAATAAAAATAAGACCCAAAAGGACATCTGAATTCCCAGTGTCTTTCTCTGTTCTTCCCATTGGCATGGGGCGGGGGGGGGGGGGGAAACTCTTATCTCAACACTTCAAAAACAATATAGATTGGATCTCTGGTCCATTTAATTGAACATAGAAAGCAAGGTCACTGTAGCCATTTGCTCCCTGTGCCTTTAGAGTCATCATGTCGATTAAAAGGGAAGATTTAGCTTCTGTCACCTACCACTTAGAAACAAACAAACGGCATTAACAAGTCTTTAGTCTCCTCATTGAGGCAGGTGTTTGAGCTGGGAACTATGACAGTTCTAAAATGAATGTGGGAAAATTAGGGGTGTGTGTGTGTGTGTGTTAGTGTTTCCCTGATGGGACTGAGAATGCTCTGTGGCCCTACATAGCTATGCTGTGTGCACATGTGTGTAGGTACATGTGCACAAGTGTGCACACACATATGGAAACAAGAGGCAATATCAGATGTGTTCCTCAATCATTAGTTATCATATTTTCTGAGACAGGACCCCTCACTGAAGCCATAGCAGGGCTGGCTAGGCAGTGAGCTTCAGGAATCCATCTGTCTCAGCACCGGGACTGCAGGCTCATGCTTCCATGCCCAGCTTTCCAAGTGAGTGCTTAGGGATCTGAGCTCAAACCTCCATGTTTGCCATTTTTCCAGCCTATATACATGCTGGAGGGAAGAGGGGAAATAGATTCTGATCACATTTTATTTGCTTCTTTTGCTTTGGGGTAAGCCCATCTTCACTTCCAAGCACTCTCACGATACTAAAGAAGGACACTTACCTAGAAGGACCAACTGGGGATGCTTTAAACTCTGAAGCAAACAAAGCAGCCATGGTGGAACACAACTGTAACCTTAACACTGGGGAGACTGAGGCAAGCAAATCATGAGGTAAGCCAATATAAGCTACATTGAAAGACCGTGGAGAGAGAGAGATGCTGATTCTGAACTAAATGCATTGATCATATCTAATCAATGGCCGACGAACTTGACCCTTGGTAACTATGCTTATTACCAGAAGAGTCCATTCATTTAACAAACACTCACAATTTCCATGTATATATGAACAGCCTCAGAGACTAAGAACCCAATAAAAGTCTGACTTTTAACACTGAAGAAGACATACTAACAGTATTGGATAATATGCACAAGTCATTTCCCTGATTTTCTTTATTGCTTGTATTGGTAATCAAACACAAGGCTCACTGTTGCTTAGCAAATGCTTCACCACAGAGCTAAACCCCAAGCTCACTTTGAATGCCAGTTTTCCATCTCACTCTTCTCTCTTTATAGATGCTGTCTAGAAAGCACCAGTAGAATGAAAACCAGCCCCTTGCTTTGCTTTCAGAACCATTCACAGACACCAAAACTTGTGAAGCCACTCTCTCAAGTGGCCACCTACAGCAGTTACCAGAGCTCCGAGAAGCAAAGGTGACTTAGATGTAAACAAAGTTGTCATATGACCTCCTCCCGAATATGTACCTTCACACACAGGCACACAAGTACACACAACACACACATAGACAGCACCCACAAAGTCAAGACAAAGCTACTGGTGCTCTTGAAGGACATGGAACTGGCTTAGTATCACTTCCAGAGTATTGGTGAGACTTGGTATCACATCCAGAGTATTGGTGAGAGCAATCTCAGACCAGCCCAGACTCAAGAATCCACTTCTTGATAGGACAGAGGAAAGTGTTAGGTGGCCATCTCTGATCTACTACACAGAAGGTAAGCTATTTACTCAAGATCAGGAAGAAACAAGTGCCTGTGGTGGTTTGAATAAGCATGTACCCCCCCCCATGTGCTAGTATTTGAACATTTGGTCACCAGTTGGTGACACTGTCTGTGTAGGTTTAGGAGTTACAGCTTGCTGGTGGAGTATGTTACTGCGGGCTTTGAGCATTTACAGCTTCCTACCTGGCACTTCCAGTTTCCTCTCTCTCGATACTTTGTGGTTGATACAATACATAAGCTCTCAGTAACCTGCTTCTCCCACCATGCCTGTTGCTTGGCGCCATATTATTCCAACGTGATCTCTTGGGAACCATAAGCCAAGATAAACTCCTTCTTTACATTACCCCAGTCATGGTGTTTTATCAGATCAGCAGAAAAATTATTAATACAGTGCTTGATCTGGGAGTCCATTCTGTTCAGTCTGACCCTGGCTGCATTACCACCCAGTCTGTTCATGTCTCACTTCACACACACACACACACACACACACACACACACACACACACTTCTATACAGCTGCCAACACAGAACACAAGTGAGCCTACCCCAGGCTCCTCCCCATGCTTGCTATAACCAAGGCACAGGGTGTCTGAGGACTTTGACTCTTCACTGAATTCCAAGCAAAACTACTGTCCATCAGTAGATACAGGGACCCAGGCTCCATGCCTTAGGAGTCAGAATTCCTTTGACCTTGACATAGGGAGTTTGGGTTTTGTAAAATATATCTCCTGATAACTCAAGATTTTTTTATGCAGACTCTTGAGTGTGCTACAGAGATGACAAATGAAAATTCAAAGAGCAGTCACAGCATTTTGCTGTGGTGCCAAGTTTTAGGTCAGGCCAAATCCAGAAACCACCTAAGGGCTTTACTTAACTGGGAATGAGGGTAAGGGGGGTGGGGCATTACTGGAGTATAGAATCCTGCCTAGTAATCTATAAAAGGATTTAATTACTCAGAGACTGGAAATAAGTAATGGCCAAGTACGTAGTGTCCCAAGGATCCTGTCAATACCTTTTTTCATCATGTGAGGTCCCTTTCCTCCAGCTCTAGCAGGACAAAAACAGGTTGGAACTGGAGGAAAGGGACCTTACAGTGACGAGAAAAGGTATTGAGAGGACAGTGTTCCCTGTCCCAATCAGAATGGCCAGAGGCCCCAGGAGGACCTGTGAGGAGGGAGTGTTCATATTTTGACTGTCTTCTACCCACTTCAGGGTAACTAGCCTTGCTCATTCTTCCCTGAAATGATTGTAGCTCTTTGGTACCCTTCAGATTCCCTGACCCTGGCCCTGGAGAGCGCCACACCTTTTCAAGCACTTTGAACTCCCCAGAGCCTGCACCATCACTCTCTCCTTTATCTCCCCAGAGCCAGCATTCTGGTTACAGAGCTTTTCATTAATCATCCAAAAGCCATCCCTGACCTGCAGGGACATTGCAATCATCTCTAAGAACCCTCTGTCCACCCACAGTCATTACTAGAAATGCACAAATTGCCACACACATTTTCATCTGCTCAAGGCGGTTGTTCTTTATGAGCATCGATGAAAACAAAGGTTTCATTATGTCCGAGTTAATTCCTCGGAGGCACATCGATAGATGCTCCTCAGAGGCAGCGCGGCAGACCTGCTGTGGCCAGTAGCACAGAGGATGACCAAATTAAAATTTCAGTGAGGCACCCACAGTTAGAATTTCCATCCTAGCTAGTCCTACCATATACCCCAAACCACCGCATCTGGGTGAATCCCAAAGTGAGTCACAATCTATTTATGCATTGCTCATCCAGCAACTAAAATAGACTATCATCAGGTAACCCCAACCAGTGTGTTCCGGTCTCCATTTATGACCGAAGGATTATGACCTGAGGGATGGCTCACATCGGGGCAATCAACAGTGACTCACCCTTCCCTTTGCTGTCAATCTGCTCTCTCAGGAGAACTTTTTGACCAGAAATCTCTCTACTGCTTTTGCACATACCAGGGTAGCCAGCATGGTCATACATGGGCAGCATTGTAGCCACAAAGTCCTGCAACAGAGGGAGGCAGGTGTGGCTTTATGTTGCTGATATGACTTCTTCTACGGGATTAAAGCAGAGTAGAACCTTGTGCTTTTCTCCTCTTCAGAGGAAAGAGCAGCGATGGGTCTCTGTGAGCCTTTTGACAGAGAAAGCCAGTGAAATGTTGAGAGCAGAAAAGACTGCAGATGAGGAGGGCATGGTCACCTCAGCCTCTCATCAAGGGAAAGATGCTCCCAGCCATGAAGGCAATAAGGGGCTGCTCAGAGAGGCGTCCTTTGGGTTTAAAGTGAGTTCAGAAGAGCGAGTTGAAACAGTATCCTCCCTGACTCTAATCCTTTTACATTCTAAATTCATCTCCCAAAATAAATTTGATCCAATAATAGCCATGTCTGCTTCTCTTACCATAGCTTAAGGAGGGGCCTAGGTCACTGTTTTAATGTACAAATGGAGTCAAGACGCTAGTGTTTGTCAAGAATGACTTGGTCTTATCAAGAAAGAAAAGTCTGTGAAGGGAAAAACATTATTCACCAGCTCCAAATAATTCCAACTGGCTATATGATTCCTTATTTCCACAAATCTAAGCAAGGTTGTCATTCAGTAATTCTCAGTGAGCTGTAAGCCCGATGGGACAAAAATCAGCAGAAGAGAAATATGATGCCTGAGAGCTGATGGTTGAGACTGAGGGCTGACTGCATATGGACCAGGAAGGATCTGAAGGCCAGTTGGTGTTACATGGTGGCTAAGAAACTTGGGTAGGGAAGCTCCAGCTGTGCAAAGTCAGAGAGATGGTTTTGAGCAGTGGTTCTCAAGCATCCAAATACTACAACCCTTTAATACAGTTTCTCCTGTTGTGGTGACCCCCAACAGTAGAATTATTTTGTTGCTACTTTATAACTATAATTTTGCTACTGTTGTAAACTAAAATGTAAGTATCTGATATGCAGGTTATCTGCTATGCAACCCCCCAAAGTGGGGCCATGACCCATAGGTTAGGAACTACTGGTTTTGAGGATACGTCAATCATTTGAAACCCTTCACAGGCTGCCTGTGCCTGTGGTCATTCCTCAGAGTACTCAAAAGTAACTGAAAGTGAATAGTGAAAGTAATATGAACACCAAAATCTAACAAGGAAAGACTAACATGGGGCTGGAGAGGTGGTGCAGCAGTTAAAAGTACTTGCTGCTCTCCTAGAGAAGTAGCGCTTGGACCTCAGCATCAACTTTGGATTGCTTACAATCATTTGTAACTACAACTCCAGGGATCCAACACCTTATTCTGGCTTCCTCAGGCACCCATTCAGTTTTGCGTATGCTTGTATGTGAGCACACACACACACACACACACACACACACACACACACACACACACACATCTTTTTTAAAGAGGAATGTTTTCCAGAATTTGCAGAGGTTTCGAATGTATTGGAGCTATCTGCAATGTTAAGTGTTAAGATGGATTTTCCACGCCTGTGGTGGTTTGAATATGCCTAGTCCAGGGAGTGGCACTATTAGGAGGTGTGGCCTTGTTAGAATAGGTGTGTCATTGTGGGCCTGGGCTTTAACACCCTCATCCTAGCTGCCTGGAAGTCAGTCTTCTACTAGCAGCCTTCAGATGAAGATGTAGAACTCTCAACTCCTCCTGCACCACGCCTGCCCAGATTCTGCCATGCTCCCACCTTGATGATAGTGGACTGAACCTTTGAACCTGTAAGCCAGCCTCAATTAAATGCTGTCCTTATAAGAGTTGCCTTAGTCGGGGTGTCTGTTCACAGCAGTAAAATCTTAACTAAGACACTTCCTAAATCATATTTCCCATTATTCCCTGCTGGAATTTTCTATAGGAGGAAGATACACAAAACAAAATACATTTGTTCTCATAACTAGGAAAAGAACTAAGAGTCTAGAAACCAGAACTTTGGAGTGGCAAGACTGAATAGTACCACATGGTTTAAGACAGAACACCTAAGTTTAGCTTCTCACCTTCACCCAGTGAGCAGCTTCATGCCTTCATGTTTAAGCAAATACTCCAGGATTGAAGAATATGGCAGAATTTCAAAACAAGTCTACAGTCTATTCAACAAGGCAGCACATATGTCACCAGGGACGTGAACTAAACACTGAGCACTGGCGACCCTTCCTTGCCAAGGGAATAGAGTGCAAGCCAAGTTGAAGGATTGACCAATGCCCAAGTGTTTGTCAGTACTTGTCTTAAATAAGATATCTGGGTTTGTTGCCTTCCATTATTTAAAAACTATCGAAATGTAAGGGAAAAAAACCCACAAAGGTTATGTAAACAAACAAGTTTGTCAATAAGTTTATTTCTTTATTGGTAAGTTCTTTCTAAAGGGAGGTGGAGCACCCTCATACTCAGGTAAGAGACCAACACAGCATCCAATCTCATCCCAATTCTACAGAAGACCACCTAGTCTCAAGGCAGGCAGTACTCCTAAGTACTGGGAGCACAGCACAGCTAGCAGAGCCATGCCAAATCCAATGAAGACTTTCGGGAAATGTTTTAACGGTTCAGGGAAAGTCTGTGTCTAGATCACTTAGCAATCAGGCGCTAGTCCTTGGGACTTTATTAAATGGGTTATCCAGTTGGATGATAGCAAGCATCTCTTCAATGCTCCCACAGCCTGTGTAGCTGGAATGGGGGAGCCTTCAGCCATACCTTGTATTTTGTGAGTCTAACACAGAAGATTTTGATATCCATGAAATATGCTAGCAGCCCAGAAGAGGTTCAAGAGCTTGGCTCATTGACCGGCTATCTGAGAGTGGAAGTATCACCCTTGGACCACATGCTGAGCCTTCTGTGTTCTGACCATAGTAGAAACACAGGATACTTGAGCCACACAAAGACTGGTACCTGCCAGGTGAGTAATACAAGCAAGACAGAGGAAAAGAGAAAGAGAAAACATCTCCTTGTATGGAAGCTTCCATGTTCACTTCTTTGAGCTCTCAAGGGTGTCTCAAGGCCAATTTGAGAGTCACAGTGGGGTAGAAGGGCTAGGAACCCCTACCCTTGCCTTCAAAGGCACACACAGTGCCTCAGTTTAGATCCATCTGTGCAGATCCATGCCAGCTTTTATTTGGCAAAAGGCAGCGGTCTTCTGAACCGTGCTGTTTTAGAAAGAATAAAAAAGTACAAGTTCCTAATAGAACACAAAGCAGAGCTCTTGGCCTCATTTAATGTAACCACTTACAAAGATTGACTCAAGCATGGATGAATGAGAACTGCTATTTGCTGGCTTATTTATCCTTGTACTCTTGGCTCAACGATCCCAAAATCCAGTGGCATGAAGGAAAGAGCCCCAGACTCAGACATAAGAGACATCAATGTGGAGTGTGACTTCTTTTGTTTGCCAGTGACATCATCTCTCTGAGCTCTTCTTTACTGTGTGTGTGTGTGTGTGTGTGTGTGTGTGTGTGTGTGTGTGTGTGGTAGCTGCATATGTATGTATTTGCATGAGTGCACATATATGTGCTTGTGTATGTGTATAATGTATGTATATATATAAGTATGTATATATGTATATGTGTGTGTGTGTGTGTGTGTGTGTGTGTGTGTGTGTGTAAGCCAGATGATAACCCCAGATATTGTTCCTCAGGTACTGTCCTTCATTTTGCTTACTTAGAAGTATTTATTTTTATTTCATATGTGTGGATATTTTGTTTGCTTTTGTGCATGTGTGCCATGCATGTGCCTGGTCCCAGTAGATGTCAGAAGGTATCAGATACTCTGGGACTGAGCCACCACATAGGTGCTGATAACCAAAGCTGGCTCCTCTGCCAGAGTGACAAGTACTTTTAACCACTGAGCCACCTCTTCAGCCTATCCTGATTTTGAGGCTAGCCCCCCTTCTCTCTGGGACCTGTGACTCATCGGGTAGACTTAGCCTGGGAGGTCAGTAAGTCCCAGAGATCTGCCTTCCAGGCCTTAAAATGTAAGTGTGTGCTGCCATGCCTAGATTTTTACATGGGTTCTGCTTGAACTCCGGTCTTGGTGTTCACAGGCAAACACATCACTGACTGACCTATCTTTCCACTCTTCCTTCATTTTACTAACTGTGGAGAACTTGATGACTCATCCCCCTCCCTACTATCCGGGGCTCTGAGGGCAGTTTATAGGAGAGAATTTCCCAAGAAAGAGCACTATGAAAACTGTGTACTCATTCCAAACAGCACCGTGCATCTCTGGACCCAAGTGCACACTTCAGTCAAGGAATTATAGATTCAAGTGGACCCAAACTTCAGCCAGCTGCAGACAGGCCGGGATAAGTAAATAACTTAAACTTAAGTGAAAGACATCAGTACTAAGGAAATCTTGTGATAAAGAATCCAGAGTCCCACTCTCGTCCACTGTGCTCGGAGGTAACCCTCACGTCCATCCAGCTCAGAATTAGAAGTACCCAGAAGCTCACTGAGGGAACATGTCTGAAGGGTTCCCCTTCAGTGCCTTTCAAATGCAGCTATACAGCAGGTTCCTATAGCTTCAGCTACTGCCCCAGAGACAAAAGAGAGCCAAGGAGCTTCTGCACCATCACCTACTCAGGCCCACTACCCCAAGCCTTCAGTGTGGACAGAAGATAGGAAAGCCAGTGACTGTGAGGGCCAAAAAGAAGAGAGTAGAGGCCACGAGGTTCAGGAAGAAAAGCAAATGATATGCTGCAGCTAGGGCCAGAAAAAAAAGAGAGAGAGAAAAAATGCCTTGTAATTCTCAGAAGGGCAGAAAAAAAATCTATCATCCTTCTTAGATATGCAAACACCGACAGCAAGAGATCTAATTAGCAGAATGCCGCCATGCCCCCACCCTCATCAGTAGCTTCTTAAACACCAGACACCCCAGCATCAGATCATCCAGTGCCGCTGTCACGCATGAGTGCTCCTGACTCCTCTGCAGGAGCTGCAGATGGAGCAGGGACAGGAACTGAGCACTCCGAACCCAGGCACAAGTGCAAAGCACCACTCTAAGGAGCAGGGGTCCATGCGGCACTGTTAAAAATTGTCTCTCAGGAAACTGTATCCCCTAAATCATCGTCTTCACCTTCATCAATGACATTGGGAAGTCAGCATGCTCACAGAAGAACCTGTGGTTACGGAATCAGAGTCAGATCACTGAACAGCAAGCCTGGACAATAAGAGAAAAGAAAATACCGTCAAGCTGCACAGGAAAGGGGGCTGTTGTCCCTCACATAAGTAGCGAGATTGACCAGAGACACGAATGACTGCAGTCTCCCGCGAGTGCTGGAAGGGGATCTCAATGTGTGTGTGACGATCTGTGGCCCTTAAATACTGCCTTGCCATTTTCAAAGCCCTTTCACATAGTGATCAAATCTCATGCTCACAAAACTTGAATGCAGGCAGCACAGGCATAGTTCCCGTTTGACAGAGAGGAAAACTAAACCCAGAATGTTACCTGACTTTTCTGTGATCACACAGCTGGTGACAGAGTTGAGCCTTAAGCCTAGATCTCCAAGCTTCCCTCTCAGTGCTTGCTATTAGAGAAATGTGTTGCCATGGGAACGGAGTGACAGCAAATGAAAAGACTGGGAATGTGGCTCAGTGGACGAGCATTGGCCTAGCATGCATGGTGCTGGTTCAATCCCCAGGACAATGAACAAAATAAATAAATAAAGTCTTAGAGGAAGCACCAAGCTGTCAAACTTCTAGAACTGCATATCAGAACAAAACTAGCCCAAGTGGAAGGTCAAGAAACAAGATGGGGTCAGTGAGATGATTCGGTGGTAAAAAGTGCCTGCTGCTCTTTCAGAGGACCCAGGTTCAAGTCTCGATACCCATAAGGCAGCTCACAACCACCCTAACTCTGGTTCCATGGGACCCAGCAATCTCTTCTGGCCTCCTTGACACTAGTCACACAGCTGATATACATATATACAGACATGCAATCGAAACACTCAGAGAGAGAGATAGAGACAGAGAGAGACAGAGAGACAGAGAAGTAAATAAATTTAAAGGAAAAATGAGAAAGAAATGATAGTCATGATGTCAGAAGGCCAACCCTCAACAGCTCGTCTTTGAAATCTACGTAGACTCCATGCTATTTCTCCTGTTCTCCAGAAAATGTACTTAGACACAAAGATGCTAAAGCATGGGCTGCAGTGCACATTTAAGACCCAGAATAAACTATGGGAATTCCCAGGTCTTCCCCCCCATTAAGGTTTGGTGCTAGGTTAACTACACCACTGGGTACCTTCTGGAACCCTGACATTGGTGGAAGGAGGAGAGAGAACCCACAAATGCAGCAGAAGACACTGTTCTGCCCTGAGAAAACCAGCAAAAACTGTTCTCCCGGTGCAAAGAAGGTACACTCACAGAGTAGAGGCCACCCTCCCCTGTAAGGACCCTGGGAACTCCATTCTCACTAGCTATACATCTGTTTCCTATGGGTCACTGCTGGCTTCCACCTGAATTATTTCACCCACTTCACCAGTCACTGCTGATCAAATGGGAGTCATTTAGCCCACAAGATGGCTTAGGAGGTCAAGGTACCTGCCACCAGATCTGGGGACCTGAGCTTAATCCTGGGTATCACGTGGTGGAAGAAACAAACCAAATCCAGAGGGTTATCCTATGACCTCCACCTATTCTCTGTGGCATGTGTGCATGCACACATACACATAGTCACACATGAAATAAATATGACAAATATATATATAGGTCGATAGAATCACACAGTAAGTAAATATGATTGATGGATAGACAGATACATACATACATACATACATACATATATATACATAGATCATAGATAGATAGATAGATAGATAGATAGATAGATAGATAGATAGATAGATAGAGTCATTTTTAAAGTCTCTATACAAATTTTGAGAATTATTATTCACAAAGTCCATTAAAGCTAACAACCCTGTAGGTTTTCTGAGTGTGTGTACATGCATGCATGTGCATGAATTGTGTGTGTGTGTGTGTGTGTGTGTGTGTGTGTGTGTCCTGTCTTTGCCTGTATGTCTAATGCCCAAGCAAGAAGCATTGCCTTTTCAATTTACTCTCTAATTCACTGTTCCAGCTTAAAAGGCCCAGAGAGTACACGCTCTGCAGAATCTGGGTTCTGTTAGAAAAAAAAAAAAAAAAAAGCATTTTGCACCAAATACTGAATTGAATGAGCTACCTGGGATGAAGGACAACACAGGCTGTAGTGACACCTTAGCAGACAGTGGCTGGGACACATTACAAGCTTCTTCCTTTTGCTCTGAGCAGGCTCAAGCTTCCCACTACTCTGCTATTTTTTTCCCGGTACAATAAGACGCAATGTTTCCCTTTCAATGCTCATGAAATATTACTGTTGGGTTCCAGGTTAAAACACAGCCCTAAATCTTATAAAGAAAAAAGGGACCAAGAAAATAGGTTGTAACATCATAGAAGTAACTTCAGACCACCCAACCAACCCCGAAGGCCATAGATTCTCAGCAGGCCAGAAAGAAAGACCCAGGGGTCTCGCTTGCCTGTCAAAACCTCTATCTCAATCCATCAACACAGTTCCAGCCAGTTCCACTGGCTCCTGTGGAGGATCAAGGCTAATTAGGTTGCCAGACGAACTTACCATGGTAACCATGTTGAGAGACAAGTTTCTAACCTCTAAAGCAGCTTGCACTGCTAAAGAGCCTCTGTTTGGATTTAGGCAGAATGACTTCAACCTTCCCCAGAATGGGCTGGTGACCTCTGCAAAGAGGGAGGATGAGGTCAAACCTTTGCTAAGCATACGAAGTGTGGTGTTCTTTTAGTTCAGGGTTTTGTAGCAGCAGCAGCACCGTTGACACTATAGGACAGGTAACCCTCTGTTGTGGGGTGTGTTGGCCTGCCAGGGAAATGAGCACATGAACAGAGGAGCTGGAAACAGGAGAGACTTGTTCCTTCAGACTTCCAGAAGCTGTTCCATGCCTCTCTCCAATCTTTCTGACAATGGCAGTGTTAAGGATTGACTCCAAAATGCACCCTAGAAGTTCCTGCTTTCTACACTTGAGCTCCATATTGCCTTTGTTTTGAAGACTATGGGACCTGGCTGGTGAAAATAGGTCAAAGAGTGCTCCTTTAAGGGTCTACCCCTTGCTGTGGTGTAGCTCTCTGCTTCTATTTGATATAATGTGACCAAGCTCGTGCTTCTAATGTTAGAGTCTGATTTACTCTCAACACAAGTGTCTTCCCTATTGGGATGAAATGAACTCTGTCTGAAACCATGAGCTAAAACAAAATTAAGCCTTCCTCCCTTCGGTTGTTTCTGTCAGGGATTTTGGTCACTGCTACGAGAAACATAACTTATATAAATAGAATCCTTGGTGCTCCCTGGCTGCTGTGACACAGCTTTCACCTCCTCCTCCTGGGTTTTTTTGGTCTTTGTCATCAGACTATCATGTGGGAATATGTGGTCAGGTTGATTCTGGAGTGCTGAGTCTTAGGATATGTGTGTCTTTCTAGGGAGACATAGTTAAATTCATGAAGAAGAGCATTGTGGGTACATGATCTGTTAGCAGCATTGAGCCCTCCATGTTTCTCATGTCAACATCCTCCCTGCTGTGACAATTTAAAATGTTTCCAGACATTGTCCAATGTCCCCTAGAGGTAGAAATATACTGGTTGAGAAGCAATGTCTTAAAGCTTTTTTAGATCAGAAAGATAAAAGTTTGATCTTGAGTCTAACTACGAACACTGTGGCCTTAGAAAACTTGAGCTACCCTTTCTTCTCCTCACCTCAGGTCTATAATTACAGAGCTGCAGAGCTGCTGAGGATCAAATGAGAAGGTATGAAAATCAATGGCTAAGAAGTGAGAGCTGAGAAATAGCAGCTGCTGTATTCATGCAATGGGGAAGTTTCTTTGGCAGGATTCTCCACAGGCCTCAAGATTTAGTACCCTTGACCCCTGAGATCCAAAAAAGGCAAAGTTGCTAACCCAGGTGTGCTCTGCATCCACTAATGAGGAGCAAAACACCTCCATAGAGCCTAGCCAGTGCCTTCCCAGCATCAGTGACCACAAGAGTATGTCTGTAGATTGCCATATATCACAGCCAAAAAAGGGCTTGAAGTGCTGGTATGCCCAGAATGTTAATGTGAGTGCCCTTGCACCATGGATGGTATTAGGCAAGAGAACATAGAAAATCTCCTGGAGAAGGCAGGGTTCGGGAAGAAGAAGGAAGGTGTCCGTGAATGGCTTCTCTGTATGCCTTACTTCCTGTGCCGTGACATGACTTACTAGCTTACTTACTTACACTGATGAGCTGAGATTGCCGAGTTACTCATCTAGTTCCCTCACCCAAGCCAGAGAGAGACAGGAGCAACGTGTCATTTACATGCCTACCACTTACACTATTTTAAAAAATGTCTGCCATTATGACAGAAGCAGAGAAGGTATCGGTGTTTATTTACATGCCACCCCTGTGCCACCAGCATTGCCAGCCTCTTTGATGGCAGAGCAGTATTTATTGAACACTGAGTCACCTTTCCGGACCCTTAGTTGGTCCTTGAGGCTCACTCTGTATGATGTCAACTGAAGTACCCCACATCACTCTAGTTGAGTGCTCAGTGAACTGTGGAGAGCAGGTAACAGTACCTAACAGATCCCTTACCAAAGACTGGATAGGCCACGTTCCTTTCTTCTGCAACTACCGACCGCTTCTCTGAGGTCACCTTCATTTTCCTGCCTTCTTATCAAGGCATACATTCAATGATGTGGGAAAGGGATTCGCCATCCTCTTAGGAATCTCTAGGCCTCCCTTTGTCCCAGGTTATTGCTCCACTCAAGTTTGGGGGCAGAATAACAGGAAACTCCACCCCCCACCCCATGTTATTGCCCATCCCAGAACGACTAACAGTGGAAACATCTTCAGGAACAAGGGACTCTGGTCACTGTTGTCCCATCCCACCAAATCACCATATTTATTGATAACTTTTAACATGTGGGTTCATTACATCTTAACCAATACCAAAAAGAGAAGTGTTACTTCAAGAGCCACAGAAACACAACTCTCGTGTCAGATCCAATCTCTGTCTCTATTGTTCCTCTGGAAACAATCATGCCCATCCCTCATGACACAAGCTGAATAAATCTGGCTTGCAGAACGCCAAGTCACCAAGGAAAAAAAGCAAAGCCTTCCAACATAAGGTTTAATTTGCATCCCAAAGCAGACGACTCCATCTCAGACTGTAGCATGTGTAGTAATTGGTCCAAATCTCCTACACTCCACTGAACTGATTTACACTTCAACTCTGCCCGGTTAAAGAGATCAATCTAAGGTCAGTTCCTTAAACTACAGGGGCATATAGGGATTTCTTGTTTGATTGCTGGTCACAATCAAAAATTCCTTTCTAGAGCTAGAGAGGCGTCTTCGTGGTACAGAAGGCTCTTGCAGAGGTTCAGTTCCCAGCACCCTGCCAGGCAGCTCACAACAGCCTGCAACTCCATCTCCAGGGGATCATATGGCCTCTTCTGGCCTCTGAGGCATCTACACTCACATACATGTAGACAATCACAAAAAAATACATCATTAAAAATAAAACTTTTTTTTTTAAAGTTCCTTTCTTATTTGAGGAAACTGTCTTGGTGAAAATCCACAGAGGCTAAATGTAGGCGATTGCTATTCCTTCCACACCTTGGCAGCCGATCAAGGGCATGCTCAAGGGCAGGGCTACTGCAGAGACTGCTTTTGTACTGCTCAACTGCAGGCTATGCCTGCACACCGTAGTCCTCCTTGATTTCAGTATTCATGAACAACACTCCAGCAGGGGGAATAAAATGTCTAAGAGGAGGAATGGCTTTGTATGGTTCATATAAAG
>JANHMN010000009.1:66693568-66715139 GCA_030674055.1 Rhabdomys pumilio | reverse complement strand
AGAGAGAGAGAGAGAGAGAGAGAGAAAGTCTTCTACACACAGAATTACAAATGAATGATGCCTGGAATGAAGAAAGTACTGCTTTTGGCTCAACAGAATAATAGGCCATTAAGTATGTGCTTAGAGCCCCAAACAGTGAACTCAACTCTGCTTCCTCATTCCGTCTGAACCCTTGGTCTCGCCAGCCACAAGGGCTGTTCAAGGATCAGAGTGTGGGATTTAGGTTCCTTGTCTCCTACTTTAGTCTTGGTGCGTAGGCGGGTAATACTACTTTGGGCCCCTAAACTATTAACTGATTAGAAGAAATTCTTGGATTCAAATTAATATTTTAAAGATTGGGATACGAATTGGCGAAGATGCCTTTCAGTGTGTTTGTACTGAAAAAGGCCACTGGGATACGGAAAAGGGTCATAAAACTTAGACGTGGTCATTTTGTGCCTCACTCGACATTTCTTAACATCAAAATCACCACAACCTGAAAGTGAAGTCTAGCAGCTTTAAATACAGCACAGGACCCTGGTCACCACCACCTTCCCTTGTGGAGTATTCACAGGATAGATGGTGTTGGAGCTCAGGAGCCCACTTAGAACAAAAAGCAAAGAAAACTGGGGACAGGCATGCTCAGGCTGCCTCTCTCTTCACAGAAATATTCATGAAAACAGGCCCTCCTTACCTATCTACTTTGGTAAGTTTGTGGGTTTTACTTGCATGAATAAGTTATTTAGGAATAGCCTATACCTTGGGGCCCAGGCTCGACAGGTGGTGGTTGTTAATTTGCATAAACATGACCTCAGCATTGATTTTCAAAATGAAGCCAACTCCTGTTTAGTTTAATGGAGTCCCTTGGTAATGGGCCCAGACTGAAAGCTATAGAATACTAGAACAGAATCTGGTCTCTCCAATAGGAGTGGTCTCCCAGTATCTGGAATTTGGCTCTGGAATGTTCTAGACAGAGGAGTAGGCCTCTTCTGGTGGAGGAGGCAGGTAGAGAGCAGGCACTCAGGGTTTGGGCTCTTGGTTGGTGACTCTGATTTGCGTTTGAAAGACTTGCTCCTTGGTAAGTCCTTTGCTAGCTCTAAGAATTAGCTATCCTCAGGAGAGACAATCTGTCACCAGGCAATGCAGGCACAAATGTCAAAGCACCTGTGGGGGGAGAAAAATGGCCTCCTGAAAGGTCTTCTGAATTATCAAAGTGCATGGAATCTAAATTCATCATCATTTTAGTTATAAAACCTGTAAATTTTAGGATTACTTAAGTTGCAAATCATATACACACATGTACACATACACAGAGAGAGAAAGAGGGGGGCAAGGAGGGAGGGAGGGAGAGAAAGAATGAGAGAGAGAGATGAAAAAGCAAATTAATCTGGTGGGGAGAATGGATTTGTTGACACCTAAATGTCAAGGTTTGTGTTTAGTCAACTTCCTTCACCAAGGTAAGAGCACAGAGCTGCCAGACTCAAATCCCCTCTTTCTACAGCTAAAATCAGAAGGAGAAAGACAAGGCTCTTTTCTCTAAAGTTCTAACAAATACCAACTTGGTTCCCAGCATGCTAGATTACATCGTCATCCTTGCACCAGACACTCTGGCTCTCAGAACCACCCAGAAGACCTGCTGAGACCTGGCAGTTGAAGCCCACTGTGAAGGCTGCTGGCTTAGTAGACTCCGTAAAGCCTGGGCCTCTGAGTTACAGCCAAGTTCTCAAGGAGCACTGACACCAGCCCTCAGGGCATCTGACTTTGAAAATCACTGCTGTACATTAGGTGTTCGATGTGACTGTTCAACTTCTCACTATAAAACTTTAAGTTCTTGGGATGAGGGCGTGGCTTATTGGTAGAGTATTTGTCCACCATGCATGAAGCCCTGGGTTCAAGCCCAGCACTACAGAACCCAAGTGTGGTAGTGAATGACTGTAATCTAGCACTGAAGGGATCTGAGGTAACAGCTGGAAGGATAAAAATCCAGGGGTTATCCTTAGTTCCATAGTGAGTATGAGATTAGCCTGGTCTATGTCAGACACTATCTTTGAAAGGAGAAATCTAAACAACAAAGTTCTAAATGATCCTTCTGCTTTCAGCTCTAACCCCAGCCTTCTGGGATACTGAGAAAACATTTATTTTTTTCTCATTTATTAATTTATTAATTAATAAATTCTCATTTATTAATGAGAAACATTAATAAAGGAAAGCCTGTGCGTCTCCTCGGGAGACATCAGGTAAGGATAATGGCAAGTTTACATAGTTCCTTAGTTCCAGATGCTGAACCTAGACAGTTGTTCACACAGTCATGCTCTGAAAGGTCACCACAGCAAGAAGATACACAGATGTTGCCAGGAAAGACACCAATGAGCTTACAGTGCTTGGGTTACATGACTGGTGGATCCAGAGCCCAGAGAACCCTGAAGTACAATTATATTCATAGGAAAAAAAAATGAGCTTTGTGAGGCTAAAGCGATGGCCCAGCCAATGAAGGGCTTGCATCGTACACATGAGAACCTGAGTTCAATCCCCAGAACCCACATTACAAAAATTTTAAAAAGAGCCAGTAGGATGACACAGGCTTATAATCCCTGCACTGAGGTAGATGCAGGAAAATCCCTGGGGCTTGTTGCTGAGCCAGTGTTGCCTAACGAATGGGCTCCAAGTTCTAGTGAAAGACCGTGTTTCAAAGAACAGGGTGAATGAAGACTGACACCTGAGACTGCCTGCTGGTCTCCACAGGCATGTGTGCATGCATGTGTGCACATGTGCACTTGTACATACAAGAACTCACACAAATATGCACATATACATGTATGCCAATAACTTCACAAAAATACTAAGATATTCTTCTATTGGGATATGAGGCTTTGAGGACTATTTTATATTCCAGGAGTGCCTGGCTCCTTAAAATGTCCAGTAGGTCCCTCAAATGCTGTCATTGTATAAGGACCCATAGTTGGAAAAGTCAGATGTTCTTTCCTGTCTTAAGCACCCCTGTTGGCTGGATTTATGCTGGGGGCAGTAGTTCCAGTTCAGAAACCTTACAAGAAAAAACAGAAGGAGGCAACACGTTTTGCCAGTCCTGGGGAAAAAAGAAGGCAATATGTTTTTGCACACACATATGGTTTCTATAACATTCTTTTACTACAGTTTGACCTGGACATCTGATAGAAACAGTTCAGTTGAGGGCAGCAGGCACAGAGAACCTACCTCTGCCTCAGGCAGGGTGCACCTGGACTTGATTTGTGGCCCTGAATGGAGCCCTGGACTGTAGAGTGATTTTTATGCCATTGCCTTGCTGGCTGACCTCCCTGAAGTTGCTCCTTCCATACACAAGCCAGCTTCATATGTTTTCCAAGTGGGTGGTGATCTGGAATCCATAAATAATAAGCATGGAGGGGAAAAATTATGTCCCTAAAATAGAAACCAGATATTCATATTCACAAAATGAAACTGCCCCTGAAGAATGTGGTCCCTCCCCTATGATAATATGGCAGCCATGAGGGTGTTCACAACTGCCACGCCATACACCAGAACCTGAGAAATACAAATTAAGCCAGCTTAAAAAGACTTGTGAGGTGACCACCATCCCCCTGTGCCTACGCCTATTGCACTGAGATCAAAATACCCAGCACAACAACATAAGAGAGGAAAGATTCGTCTCCTGGTTTTAGGTGGTCTCAGCCCATCATGCTGAGGAAGGCCTACCAGAGAAGCTCGGGTCACAGTGACAGTAGCAGGTGACAAAGACAAGTCATAGTCACCTCATGGTAGACCAGGAAATGGGTAAAGAAAGCCAGAATCAAGGACTTACTTTGAACAGGTAGGTTCCTAAAGATTCTATAGCCTTCAAGGACAGTGGCATCAGCTGAGCAACTAGAGGCTAGACATGTCTCTCAGCTTTGTCTTAGCTCAGGCAGCACGTTCTGATCCTTTCGTGGGACTGCATCTCCTCCATCACAGCAAACATCCACAGCCCTCTGACTCCTCCTTCCTGTGAGTCCTACTCATATCCACCACCTCACCTCACTTCCCTCTGACACTGCAGCAACAACGTTCTAACCACAGTAGAAAAGATCCAGGGTCCTTTTTATGAACCATGTACATTGGCAGAACCTCACTATATCTCCTCAGGCCTGTCTCATCAGCCAAACCCATGCTCCTGTGGTCCTTCCAGAGCCTTGCATCACCCTATCCATTTGGGGGTCTTCTTATTTGGTGAGAGCAGGCAATTATAAGGACAGAGGACTTTCAGTAGATTTTAGTCAACCTCCTCAGCAGTCCTGTGATCCAGGGAGGACCCTTCATCATCATTAACTTTGTCCCCTGTCTGATCTCTGCTACACCCCCATCCCATTCATACCTACAATAATAAGAACTAATAACTGTCTCTGTCCGGTGTTTTTACCATTCCCACACATCCGGTTCCCACAGAGGAGGAGGAAGGGGTGCCAGTGAGCTCGCTGGCCATTGGTTGAAAGAATGTTGTTTCATTCACAATATTTCAGAGAATTGTTGGGAAAGTTAAACCCATTTCCACACCAACATTTTTCCTCTTCTGACTGCTTCCTCTAAAAGTGAGAGGGACTATACATGTGGTGTCCATGAAAATAAGACTGAGTGAAGAGGAGGAAGCCAGGAGTTTCCTCTACTGTACCCAAAGATCACTAAGAGGGGCTTACCAAGGAAGGAGGGCTCCTTCAGACACTCCACAGTTACCTCAAATTATGTCATTTTCTCCCTATCTCTGCTAAAGAAATTTGTGGAAATACTTTTCTCTTCGGTCCCCTTCCCTTGAGCCAATTTCTCTCTAGCTTCATGCCTCCCTGCCTCCTCCAATCATGTCTTTCCCTCCATAATTACTTGAAATTAAAGGTCTCTATGCACAGAACTCCTCTCACAGACACGTAGACATGCAGAAAGGGCACAGAGTTCAGACATATGCAGGCATGCATACCTGTGCACACGCTACAAGAGATTTACTGCCCTGGAATGTTGCCGCTTTCACAGACTTACTTTGAAAAGTGAGTTTTCCTTCTGAGATGGACCTGGAGGGTATCAGCGGGGTGAAAGAGAAGAGTGCATGTATTTCACCAGCCCACCCAGGCTCCAGTCCATCCTACCAAGGAAGGAAGAGATGACGGAAGGAGAAGGAATATGAGTAAATCATCAGAAGCAAGAACTGGAAATGCTACTCAGTCTAAGGCTTTAGAACTGGTAAAAAGATTCAGATCATTGGGGAGATTTATAACGACGACATCTGGTCCATCTACAGTGGACTAGCATCTCCATAGACAAGCATCCGTTTCCAGAAGCAGATGCTACAGAGTGATGACTCTCAAAGTGAGGAGCTTGTACACACTGTCTGGCCTGCAGCTGAGATTCTACCTCAGTGTTCCCTGATAGCCTACATAGCTTTTAGGGCTACCAGCAATTCCATTAATGTATCACCTCAGAATCTTCCTGAAATAGATTTGAATTCTTTCAAGCTAGGTGGTACACACACGCCCATGAAGGACAGGGGCTCGCTAAGGTATGTGGAGTACATCAGGTTATTAGACAACTTCAGCTACCTAAGCAAGGAAACCCTGAGGAAGGGGTCCCAGATATCTATCTCTGTAGACATCTAGGAGAGAGTCAGAGTGGTGTTTTAGCATGCCCTGAAGTGCTCAAAGGGATTCATTTATAACTGCAGTCTCTCGTTGTCAAAAAGTAAATGCAGACTTGGAATGCATCACAGATGGGCTTAGTACAACGGTTCTCAACCTGTGGGTCACGACCCCTTTAGGGGTCAAACAACCTTTTCACAGGTTTGATCACCTAAGACCATCAAAAATACAGATATTTACATTATGATTCAAAACAGCAGGAAAAGTAGTTATAAAGTAGCAAATGGTCAGGGGCACGTGAGGAACTGTATTAGACGGTGTAGCACTAGGAAAATCGAGAACCACTGGTCTAGTGGGCAGCCAAGAGAACAGCATGGGCCCTGCCAGACCCCAGGAGTGGTGCCTATGTTCAGCTCTGAGCACCACTTTGTAAAAATGATGTTGACAGATTGAAGCTTATCTAGAGAACTGTAGATACTAGAGGGGTGACCTCTGAGGAAAGGTCATTTCCTCTCATTTCCTTGAGTAACTCAAAAGAGACCCTCTACATACACACACATACAAGCACATGTATGCACATGCATGCACAGACACACACACACACACACACACACACACACAAAGAGAGAGACTTTCATCTGCTCATTCTATTATGAGATAGTCTGTAGATAGACCCATCACCATGTAAAGAATTGAATCATGGCTCTATTCGTTATACTTATCACTTTAAGAATTTACCTGGTTGTTTATTTATTTATTTTTTTTAGTTGTGTGTATACCTTTAAAAGTTTCTTGAGTGTGAGGGTTTTTTCCATTATACTGATTTGGATATGAAACTCCCCCTTAGGCTTATATGGAACATTTGGTCCCCAGCTGATGGTAGGAGAACATGACAGAGGAGGAGGGGCTTTATGGTTTTATAGTCTGGTACCACTTCCTGTTTTCCTTCCTTTATCCCCACGTGTAGATGAAATGTGACCATCAGTTTACTGACTACTAGACCCGCCCACACTCCTGCTGCCAGGCTACCCCTGCCATGATGGAGAACATCCCCTCTGCGACTCTAAGCCAAAATAGAGTCTTTTCGTGTCTAACTTGACTTTGCCAGGGCATTTTATCACAGCAGCAGGAATGTAGCTGGTGCACTCACACACCTTCATGATGCTGCGTCTCCAGTGCATGGGAAAAAAAAAAACTGCAGCTCACAGCAAGAATCCAGTGCATCCTGATTGGCTGAGTGAGTACCAGTGAGTGACTGAGTGGTAAGATCCTGATATTCCAGTAATTTCATCAGTACAGATGGAATAGGAGAGTAAAGAATACCCCACACAATACATATTCAGGATGGAGGAAGGAAGGAGATGGGTTTTGGGGGGGTTGTTTGTTTGTTTGTTTTACTTTTTATTGATTCTTTGTGAATTTCACATCACACACCCCAATCCCACTCATTTCCCCATCCCTCTGCCCTTACAACCTCCCCCCAATAGAAAACAAACAAACAAACAAAAACCCTCATCTCAGAAGCTGCAGTGTGTTGTGGTCACAATATACACTTTCACCCAAAGAGCTTTTCTTGCAAGTAATCACTGCAGTGAGTCCTTGGTCTGCTTCGAGGCCTCTGGCTTCTGCTACGCCATCAACACTGGATCCTCACCAGGACTCCTCTCAGATAGCCTGTTGCTGCCCTGTGTCATGGAGATCATGGAGCTTTGGATCCGTAGGACTGGCTCTCACGTGCTCTGCAGTTCATAGATGGGTAGATGTTGGAGTGGGCCAACTCAAAGTCCTGGATCTGGACCTGTGTAGTAGCTGAGTTGGTCAGCCTGACAGCTCCCCACACCCATGCCACCTGGGCCAGCTCTTTAGCAATGTCCAGGTGAAGGGTGGGACCAGCTCACCTGAGTGCCACAGCCAGCAAAGGGCAGGGCCAGCTTACCTACTCCCATGCTTTTGGGGCTGGCTCTCTCACACCCATGCAACCAGGGTCAGCTCTACTGTGCTTCCTGCATGAGGTGTGGAGACGCTCTCCTGAGTGGTATAGCCAGCAATGGCTGGGGACAGCTTGGGATAGAGATATTTTAATATCAGACATGTTGTCACTTATTCCTCACAACCTATGAGGTCATGTTATTATGGCATCTATTTTCCAAATGATCAAGCTGACTAACGTAAGTGGGGAGAAACTTCTCTAAGTTCTCACAGGCAGAAATAAGGATGCAAATTTGTAGCACTGGTGCTAAGGTTGAGTTGCTTTCACTGCCTTACATTACAGAGATTGCTGTTCTCGGGGACACATGTATGATATCACCCTTCATCTCAATACTTTTACTGAGCTAATCAATGCATTAGTGTATGGGTTCTTCAATAGCAGAGACAAAAGTGACTATTTCTCTTGAGAAGACCACTGGACATGTAAAACTATTTTCTATAAATATATAGATGGACAGATAGGTAGGTAGGAAGGAAGGTAGGTGAATGGATGAATGCATGGATGGATACATGAATGGATAGATGATAGATAGATAGATAGATAGATAGATAGATGAGAGATAGGTGATAGATAGATAGGAGATAGATAGATAGATAGATAGATAGATAGATAGATAGATAGATAATAGATAGGTGATAGATAGATAGATAGATAGATAGATAGATAGATAGATAGATAGGTGATAGATAGATAGATAGATAGATAGGTGATAGATAGAAAGATAGATGATAGATAGATAGATAGATAGATAGATAGATAGATAGATAGATGACAGATAGATAGATGACAGATAGATGACAGATAGATAGATGATAGATAGATAGATAGATAGATAGATAGATAGATAGATAGATAGATAGATAGATAATGGATAGATCTTCCTTCCAAGATCCATTACTAAACTCCAACTGTGCTATATTCTGATTCTAAATTTTTTTCTGTGGCCTAAGTCAATATTCCAGATTCATCTGAGCAGGACTCTGAAAACTTCCTCGGGCTGTACATCTGGTACCTCCTGGCTGTGTCTCCTGCTGCTGCTGACATTAACACACTGAGAGCCTATTAGTATGAAACTCCTATAGAAAGATCTGCCTTCCCTGCTGCCTGCAGATCTTTCCTTGGTTCATGGTAACTTTATGATAACTTTCTCACTTTACAGACCTGGAAGTCATAGCTTTCTACTCAGAGGGAGGGTGTGGGGAGGAAGAGTTATTGATAGTGAACGAGGGCCTTGTACATGTTAAGCATACACTGAGTCACCACACAACCATGGCTCCAATTTAAGGTGACTACTGCTTAAGAAAAAATAAAAGATGAATTATGACAGCTCTATGGCAGTTCCCTAGAGTGTGGCTGAAAACTGGTAGTGTAGCTCAGAGGTAGAATTCTTGATGTGCAAGGCCCTGAATTCAATCTACAGCACAAAAAGAAGAAAAAAAAAACAGGAAGCAGAGACAGGCTTCCAAAAACAGCTCAACGTGGATCAAAGTTCTAAGTCTTGAACTTCAAACTAGGAAACTGATGCAAGTTAACACCAAAGAAAACACTTTAGACACTAGAGTAAGGAGTGTGTGTGTGTGTGTGTGTGTGTGTGTGTGTGTGTGTGTGTTATAGGACCCTTTAAGTTTAGGCAACCAAAGTAAACTTGAACAAATAAAAAGCTTTGGCACAGCCTGAGAAACAGACAACAGGATTAAGAGACAACACACCAAGTATGAAAAAAAATCTGCCGATGGTAGATCTGACAAGGGATTGATGTCTAGTAAGTATAAGAAACTGGAAAACCTGTACCCCTAGAAGCAGAGCACCCTACTTTGAAATGGACTAAGAACAAACAGAAGCCAGATGTGGTTCTTCACGCCTATAATCCCAGCACTCAGGAAGCACAGGCAAGGGGACCTCAAGTTCAAGGCTACTTCAAACTATACAGTGGGTTCAAGACCCACCTGAGCCACAGAATGAGATTACCCCAAAACCAAAGGTGGGATACAAAACAGAGCATGAATTGTAGGTCACATGGCATGCTCACCTGAAAAATTTAGTAAGATATTCTCCCACCTCAACTAGAATAGCTAACATCCATTAGAAGGAAAAGGAGAAAAAATACAGGGCTCAGGGCAGGGACAAGAATGGCAAATGCTACCCAGGATGTGGAGAAATGGAGCCCATACACAAGTAATGAGCCTGTGAGTTAGTACAAGCATTATGAAAACCACTGTGGAAAATTCCTCCCTCAAAACCAAACAATGGAAAAACAAGCTAAAACTAGAATTACCATCCAATCCAGCATTTCTAATCCCAGGTATACTCAAAGGAAACAGAATCATTCTACCAAACAGATAAGCGTTATTAACAACCAAAATACACTAGCAACCCAGTTACCTTTCTCTGAGTGAAGGGATGCAGAAAGTGCTGTCTTGAATAACACTTAGCCATCAAAAGAATGAAATTCTGTCCTGTGTAGCATGGATAGGGCTGGAGGCTGTCTTCTGAGTGAGTGATACAAGCCAGACACAGAGGGACACATACCACATGTTCTCACTCATGTATGGAAGCCAGTAGGTTAGCCTAGAAGAACGGTTGGGAATTGTGGTCACAGGGGATGAACAATATAGAGGAGAGAGAAAACAGAAGTAGATTAAGAGGGATTTGGAAGAATGTTGGTGGTGGTAAAGGGAAAGGATGCCTGAAAGAGAAGAGGAGGGGAGGGGAGGGGAGGGAGAGGGGAGGGTGAGGAGTGAATAGACTTGATCAGTGCTTGATGGATGAATATATAGAGCATCATAGTGAGTCCTGTTAATTCCTACAGTTAATAGCTGATGATGATAATCACATTAAAAGGGGCAGATGCCAAGCCCTGACTCTCCTCAAACCAGGAACACTGCCAGTGCCTCCCTTGTTGAATGCTAAGTAAGATGGTTGCATAAACCATCCATACCTTCTGCCTTGAAGTATTTACAGTAAAGTGGTACTCCGGTGGTCTAGAACACAGCAGAAAGGATCGTCGTAAGAAGAACGTGCTGTGCGCAGCTCGGTGTGGCGGAGCAGGCTCATAACCTCAGCTACCTGGGAGGCAATGACAGGTGGAGCATGAGTTCGAGGCCAGCCCCAGCTACACAATGTACACAATGAGCTCAAAGCCAGCCAGAACAACTTAAAGGAACCTTGTCCCAAAAATTAAAAGGGCTGAAGATATCCTTCTGTTCAATCCTCAGTACAGGTGGGTAGGAAACGGACTTTTAGTATATGAAAGAAGTTCTGCATAACTTTCAAATTAATTTTAAGGCTTCCGGCAAAAGTGAGGTCAGTATGACTACTGTGGTTATTTTGCAAATGAGTGGACGGAGATTCAAAGAAGGTAAGTAACTGAAAAGGATCACAAATTAATGGGGGATAGACCCAGACAGACTGACTCCAGAGCCTGTGTAACACACAGTGCATAGTGCACAGGAGTCACATGACAGACACCGAGAAGTATCACAGAAGACGTGTATATCTGAACCCCTAATGGCATCGAATTCTCTCACATCAACTGTGAAAGAAACAGAACGGCCTATTTAAAGTACAGCGCCATCAAAGACAGACTTCACATGTACACAGTGGGAACATCCACTTGCCCTTGCCAGCCCTTCCCGTTCCTCTGAGACCTTCCCTCCAAAGGGACTGAAACTAGGCACACACATGCCTTCTTGACCACACCTCTAGAGAGGTCATGTCTTTCTAAAGCCACAGTGCCAACAAAGACTAAGTGTTGAGGACCGAGCTGCTGTTCTGGTCAAGGGGTCAGGGTCTCGAAGAATGGAGACAAGGCAGAGGTTCTGGAGTCAAGTCTCAAGTCTCCTTTATTGTTTCTCTTCTATTGGCACATATTCACTCTTGTTCATTCCTCTTAACCCTATTTACTCATATACCTCTTAACTCTATTGACTGTATATATATTCTTACAAGGAAATCCTGGGTATTTATAAGCACACACAGGAGAACACAGATGAAAACATTTTACCACATGCACTATGCAGCTGGGGTCACTAAACAGCAAAACAAGCTATGTGGGATAAACAAGATATTTGTTAGAGTGTGCTCAGCTGTTGTAGGCTGCTGAAAAACCAAGTCTCTATCAGGGTAAATGGTTCCAGATGGCTGCAAAGATGATAACTGCTTTCTAGCCGCTTTCTGCTTAAAGTTGGCTCCCTACAACTAAGCATAGCTACATCTCATTTAATGACATTTTGGTCAACAGAAGTGATCTCATTAAGATTATACCAACTGGTGACATTGTAGCCATCTTAGTGCAAGCCAGATACTTTATGGCGTCACATGGTTAAACTTTCTAATAATGTATTTTCCAGAATATATCTAGACTGACAAATTAGACACAACTGCTGATGCTCCGATGGAGTCTAGCAGGAGACATCTTCACCACAAGGAACAAGTGTCATCATTCAAGGCTCCTCTCACTTCAGCAACATCTTCCCAGAGTTCCATGGGAAGGACGTGGGCTGCATTCCTAAGTCAGGACTTGGCTACAGACCGGTGCTCAACTGATCCTAAGAGACAGGAGGGAAGAAGAGACTCCAGAAGATCTTGATTACCTGATTTTTCCGTGAACACGAGGACACAGCTGTCAATGCTGCACACCTAAAGCTGTAAGAACACAGAGGGGTCATCTAAGAACAGGGGCATTGAGAAGCTGTCCACACTGGTCACCTGCCACCAGTGGAGTGATTCCAAAGTAATTCCACATGGACATAAAGCTGCTGATACTTGTAAAAGCTTACAGAAGAGGAGGGACAAGAAGAACACACTAGGCTGACTTTTGTTACACAATTCTACCCTTCCTCCATAGTCATTGAAAAGATTAGAACATTCACCCTTAAACTACCTGCACAAAAACAGTGGTCACCTGGCCAAGGCAACCATTTGCCTGTCAACCAGAAGCATGAGCAGAAAGTGAGGACCTATTATGTTTTCAAAAGAGGAGACAGGAATTAACCCAGCTGGACTTTGTAGAACTCGGCTAGCATGGGAGGATGCCGACTGACTCTCCCCGTGAAACAACTGTAATTATGACTGCAGGAGAGCAATCACAGACACTGTGGAATAAACAACACCTCTGAAGAGCCATCAAGGAGCCTGCGCTGCATATAAAGTCAGGAAGCTGTGTGACCAGCATACGCCATCACCTCATTGGAACTGGTCCAGCGTGCTGAGACAGCTAGGCTTTACAGCTACTTTGCTGGCATCACCTCCAAAATCAAACATAATTCAAATGTCAAGTGTGGTAAGAGAGAGGTCTTTACAGGCTTGGAGAGTGAGGGTGAGCTGGTTAGTATTCACTGTCAAGTTAACTGAACTTGGAATCACCATAATAATACATCTCAGAATCTGTCTGTGAGGATGTTTCCAGAAAGGTTTACCTGAGCAGGAAGCTCCATCCTGAATATGGGCAGTACCACCTCTTGCAGTGGAACGGCAGACAGTGTGATGGACAAACTGTACCTTCAAACTGTGAGCCAAAATCAACTCTTCCTCCTGTAAGTTGCTTCTGTTGGCTATTTTGTCTTAGCAACAACAACAACGACAGTAACTCATACAAATGGTGACACTGAGTCTGTTTTGTTTAAGCATAAGGAAGAGGTTTATCATTAAAATGATGTATGGTTGAAGGTTAATGTTGAGATGGGGAGACTCCTTCGATGTGCTATGTCAGTTTTAGAAGTTAGTTTTAGTAACAGTGATGATTTGACAAGAACATGGTCTCTGGCTGGAATTGTTTTATATAAATATCTGCACTTAGGGACTGGAGAGATGACTCAATGGTTAAGAGCATGTGTTGCTCTTTTAGAAGACCTGAGTTCAGCTCCCAACACTACCTGTAACTCAGCTTCTAGGAGATCTTTTGCCCTCTTCTGGTCCCCATAGTCACTGTCCTCAGGAGCAAACACATAAGCACATACACACGTAAGGTTTTTTAATCCCACATACCAACACTGGTGAGAAGAGCCAATGCATGGTTTCTGAGTGACTTTCTCACTGGAGAGTTACGTGGAAGCCAGAGCTCTGTATCTATCCAATGGAGTGAGCATTACCAACTTCCATGGATTTGTGTGATCAGGAGCATAGCCTTGGTGTGTCTTCCTCCATCTCACATAGAAGGGACTCGTGTGGTCCTCCAAGGAGAGTCAGCTACAAAGAGCAGCTTTACACATACATAACCTTCTGTTCCTCCACTAATTCTCTCCTACATGCATACTTGGAAGAAATTTCAGAGCCAGCACATACAGAGAGAACTCCTGACAAAGTAAGCATATACACATAATGTTTGTTTGTTTGTTTGTTTGTTAATGAAGAGAGATCAGAATAGTTTGCTAGAAGACTTCTGGGCCTAGCCAACATCTTTTTAAATTTTTCTCCGTGGAAGTCACAACCTTCATCTGGACATGGTGGTTGTGCCTATATTCCTAACATTTTAGTTGCTAAGGCAGGAAGATTTCAATTCTAAACCACCCTGGAATACGTAATAAAACATAGAAAGAAAGAAAGAAAGAAAGAAAGAAAGAAAGAAAGAAAGAAAGAAAGAAAGAAAGAAAGAAAGAAAAGGAGGGAGGGAGGGAGGAATGGAGGGAGGGATGGAGGGACAGAGGGAGGGAGAGAAAGAGGGAGGGAGGCAGAGGGTAGGGAGAAAGAGGGAGGAAGAGAGAGAGAGAAGAAAGAAATTTCACTCCCTGCAAATGGAGCCACAGTTTTACATATACATGCATGAGCATACATGCATGCATGCTCATGCACGCATGTACACACACACACACACACACACACACACACACACACACGTGCGCGCGCACGCGTGCATGTAAACATCCTCCCCAGATCTCACACATCAACCCATTTTCAAAGTACTCTATTGAACTCAGATATAGTTTGCTGATAGTCCAGCTCAACTGGGCTTCATGTGTAAATACTCACAGGTTGAAAGAGAAGTGTCATGCTCTTCTCCAATCCTGAGAGTTATCCTTCATGCTGTCACAGTGGCTCAGCTCAGATGTCTGGGTCAGACAGTGCAGGTCTCACTGATCGGTCCTGCTTTTCTTCAGGCAGCTGCACTGCTCCAGAGAGCAGAGGCACACAGTGTCATGTCAGAATGGCATACAGAGGATGCTCACAGAGACACAGCATGCGTAGCCACTAACAGCAAGTTAACTGGTAATGCTGATTGTACGAGGGCTAGCATCACCCTGATTCTGTGGTTCCTGTAGGATGACTATTTTAATGTCTATGCTTCAATCTAAAGAATAAATGAGACCATATGAAGCATCAGTCATTGCTAGTAATTATTAAGTCATTATTATTAATTATTATCAAGTCCACACAAAAACCCCTGGAGTCTATGAAGTTCTGTGGGTTTCAGGAAATGAAGTCCGTGACCGCAGTCTTCCCCTCCCCTCCCTATGTGCATCGCTTGATTTCCCAGCCCACCTCAAAGCTAGGAGCTACTTCTTATATAAAATCTGAGTGAATGGGAATTGGGTAAAGGTGAGGGGAATGAAGACGTTTAGATCAGAGCCCAGAAAGAAGTTCATACCCCACATACCACAATGCCTCTAGCCTGTCCTTAGGCCCTAGTGTTCTGTCACTTCATCCTTATAACAAGAAGACATTGGATCTTTACTCATGTCATCCAGGCACGGGAGCTGCTCTAGATTAGCAGAGCTAAAGCATACGGCAGAACTTCTACCTGTACTGCTTGTTTTTGTGTCACTGTGACCTGAAAGAAACAATGTAAGTGAGGAAGGGTTGATTTGGGGCTCACGGTTTTATGCGGTTGTCCATCCATCATGGTTGGGGAAGACATGGCAAGCATCTTGGCTGTGGGAGCATGTGCAGGAAGAAGCAGGAACCAGGGATATATATGCCCTTCAAAGACCTGACCCTGTGGGCTCCTTTCTCCGGCAGGCTCTTCTCATACAGGTCACCACAACCTCTGCATAGGGCACCCCAGTTACCAGCTGGAGAACAGGAGTTCAGGACATGAGCCTTTGGGGGACATTTCAGATTAAACCCACGGTGTTCACATTACGATAACATATTGTGTGACTGTACAAATGTATAGTAATCCATCCTGAGTGAGGTTGTAGGAGAGAATTAGTCCTAATGCCTCGTGGGAAACACCTTCTTCATACACGCTGTCATGTCAGTTATAAATTTGATACAACTGGAAACAGGAACCTTCATTTGATAAACTGCCTCCCTTAGATTGGCCTGTGTCATGTCTGCAGGACATTTTCTTAACTACTAATACATAGCAGAACTCATTTAACTTTGGACAACCCCTGGGAAGGTTGACCTAGGCTATAAGGTAGCTGAGCAAACCAGAAAACACAAGCCAATAAGCAGAGTTCCTCTTTGGATTTTGCTGATTCCAGGTCCTGGCTGCTGTGAGTTCTGGCTTGCCTTGATGAGGGATTGTAATCTGCAAGCTGAAATAAACCCTTTCCTCCCAGGTGATTTTTGGTCAGTGTTTTATTGCAACAACAAGAAAATACACATGGGCACATAATATGTATAAAAAACACCTCTCTTCTGTTCATGATAGGTTCACTCAATGTACTATCTGAGAGGATGGAGGGAATAATCAGAGCATTGTCTGTGGTTTATGGTTTGATTCACACAGGAGATGGGGAAGACATCAGGACTCCTTATTTACAAATGAAAAGATACAGAATCTATTCCAAGGATTCTATGTTCCATGTAGGCAGGCATACACAGTGTCTACATTCAACACCTCTATCCTCAGTCTCATGCAGAACCAACAACCCACAGATTTTTTTTAAGGAAGAAAGGGTTTATAGTTCATCTACTACGATACTCTCATTTTTGGAGGAAATTCATTAGCAGGGCCCATTAGAATGTCCATTTCTCCCTAGTGGAATTGTTTCCACATGCTAATCATCCACACTAATATAATTTTGCCAATATACACACAGTGGATTCTGCTAAATTAGGAAAGAGCTGCAGTAATAGGTAGATTCATATCTCTTTAGAGCTATAATTGTGCCCCCAGACAAACTAACAGTCTGAACTGAAGGAAGATACTTCAACCTTTCCATGGAAGGTAATACAATGAGATGGAGTTAGGTGCTGGGGACAGCATACAATGACAAGGACTGCCTTCAGTAGGCCGCGATGGAGACATCTCAGAAGCCCGGGGCAGCTCCTTGTAAAAAACAGTTGTTCTCCTAAGTGTTTTAGTTAGGAGAGATGACAGAAGTTCTGATTAGTCAACAAAATGATGGGCTGGTTATTAGGATTAACTTGTACCTCACTGGTACAAATAGGCATAATTATGCTCTAATTGTATTTTAAGAGAAAAGTTTTATTTTAACAGGAAGGGTGATATGTAGGAGGAGCTAAGGTAGGAGGAGTACGGAGAGGAAGAGAAGGAGTAAGGAGAGAAGGAGAAGAAGGACAGGAGAAGCTAGGTGATGAGAGAAAGAAAGAGAGAGAAAGAGGGTAGGGGACATGGAGGCAGATGTTCACGTGTCTCCACCAGTCAAAGATAGTTGATATATCTAGGTTGAGTATTAGGTTACACTTCTGACTGAGCACTACCAAACTTAAAAAGCCTTTGATTAACATTTTAAAAAATTGTATAAAAGCAAAAAGGAAACGGGGGCATGGGATAGGGGTTTTCTAGGGAGGGGAAATGGGGAAAGGGGATGACATCTGAAATGTAAATAAAATATCCAATAAAAAAAAGAAAAAGAAAAAGAAAAAACTTAAAAAAAAAAAAAAAACAATTGTTCTCATTTCTCCTAACCTTAGCTCTGGACAACGGCTGTACAGATTTCATTTGTGTGTGACTGTTTTTCAGTTGGCCTTGGTGTGCATAAGTATTCTATTATATCTGACTTCCTTACTTCTTTCTTTCTCGCTCATTCACTGGCAGCTTGAGGCTGCACATACTCTGCATCCTCCTGCGCACTCTGCTTTTCTCCTGTGTGCATTTCCTGTCTTGAACTCCCACACTCCTACACACCTGTGTGTGTTCCCCTCTCACTCTCACACACACTCTTCACACACATCTCACATACACCACACACATACCACATGCACTCTCCTTTCACTCACACACACACTCTCCATACACACCTCACTTTCTTCACTCACCCTCCACATTCTCTCCTCATTCAGTCTTCACATTCTCTCTTCTCTCACTCTTCTCATGCTCTCTCGCCTTTTTCTTGCCCCAGTCTTTTACTGATACTCCAAAAGCAGGTAGAAAAAAAAGATATTGTATAATCATTGCCAAATCAAATTCAAAAGAATAAGCACATCCCACAAAGAATTAAGAATTACAATTGTTCCCCAAAGTTTCAAGCTTCCCCTATTCCTAGGCCTGTAGCCAAAATAATAATAATTGCAAACTTATCATTATTTAAACTTTAACTTTTAACTTATTATACTTCAGAGCTCAGAGCTCCAAGGTCAGCTACTTGAATTTTCCTGTGACGCTCTAATGATAAATGACATGGGCAAAGCTGCCAGGCAGTGGCCAGAAAGAATCAAGTTAGCCCTTAACTCAGTAGTTCCACTAGCTTTCTACTTCTATGCATTGCACACAGTGACTCTCCTAAGAGTCCCAGTGTTTTGACTTAGTTTTACTAGTATAAGATTTTATGTATGTTCCTTATCTAGGAACCACTCTTAAATGTTATGCAAAACTTATTTCATAACTTCAATAGATTTTTCCTTTCTTGGGGTCCCAGTGTTGGCTCTATTTCATTTTCTAATAATTTCTTCAAACTTTCTTTACAAGTCAAGCATTAATCTGGAACTCCCGTTGTGCAGTTATTGCATTGTTTCCAAGATGAGAGCACACAGCATGCACCTGGGCCATCAGGACGGTGCTGTGCTGTGCCCTATGCCTCAATTTTTAATTGTTCAAGAATCATTACATCAAGGAACATCTAGTTTCACAGAATTCACCAGAGCAGGAGAAAGAAGTAAGAAAGTCAGATATAATAGAATAATTATGCACACAAGGCCAACTGAAAAACAGTCACGCACAAATGAAATCTATACAGCTGTTGTCCAGGGCTAAGGTTGGGAGAAATGGGAACCACTGTTTTTTACAAAGAGCTGCCCCAGGCTACCGAGATGTCTCCATTCCAACCTACTGCAGTCAGTCCCTGTCATTGTATGCTCTCCCCAGCAGTTAGGGAATTTATCATCCACTGAGGTCCCTCCCAACTGTAAACTTGCTTATGTCTGAAGGTGTTTCCTAAGGCCATCTCCAGCCTTTGTGGGAACAGTTTCTAGACCATTACTAGATGAGAACAGTTTGGGTCACTGTTCATCTGTGTATCTGTCATTCCAAACAGACTTTGTCGAAGGTATTTTTATTTAATCCCATAAATTAACTCCCAATAGTTGGGCTAGCCTTTTAAAGGAGTCAGTAGAACAAAAGCAAAGCCCTCAGAACCTCTCTAAAGCTTCCAGTTCGCATCCTCAATCCCATTCTGGCATCTGTCAACCCTCTGCCTCTCTGGGCTCTAGTTTTCTCCCAGAAGTTTTCCTGTGCAGTGATGTGCCTTAGCTTGGGGTTCAGGAATGTTCTGGACTTTGATCCACCAATTCCTCGGTTCATCCTGATCCTCGGTATGATCTGGAACTGGAGTTACAGATGGTTATAAGCTACTGAACTTACATAAGTTATAACTTATAACTTAAGGGAGCTGAACCTGGGTCCTCTGTAAGAGCAACAAGTGCCCTTAACCACCAAGCCACCTCTCCGGCCCCCACTGCATTCTTATTAAGCAAAATTTCCTAGTGATACCAAGAGAGCAATCATTCCAAGTCACAGGATAATCCCCACATGTCCTTCCAGAGCCAAACTTAATCATTGAGAAGTCACACTTTCAGCATACAACCTTGCCATGCCAGAGAATGTTTACAACATGCTTTTTAAACATTGTGCTCTGTAGCAGTTGGGGTTAAAGGAGAATTAAATTGACTTAGATTAAAAAAAAAAGTTGTAATAATCCAACAATGGCTGACTCATACTAGAAAGGCTAAGAACTCAGTAGCTGGTCAGTCCACCGGGCTGACTACCTGGCACTTCCAGTCTGGCTGCAAAGGCTGAGAGGATTCCTGGAAGGCTGTTCTCAGTCCACAGTGGAAGGCAGAAGAAGCTGGTTCTAATCTCAGTGAAGGGATCAGCAGTGGCAGCAGCAGAATAAATGAACTCAATGGCAAGAGTAAAAGAGCAAAGCTGCCCTGCTTCTGTGTCCTTTCATCTGGGCAGGTTCCAGAAAGTGCTATCCACATCTAAGGTGGGTCTTCCCACATCAATTAAGGCAACTAAGACAAGACGCCACAGGCCAACCAATGTAGAAAATCCTCCGAGACCCTCTCTCCAGGTGAGGCTAGGTTCCGACAAGTTGACAGAACCAACCATCACACCCTCCAAAAGCTTTTAGGAATACAATCATGGGTGAGCAGAGGGTACATCCCAAATATCCATACTCCTTACATCCTCACTAAAACACCCCAGATGTAGTACATGGTTTTCAAACTTCATAGCTTAAATGCTCACTAGAACATGACATCCTGTTTCCAGGTTTGCCAACACTCACATTGGGATCCTGAGATAACTTAAAAATGACTTCTCACTCAATAAGACTGACTCTGGAGGACACATGGGGATTATCCTGTGACATGAAGTGCTTTCTTAACTGTCGACAGGAAATTACGTTGAAGAAGTAGATCATGGGGCTGGAAAGATGGCTCAGTGGTTAGGAGCATTTATTGTTCTTGTGGAGAACCCAGGTTCCATTCCCAGAAGCCACATGATAGCTCACCACCATCTTCAACTCCAGTTCCAGGGTATCTGATGCCCTCTTCTGAACTCTGCAGGTACCAGACACATGAGGTGCACAGATGTACATTGCTGGAAAAACACTCATACACATAAAATAAATATATCCTTCTTTATTTTAAAGAAGTGTGTCGTGAGTCTGTAGAAAACTACAACAGGGGCTGCAGAGGTGACTCAGGGGTTGATCTTCCTGGCTGATGTTCACTGGGTTCAATTCCCATCACACACGTGACTTCTCACAACCATCTGTAACTCCAACCCCCGAGTCTATGATGCCCTCTTCTGATCCCCTCCAGAACTACATACATGAGTATGGTACAAGGGAATAAAGGCGGGCAAAGCACCCACACGTATAAAAACAAAACAAAAATAAATTTAAAATTATGACAGCTCTTTTATGTACAAGAGAGAAGCAGGTTCCAACAAGAGAGACTAGGGAGGTTAGGAAGGAAACTCCAGGACAAAAACAACTGAAAGCTGTTATGTAAATGTGTAGGCCTGTCAGAGAAATTTTTAAAAATGAAAACAAAGAGCTATGACAGTGAACTGGCCCCAAGGGCATGAAGCTCTGGAGCTGAGTTTTAGTAGAGAAGACAAATGAGAAAGCTGGAGCTGCTCAATCCCACCCACCTCCAAAGGCCTCCCCTTCTCCTCTCCTCTCCTTCCAGGCCCCACAGGTACCTCTGCCCCAGTAGTCCTTCCACTTATCTTAGCCTTCCCAGCTCTGTCCATCAAAGCCTCTTCTTCCCCGCCCATGGTCATCTTCCTCTTCTGACCTCAATCCAGTGTCACTCTCATAGATATATAATATACACATAATACATATATATATATAGAGAGAGAGAGACATAGACATACACATATACTGTACATATATATGCATATACACATACACATATACTATACATATATACACATATACTATACATATACTATACATATACATATACATATACATATAAACACATATACTATACATATATATACATACACATACTATACATATACATATATACACATACATATATGCTATACATATATATACATATGCATATACTATATATATACATATACACATATACACATATACACATATACACATATACACATATA
>JANHMN010000009.1:66605465-66688690 GCA_030674055.1 Rhabdomys pumilio | reverse complement strand
GCTGGATCATGATTCAGCAGAAGCCTGGATGTTTCTGCTGGATCATGCTGCCGCTGCTGATCCATGTTTGGTGACACTTTTTGAACTGGATCGTTGGCATCTTGACACTGACAAACTGGATGGTTGGTATTCTGACCATGGAGATTGGAATCCCCCAAAGAACTACTTCTAAACAGGTCGACATCCCCTTTGTCCAATTTACCATCTGTTCTCCCCTGCCTTTGGACAGTGGGCTAGAAATGGGTCAAAGCATTTGAGAACCCTTATTAAAGTGGGTTTTGAAGAATCTAAGTCTACAGTGACCCACTGAGGTGGTGGCCTCAAAAGCAGTCTCCTGGAGGCCTAAACAAAAGAACTCAGCAGTAAGAAAGTCAGAGTCCCAGGAGAGACAAGAACCCATAATGTGTGTCCTCTTCTTCCCTCTCTAGGAGAGTTATCCACTCCACACAGGCTCTCTGAAGCATTGTCTATATGACAGTCACCCACCCAGGCAGGTTCTCTGGAGCAGCCCTTGGGTTTTGAAGAGCTAGTATCAGCCAATGAACTTGCCTTGCATCCCTTTCCTTCCTCACCCCACTTCCCACTCTCCCCTCCCCATGGTTTCCTGAGATTGTGCCCTCAGGAAGGCATTCATACATACAGTTTTACCTCAGCCTCTGTTTCCATGGCATACAGCCAACACACTTCCGAAGCAGGCCCTCATCTTCACGGCACTTGTTTCCTTCTGCCTTGTGCTTGTATTGGGGCTATTTCTGATGGGTCCACCCACACCAACTGCTGTGTACAAGTAAGCACTCAGTAATACTTTTCGTTTAATGGAAGTGGGTGTGCCCCATTATACTCAAATCAATAAATAAAAAAACAAATTGTTCTAATGATCAAAATGTATTTGATCCATCAGGTTCCATGATACATAGAGAGATAGCACCACCAAAGCTCAACTCCAATTTTTCCTTTTCTTATGAATATTAATACAAAATAGATATTTTTCACTTTGCCATATCTCACTGCAAATAGAAATCTGAATACTTATAACTCCTGAGGGAACGCAAAGACAAAGAAAAGTGGTAGCTTATAGGGTACCCAGAGGTGCTACCTGTAGTTTCGAAGCCTAAACAAATAAAAGAATTACCACTGCCTGGTCACCATTATGACAACCTCTTTCTTCTGCCCTCAGTGAACAGTTTACTTCCAGGCCTTTCTAGACACTTCATTTTGTCATAAATCACAGTGACATTACTGAATCTGCTTAGACTCACAATCCATCAGCACAATGATAACAGAAGGGAGTATGCTGCAAAAGCCAATGTATTATTGATGCCCTCTGTAATGAATGCCCATTCAGTAATTACAGTCCCTCCTACTGAAAATGCAGGAGCAAGTGTGTGAGGTGAATTAAAATGCTTCCTCACTGCAGAAATCAGTCCAGGCATCTTCTGATCTGAATGCACTGTGGCCGTGCTGTTGGGAACATTCACCTGATGTTATTAGAATCACGTCATCATGGCATACTGTGGTTTTCTAATTATTCTTGCTCTTTCCCAGGATCTACATCCCAGACCTTCACGGCTAAGTCGTGGTCCACCCTAGACAGAGGATTTTCCTGTTGCAGCCAGAGGCTTAAGGCATAATAAGGTCAGTGATGAGTGGGTCAGACTCCCAGATGTGTTTACAACAGGAAGACTTCTGTGGTGACTAATCTCAATTGTCAGGTTGATAAGACCGGCCTCTGGATGTGCCTGCTTGAGACTATCTTAGTGTCTTACTGACACCCACTGTGGGTGTCAATCCCAGACCTTGTAACTACAAAAAGGAGACAGTGAGCTGAGCACAGGCATTCACTGTCCTCTGCTTCCTGACTAGCACAGCCTTTGCCTGTGGCTGTGCCTTCTCTGCCTGCTGGTGTGTGTTCCCGCCATCATGCATTGTTTGCCTCTGGGACGGTAAGCTGAGAGAAATGCTCTCTCCCTTAAGATGCTTTTTTCAGGGCATCTTATCACAGCAACAAGAACATACTAATACAACTTCCAAGTGCTGCCTACATCCCTGCAGGAGGGAAATGGATAGAGCCACAGCAGAAGAAAAATAATTGGGCAAGAGTCCATGGAACAGCCAAGCTGCTTATCTAGCTGTGAGCAGCCCCACCTTGCCCCAGATGCCCACAAGATCCTCTAGTACATGTGGTCAATTTTATACATGATGTGTGAGATAGACAGACAGACAGACAGACAGACAGATAAATAGATAGATAAATAGATAGATACATAGATGGATACATAGATACGTAAATACATAGAGAGATGAAGTCCTAGAAAGGGTTTGTTATTTAGATCTTCCCACCTGTAAAATGTCTTCATTCTGTGTGGTTTGACCTTGCCTGACCTCCCAAAGGGAGTCACATATACAAATAAAATAGAAAAAAGGGAGGGAGCGTGTGTGCTCTGGAGACTCCTACCTATTTGTCCTGAAAGTGCTTGTACAGTGGATGTATTTGTTAACATATTTGCATTTCTTATTTTATCTCATTACGCTAGTTTTGTAGTGGATCTGCACTGCTTGAGTCCACACCAATTTATTCTGACAAGAAATGCTACTGGAACACGCTATTTGTAATGGAAAATTGTATCAGGCCTGCAGAAGGATAATCAGGTTTTAAAAGTTAAAAGATGAAAAGGCCCCACATCAGGACCCAGCACAAGAAGAGCTCTGGTTCCAAAGGACTCTCTTACAGGCTTGCATGTCTTATCCCTAAAACCAGTCAAGACAATTCTTCAAACTTTTTTGTTTTGGTTGCTTTTTCCAGCTTTGAAATAAAATGCTATTTGCATTTAGTTTTTTGTTTTTGTTTTTTTATTAATCTAAGCAGGGAGGAAGAATAACTCTTCTTTAGTTAATGAGCTACAGTTACACTCTGGGCAGTGATGCCTATGCACGTTCCCAGTCTGACAGGCTAGAGAGATCTTGTAAAGTAAATTGCTACTGGACCAGGAGCTGTGTTCTGTGGTCTGTAGTTGAAAAAAGTCAGAGGCAGGGAGGAGGAGGATGTGAGGAAAGCCTCTACCTGTGATGTGGACCATCAGAAGGAGCACATTCCATCTACGAGTAGAAAAAGTCTTAGGCACAAAATGAAAACCAGGAATTTAAATGGTCGTCAGACTTTCCAGGCTTTCCACATGCATCAATCAGCAAGGCTGAAAGTACAAAGTAGAGCTCAGGACTCATGGTGACAGCCAGACTTCCTTTCCTTACCCGGGGTTCACTGTAGGGACACAGGGCTCACTGTATCGAGGGAGAGGACATGTGACAACTTGCTAATGACTGCTTCAATCAGATGAACATTTAATTCCCACTTCAATGGCTATACTGTCACAGAGGCCAGCACTGATATCGGCCACACAGGCAAAAACAGCATCAAACATCACAGATCTAAAGATTCCACCCTCCAGTCATCCTGGGGAGGCGTTCATACAGCATGAGGTCAGGGAGGAATACCAGGCTGCATGCCCATCCCCTGTGGGATCAGGCACAGAACTCGCCTGTCTTCGCCTAAGCAAACGCTTCCACTTCCTGATGTGTAAAATGTAAAGAGCACTATAGTCTGGAGCACACATTGGAAAATTGTGTGTGAAAATGGTCCACAAAGTCTTCAGGTGCATATGGTGACAGCTTCAACCTATTCCCTCTCATGTATCCACACAGCAAGAGTCACCTGTCATCATCTTACCCATGTCCTGCTTTCCTCTGGCATGTCACATCTCCAATCTGGACCATACTGAGAAAAGGAGGTCCAATTTAGACAAATCTTCCCCCGTTTTATAGATGTGGAACACGTAGCAATTAGCCTGTGGCTCTCCAGGAATCGCACGTTCAAGGGTCTCGGTGCTCACATCAGAACAGCTCTGCTCTACCGCTGAGATTCAGAGCAGCTGCAAAGGATACCCAGCGTGACCAGGCTGGCCTCCCCCTCTATGGACTCCAGATAGCATGGTCACAGGTGAGGACACTCTAGTGTGGAGTGGTTCCAAGACACTTCATGTGGCCATCAGTCAGCCCTGCAAAGCTCTCAGCAGCTCCCTGGCATTGTAGACTACACACACTTTCAATGCAAGACAACACATCAGCAAAAGAGCAGACTCATCACAAAGTGCTGGTTTCTGGTCCATACTCGTTTGCATTTTTAATTATTTTAAAGCAATCATTTATTAAGAGAGCAGCATAGACGTGCCCGCATACTCCTTGCAGGTACTACCTTATTGTGCAAACTCGTTGGCCAGAAAATTCATCACAGTAGCTAAGCAACCATGTATAGCGTATGTTAGATAGTGTACAAGGACCATCTCAAACCTCCCCTTTGACCCTACAGTTTTGCTTTATTCTTCTACCAGTGCTGAAATAGAGGCTCAAAACAGCCAGGGTGCAAATTCAAGGTCATGCTGACACCTGCAAGGTGACAGAGCCAGGATGTTGGCTCAGGGCCGTCTTGGTCCAAAGCCTGACTTCTTCACACTGCACTACACCCAGCCCCAGCCCCAGCCATAGTGTGAGTGCGGTAAGGAAGAGAATACAGATTCCAAGTTCAACATGTCAGCTAGCTAAATCTCCTCAGAAATAACTTAGAGCTCAGAGCTTTTGGTGAAAATAGAGCTGGCTCCTTTTATGACTTCTTCCCCCTGGCAGACTTTTTGGCTCTCCTCTGAAAGTGCCTTTCTCTTTTCTTAATCCACATCTTGCCTACAGGCATCACACACATTAAAAACTCCTCCACTAGTACCTCACCAAGACAGGAGTCAAAATTCTCTCAGCTTTATTGTTCAGCATCCACCCTTTGCTGTCCTCTACTCGGCCACCCACACTGGCTACTCAGTTTAGTTACTTAGCTGCTAGTTCCATCTTAACAATGAATACAGACAGAAGTTGAATCCCTACGTGAAGAATGCAGAACATTTCTGAGAAGTTTCCTCTCCTACCAGACACAAGTTTCAAAGTCTCTTGTTCCCATAAAGATGGAAACTGAGTTGATATTTAAATGCTTTTGATTAAAATAACAAAACAAGACTTATTATAAGCGGTCAGAATTGGCAAGCTCCAGGCTTAGTCTTCAGACTGACTGTCAGTCTATAAGCCTGTGGACTTTGTAAAACATGGCTCTACATAGAACAACCCAACCTTCTGTCCCCAGCCCTCTTCCATGTTCTTTTCCCTCCCTGGCTCACCCCCAGGAGCATGGCAGCCATCACGTCTCTAGACCTGACCTTGCTCCTCTGAATTGAGACTCTTCTGTAGATCCCCAACGTGTCAAAGTATCCCCACCAGAGTTCCTGAGGCCTCCCTCCTCACCTTGCTTCCCACTCTCCATCCTGACCAAATCTTAGTAGACATGGCAGGTCCATGAAGACAAGCACTTGACTAACAACAGTCCTCACAACACCCAGAGCTTGAAAGATACTGACCACAGTTACCCATCTCTACAGCCAAACTCAAGGTTGCCATTCCCCAAAAGCCTTCAACTCTGATATTCCATTCCACAGTCCTATCCTATGGTCTTCTTCATTTCCTTATTTCTGATACACCTGATCCCTGGCCTCACAGAGATCAGTGCTTTCCTTGGCTCCTCCATGTTCCACCCCATTCCTTGGCTCCTCCATGTTCCACCCATTCCTTGGCTCCTCCATGCTGCACCACTTCAGAAACAGCATCGCTTCTCCTTGACTTACCAACCTAACCTACCCACCCCAGGTTCTCTCCCTGCTAACCTCAACAACTGTTGCCTGTCTTTTCTATTATCTGTCTCATGGAAATTCCAACCCTTAGCCACAGCTGCAATCCCCCATCTTGATCATGACACCCATCCCTGTACTCTTGGCAGCTCACAGGATCTGCTCCCTTCCTTGTTCCTCAGCTACTTGTAGCCAGCATCTGCTGTTACGACCCTCGCCCCCAGTAACCACTCAAAGTGCATCCATCCAGGTCCTGCCACCCTTAGAATCTTAACACCTCTTCCATCAATGAAACTGGGATTCCAGAGTGAGCCTCGTCTTTTCTACAACTAACTACACTTAAATGCAGTGTGCTAGTCTCCTAGGGCTGCCATAACAGGCTGTGTGGCTCAAATAACAGGCATGTTTTCTCACAGTCCTGAAGGCTAGGAAGCCCTAGATCAAGGTTCTGGCAGGGTTCAGTGTCTGTGAAGGCCTGATTATTGGCTTGAAAATGGCCATCTGCAGGCTCACTATGTCCTCACACGGCCTTTCTTCAGTGCATGTGCACAGAGAGGGATGGTGATGAGCAAGCTGTCTGGCTCACTATAAGGATACACAATAATATAATCCCATCCTTATGATGTCATTAAATGTGAATCCTTTCCTTGTGCCCTTTATAGCCACACTGGGCTTAGGGCTGCCATGTATAAATGCTGGGAGCTGAATATACCAATCTACAATGTGAAGCCATGGCAACTTTGGTTCTTTCTCTCTAAACTCACAGTACTGGGAGTATTTCTTTCTTTCTTATCAGTATTCAGCCTTCCACCTGAGGCCTTGCTCCACTTCCTCGAATACATCTCTTCCAGAACCCTGCCTCACTAGTTGTATCCGGTCTCTTTCTCTTCTGTAAGGGATGTAAAGGAAATATGGGACATCGTGCCAGACCTCAAAAGAAAAAATTAAATCTTCTTGGAGAGACAAACTGAAGAGACATTGGACACAATATTAAAGCAGCTGCATCAGAGCCTAATAAACGCTCATGAATCTACCACACAGTCCTAAAGAGCCAGCCCTGGACTCTTCCACACAACTGCAAGGTCATCTGATACTCCTGTCCCAGGCAGTTGTCCAACTAAATGGACCAAGAAGGAGAGTTGTCTGGCCTTACATTAAAAGCTCTCCAGAGAGAAATTCCAACAAGTTTCCCTCCCAGATTGGCAGAGGCCCTGCCCTTAGGAACATTGAGGAGGGATGTGTTTTGAGCTCATACTAACCCTCTCAATTTTCTCCTATTTCTTAAAATGCCTCATTCAGAAAGACCACAAGGCAATCAACTAAAATTACTTCCTGGAAATGAATAATATGAAACTCTGGGAAAGTACAGTTCTCCCCAGGACTACTAGGTTCCAATAACTCAATTTCTTCCTAAAGGAATTGTTGGTCCCTGAGTGACATCCTAAAACGTTGGCTGTCCTTAGGCTGGTAGATAAGGGAAGGCTGAACTTCTGGGACACACACACACACACACACACACACACACACACACACACTATTGCCTTCACCAGATCTCTAAAGTTCTTCCCTTCCTCTTCTTTTTCATTTCTCCCAAGAGGCATAGCTGAAGCTTTCAGCTTCAATTAGTCTGTGTAATGGAAACCATCCAGCCCTGTCTCAGTAACTGACAGGAGCTTTGAACAAATTCTTGAGCCCTAGAGAGTCAATCAAACCGTATTCAGGAATCACCAAGCTGATGTTCTTAATGCTGCTCTTGTCTATGACGTCTCAGACACTGTAGCCCAAGAACAAGGACCAAGGACAAACTCCACCATATATTCCCAAGAAAACCTTGTAATAGCCATCAGCAAAGTTCCTGCTGATAAATAGTTCTCTCTGATGGAGTCAAACTTCATGACCAAGATACATAGCCCCAAGAATTTCCACAGCTAGAACAGAATTTCTTCTTGGAAGGATTTAGTCACTAAAATGCTTAAAGAAGACTTGAAGAAAACAGTGTGCTGGTAAAGGAGGGGAACGAGGTTAAATATAACTCTGAAAACGCCTGTCTGCCTCCGCCCCTGATGATGCAACAACCAGCCAGCCCAAGACCGCAAAGAGGAAATGAGAAATGGGAGCACGATGAATGCAGCTGCTCTACAGAGATGGTGCACATAGTTAGGACATTGTTCCTGCTGCAAACTCAGAAAGGGAACTGCACTTTTTTTTGTTGTTGTTGTTGTTGTTTTGTTTTTCGACACAGGGTTTCTCTGTGTAGTCCTGGCTGTCCTGGAACTCACTCTGTAGACCAGGCTGGCCTCGAACTCAGAAATCTGCCTGCCTCTGCCTCCCAAGTGCTGGGATTAAAGGCGTGCGCCACCACCGCCTGGCGGGAACTGCACTTTTAATAAAAAAAAAAAAAATTTACCAACTCCAGGCAGACCGGGGCTACCTAGTGATACCTTGTCTCAAAATAAATGAAATATAATAAACAGAACCAATGATCTTCATTCATTCATTTCAAAGCATTAGCTCAAGAGACATCATGACACAGACGAAGAACAGACGAAGAACGGACTGTATCAAATGAGGCTTCACATTTCAATACAAAAGAAGCCAAAGGCCCAGCAAGGTTAAGTGACTCTTCTAAGACCTACAGCTTTTAGAAAGGCCAAACTCCAACCTCAGTCCTCTAAACCCCAAAATGGCATTTATTGTCTAGAAAAAAGGATACTACAGTTGTAGTTATCATGGACTTATCTCTCTTCCAAATTGCAAAATTCCATTCTTCTCTTTGACAAACTCAGCATCATATTTGCAATGTCCCTGCAGACTTCCGTGCAGAGCCTCAGTTGCTCAGGTCTCTGCACTGGACACATGACCACCACCCTGGGGAATTATTCATGTGCATGACTATACAGAAAGAGCAAAACCCAGAGAAACTGCTAGTGTAACAAGTAGTAGTTTGACCATTTTGTTGATAGCTCAATATTTAATTAGGAATGTGCGGTTTGCTCTAGCTAATGACTACTTTGGTTGGTTTTTAGGGGAAAAAAATGGCTGCTTTATAGACCATGCGAGTCAGATTACATTTCTGAAAAGAATTTCAAGAAAAACACTTTGGCTATCGAAACAGGTGAGCAGGGGCACTGGGGAGACGTCTCAGGTAATAAAGTGTCTAATGCACAACGTTAAGTCGGATCCCCAGTGCCCATGGATAAAGCCAAACTTGACAGTATGCATCTATAGCTCCAGCATTAGGTGGGTGGGGAAGAGAACTGGCTGATCTCTGAGGACCAGTAGCCAATCATCTCAGCCAAATTGGTGTGCTCTAGCTTCGACCACACCCCCAAAAACTAAGCTAAAAATCAGTGGCAGAAGACACCCAGTGTCAACCTCTGTCTCCACACACATACCCACAAATAAATAGGTTTGTTTACTAACATTTATATGTGATTTATGATGTGCCTACTAAAAATTAGGTCTGAGGATGTTGGCATTGTACTTGCCTAGCATGCACAGTACCCTTAGGTTTGATCCCACTGCCCCATAAACCAAATGTGGTAATATACACTCAGAATCCTAGCACTTAGAAGGTAAAGGTGGGAGGATCAGAAGTTCAAGGCCGCTGGACGTGGCAAGATCACTGCTGTGTGCTGTGTGCTGTGTGCTGTGTGCTGTGTGCTGTGTGCTGTGTGCTGTGTGCTCTAACTTGGGGCTGTCTGCTGCTCTGTGCCTTTCTTTAGACAAGAGAGAGAGAAGAGACACAACAGTTTGTACAACAAATACAGCTAGATGTTGTGTAGGACAGCCACTAGGGGAAAGTGCTGTCAGGACTACGTGGAATCCTATGGTGCACGTCTTCCAGTCTCGTGGAATCTTGTGGTCCACATCTTCCAGTCTCCCTCTGGAAGCACCACTGAGGCTTTTTAAATCCCCTTACTGTCCACACTCATGGTCTGAGGATACTTGATGGAGTTATTATTTATTCTAAATGGTTCTTAGCCCATCATGATACCATCCCACATTCATTTCCCCAACGAAGGTCTGAACTTTTCTATCATGTTGGTCTGTAGTGTGTTTTAGGGAATAAAAATGTCATAAGATGGACTCACTCAGTCAAAGCATTCTTCTTATTTGTTCCTGAACTGTCTATCACAGGTTTTCACAGTTGCCTCTAAACTCTGTGGTTATGAAATTTGAGCCTATATGTGCCATCCAAGTCCTTCATAACATTCTTTGGTGATTGGGGGTGTTATTATTCCTGTACAGATGAGCCCTGTGGTACAGCTCCATGTATGAGAGTCTTGTTTAATAGTCAATATTTTAATCATACCTACCTCCACCTTCCCTTGTCTACTTCCTCCAGTCACCCCCCTACCATGTCCCCATCTTGTCTGTGCCTTTTCTGTAACCACTGAGTCCAATTTGAGTGATCTTGCTGATTTGACCTTATTTAGGTCTTGGGCAGGTAACCCAAGCTCTGGTGATGTCCAGAACATAGCATTTCATAGGAGGATGAGGAGGACTCACTCTCCAACTCTACACTCTTCTATCTCCTTCTTCCACACCATCTGCTAATCCCTGGTGGAAGGGGATGTTGATTAAGATATCCCACTGAGGGCTGAGTGATATAATATGATATGATATGATGATATGATATATACATATATGTGTATATACATATATACATATATACATACATACATACATACATATATACATACATACATACACATATACACATATACACATATACACATATACACATCATATACATATACATATATACATATACATATACATATACATATACATATACATATATACACATATACATAATATATGATCAATAGTCATTTGTTCTCAGCATTTTGACCAATTGTGAATCTCTACATGTCTTATGTCCAGAGCAGAACTATCTTTTTCCATACTTTTACCTATGATTCTTCACAGTACTCTTTTTTTGTTTGTTTGTTTTTTGGTTTTGTTTTTGTTTTTGTTTTTGTTTTTGCTTTTGTTTTTGTTTTTGTTTTTCGAGACAGGGTTTCTCTGTGTAATCCTGGCTGTCCTGGAACTCACTCTGTAGACCAGGCTGGCCTCGAACTCAGAAATCTGCCTGCCTCTGCCTCCCAAGTGCTGGGATTAAAGGCATGTGCCACTACCGCCCGGTGTCTTCACAGTACTCTTATCTTTTATTGTATCTCCCTTGATTTGTACATAAAAGACTTCCCCCAAGTTTGTCATAATGGTGTTTTTATTGTTCCTTCCCTAGGAGGTTGTGTTAATCCTTTTGACCTACTACAACAAAATATTCAAGCACAAGATATCTTGCGAACAACAAAGATCAGAGCCAAGATGAAAGTCAATGATATAAAACACTTGTCCAACAATGCAAATAAAATTTCAAAAAGGAAAGAGAACTCTATTTTCACACTTCAGGAAGGTGTGGCACCAGTGAATCTGGTGTCTGCTGAAGGTACTCAGAGCTGTGCTGTGTGTTCCTATGGTGAAACAGACAAAGGACCCCCTTCTATTTTCTTTCTTAAGGGCACTAATACCTTTTGCAAGGGATCCAACCTCATGACCCACTCACCTCCCCAAATCTCCTTCTCTTAGAATCATAAGCATGGCATTTGGAAGTGAAGAAATGAATTTGAAAGAGACACAAACATTTAGCTCAGGGAATTCTTCTCCATTGGAAGTGACTTTTATAGAGTTAGCCTCACAGAGTCCCCACTTCATGCAAGTGATGAGGTCCATAGGACACTCCCCACAAGGGAAACAATTTAAATACAAGGATGACAATACATCACTAGAAACACAGATGCACACAATAAATTGCTCACTAAATTGGGGTCATTCTTCAGCTGTTTACAGGTGTTTGTCTTTATACTTCCTGCCCATCCTCCGGCTTAAAGTGAGTGCCATTCCTCACAGAAAGCTTTGTATACATTCTCATAGGCTTCTATACACCCATCTGCTTATCTTTTCAACCACATTGTGCTTGATTTTTTACTTATCTCCATCATGGTCTTCAAAGCAAAACACTACTCTGTGGTGGTCCTATTTCCAGCATGGGCCCAGGACAGCATTATTAACCTTTGACCATGGGAAGCTGGCCTGTGCATTGTTAGGAAGATTGAACAAAGTTTGAGCGGCTGAGAGAAGAGCAGGGAACCACACCTATGCTAAAAATTCCAATTGACTGATTAGAACCTGCAGATTGTAGACCATTAAAATGTTACAGACCCAGAGCTGAATTATCCTGGGCTGCTTCAATCCTCTTAATATCTATTCATTGCCTACCTATGCATTTGACCTAACATCCTTGTGACTTTCAGGTAAAAACCTTTGGAATGTATTAACTTAACAGACCACTAGATTCCACTAATCCCCAAACTAATAATATTATTAGATAACTTCTGGGATCTATAACAAAAATTCCTCCACTGCAACCTGACTACGTGCTATTTCCACCAACATTTGCAAAACACCTTAACTGTTGACTTTTCTTCATTCTGTAACTATAAAACTCTTTCCATACTGCATAAAATTTGAGGTGACCTGAATCTGTGTTCCTGGGCCATGGCCACTCCTAACTGGCTTAAGAATAAAGTCTACTCCTCCTGAGCTGTGACCTATGTTTTGTGTCTACAGTTTTGCAGGGGCATCACTAGGGGCTGACAGCAACCCCTTCTGTTTGCAACAAGCAGATATCAACAGCTGGGGACGCAACTCAGTGGTAGAGTACTTGTATAGCATTCACAAAGCTCTGGGTTCAATCCCCAGCATCTCAGAAGGGGATGAAAGAAAAGAAGTCAAGGAGACCAGCATCCTATTGGAGTACAGTGTTCTCCATCTCATCCCACGTGAAGCCCTCTCAGACACCCCTTGACTCAGGAAGTATCTATTTATTTTCTCTTTCCCGGTACCCCCACAAAGCTGGGGACAATGCCTTGGCTGTCTTCTACTGACCACGAACAATCTCTCTGTGTGCTGCCCTACAAAACAGCATTCCACTGAGGGGCTACTGGGTCCTACACAACACTCTACTTCCCATGCTTGCCACAGTGCCAAAGACTTGTTTGCTTCATGCTCATTGCAAAATAAAATCTAAATTGTAGTCATGATGTATCATTTGTCAGGCATTTTGTTATGAAAAGATGAAAACATAAATGATGAATGAACCAACAAATGAAAATATAAGTTAAGCTACATAGTATGGAATATGCCCATAATTGCACTGATTCGTTTTGTATTGAAAGTATCGTGAATATACAATACAACGACTAACAATTTCCAAAATGTTCACCTTCTGTAATGTGCATTTCCCATGACAACTTTAATGAACCTTATTCATCCACCTGTCATGATAGAGGGACTCATGTAAGACGTTTCTGTCTTTAAGAATTATTTTTAAGAATGTCAACTAACATTTTTCATGAGTACAAAAAAATAGCTCAATATTGTATATCTATTGACAGAATACCAAATATGCAGCCTTTTCTGAGGTATAGACTAACTTTAACATAAACTGGGCCACTTTTGAAGGGCACCATGTGGAAAGATCATAAAATTCTTTCTCTCAGAAGAGGCAGTGAGCCCAATGGGATGCTTGTATATAGGCTGGATGTTAACACAGGGGACTAGAATACATTATAACTAAAGACCCTTTTGCACTTCTTGGTTCTTGTTTCCATCACACATGACCACCAGTAACCCAATGATCTAGGAATGCCTGCGGGCTCAGCCACACAACTTGTACATCACTGACTCTGGCCCTGCTGCAAGGGCAACCCTTCCATGTTGATTAGCACACAATTCAGGACACATCTTTTGGTCAGGAGCAGGATCCCAAGACCAGATGATTTACCGAGGCTTTCTGTTCAGCCTCAGCTCTGGCCCCACATTGACAGAGTGACCTCACAGAAGCTGGACAGGTTTGCTCTGGTTCAGTCCTCAGTGGCCATTTTGAAACTACATAAGGAGAACAGATGGAGCCGTAGCCTCAAATGAATATTCATAAAAGGAAATCAATTACCCACCTTCTGTGCCACCTGCCCTCTCAACCCGACTTAGCCCGCAGCTGTGAGAGACAAGGGGGCTCACACGCACGTCACCTCGAAGGCATTCACTGAGGCCAACAGCCCAGTGCCAAACCTGGAGTTTTGGCATACCTGACCTGAAAAGATGGAACATTTTGTTGGGTTTGACCTTTAAAAACAAGAACCAATGCCATAGCAAAGTGGCACATGGCATGAAAGCTGTGAGATCTTCCAAGCCATGCTGGCTGGGCCTCAGAGTCCCAGGCTGACCCTTTTTAACTCCTTCCCTCAGTTCCGATGACCCTGCTCTGAGCCTTACTCACCCCACCTGCAGAGCAAGGCTACCCCAGGCTGCACTGGGCTGAGATACTAAATCTGAAACCCTAGCACACCAGCAGTGAACAAGCATTGCTTCCTCCTGCCTGAGAGAGTTCTTATATACAAGGATGAAAACTATCTCAGGCCTCTTTAAAATGGCTCCCTGGGTGAAGGCTCTTGCTGCTAAGCCTGACGACCTGAGTTGGCTCCTTGGAACTTAGAAGAAGAGAAGAGAAGAAGAGAATTGACTCTTCTTTTTTTTTTCTTTTTCTTTTTCTCTTTCTTTTTTTTTTTTAATTCAAGACAGGGTTTCTCTGTGTAGCCCTGGCTGTCCTGGAACTCACTCTGTAGACCAGGCTGACCTCAAACTCAGAAATCCACCTGCTTCTGCCTCCCAAGTGCTGGGATTAAAGGCGTGCACCACCACTACCCGGTGAGAACTGACTCTTGAAGATTGCCCCCTGATCTCCACATGTACATTGTGACATGCACATGCTCACATAGATACATACATACACATACATGTACACACACACATACATACATACATACATGCATGCATACTTATATTCATACATAAAATAAACTATTTCAGGGCTAGTGAAATGGCTCAGTGGACAAAGCACCTGCCATGAAAAGTCCTGTAGACAAAAATTCAATCCCAGAACCCTCATAGAGATGGAAAGAGAGGGCCAACTCCACAAACTTAGTTGGTACCCACACATACACCATACACACAGACAATAATAATAAATGCTTTTTTTAATGCTATTCCAACCTACTCTGTGGTGATGGGTAAAGATATGGGATTCCTAGAAAAATACGTAATTTTTCAAAGAGCTGAGACGTATTTAAAGAATTGATGTTAATGTTACATGTTTCTTGACTTGTCAGTTGTTTTAAATAATAAAGGTCCCTCACATGTGGGTTCCTCCACCCCAAGAGCTAACGTGTACCAAGCCACCAGGGCTTGCCTGACATGACAATGACAAGCTACATTTGCAAAGGGGCCTTACCAAATGGCAGAAATGAATGGAATCAAACCTTCAAGTTCAATGATAGAAAACTCCCTCTGCACAGGGAGTTTTAGCTCAGATGGCAGCGGATTCCTGTTTCCACACACTCTTTCAGTCCCTGCTGTGTCTCCTGTCCTACCACTCAGGTCCCCACTCCCAGTGAGGGGCAATGAAATCAGTTCCAGCTCTGCTGCCCCGGGGTCACGGTTCTCAATGTGCATGTGTGTAAGTGTATGTGTGTCTATGTGTACCTGCAAGTGTATGTATATGTGTAAGTGTGTGTGTATGTGCCTGTGTATATAGATATGCATGTGTGTATAGATGTACATGTGTGTATAAGTGGTGCATGTGTGTGTGCATGTGTATATATGTGTATGTATGTGCATGTGTGTATGTATGTGCATGTGTGTATGTATGTGCATGTGTGTATGTATATGCATGTGTATATGTATGTACATGTGTTATATGTGGTGCATGTATGTACATATGTGTATATGTGTGTGTATGTGGTGTGTATATGTATGTGCATGTGTATATGTATGTGTATGTGTTTGTGTGTGTGTATAAGTACATGTGTATATACACATGTGTGAGTGTCTTCCACTTGCTTTCTGATGTCTGCAGAGGCCAGAAGAAGGCATCAGATTCCTTGGAGCTGGAATGACGGGTGGTTGTGAGCTGCCCCACAAGGGTGCTGGGAACCCAAATCAGGTCCTCTGGCAGAGCAGCAGTGCTCTGAGCTGTTGAGTCAAATCCCCAGCCTCTTGGGTTCATAATCCTTGATCCTTACAATCAACCTTGTTGTAAACCATCCTGACTTGGACACTCCAACTTCCTACCATGGAAACACCACCTTTTAATCTAATCCCCTTGACACAGAGAGCAATGAAGTTAGGGGAACAGTCAAAAAAAGAACAGTCCTGTGAGAGAAAGCTGCTTCTGAGGACTGGAGCATTGAACACTTGCTTAACCATGTACAGGGTCCTGAGTTCAAGTCACCTCACTGCAAAAGAAAAACGAGCCTACCCTTTGGTGTTTTCAGTTTGCATCCAAGGCTGCCTCCTTCTCTGTTTACTTTATTTCTCTTCCCCACTGTGGGTTTTGTATGAAAGGCAGCAGCTAGGAGGGAGGCAAGAATGAATCTGTGATTGATTTCCCGCAGGGGAACCACCCTCGCCTCTTGATTCAATCCAGCAGAAAGAGAATTACATTATTCTAATCAAGGGCTCCAGAACAACTCTTCTGTGCCAAACCATGACAGGGAGCAATTTGTTGGAGTCACCTGGGCCCCTTTCTGCCTTTCAGACTGTCACCGGCTCAAACCCTGGAAGCAAGAACAGATTACAGACACCCTGGAGCCCCCTAAGTCCGGGATCCAGCTTCCATGCCGTTTCTCAGTCTCCTCTTGAGGTGGGACAAAGCTTGGCTTGGTGTTGCGTGTGACACGCCTATTTTTCTACTCACCCAGTCGCTCTCCCAGATCCCCGCAAATGGGGCTGAAGGAAGGTAGGGAGAAAAAGAACTGTACACACCTCACGATAGCTATGAGAAGCTCTCAAAGCAAAATTAGAAACATTCTGAGAAATCTTTTGCAATTTTTAAACTCAATTGTGTAATTCTCGAGCATGAATTTTTATCAATACCAGGTCACAGTGTCAAAGGAGGTACCATGTATAATTGAACACCATTCACACTCCTAAAGGTGTCTACTTCCTGCTACAGCAGAATTTTCCCTCAAACCTAGAATTACACAGGAGTAGCTGAGAGGATGTGAGTGGTAGAGAAGGGAGAGAGGAGGCGAGAACAAGGAAAGTTTGCCTCATAAAACTAATGTTTCTGATGTTTCTGATGGAAACCCCAGGTGGATCTTTGCACAAGTTCACGGTCACACTCAATCACCATACTAGGGCTTTGATAAAGAGTCCTTTGAAAAAGGTACTGCCAGGGGTGGGGAGATGGCTTAGTGGTCAAGAGCACTGGCTGCTCCTCCAGAGGTCCTGAGTTCAATTCCCAGCAACCACATGATGGCTCATGACCATCTGTAATGAGATCTGATGCCCTCTTCTGCTGTTCATGAACACAGAGCACGTATGTATATAAAGTATGTTAATAAATAGTCTTTTTAAAATTGTACTGCCTTCTTCTTACACCTGACTTTACGGAAGCTACCCTCCCCTCTCCCAGTAGGGCCATACAACTTGGGCCCTGTACCCTCTTTCCCACTTCCTTTGGACCAACCAAGTGGGACCCTGGCTCTTTCCTCTCTCCTGCCTCTTGCTCCCACCTGTATGTTCACCTGCTCCCTCTACCCCGCCTCAGTCTGTCCCTTAGAACACCTGCTATTTAAGTCACACGACACCATCCTCTGGGCTGCGGGGCTGCATATGTGGACATGGTCCCTGGCTCTCCCTCCATTATGTTCTCCTATCATTGTTGTTCTATTAAAAACCCTGAAGAAAGTCATGGGTTGATTAAGACGAACAAGCAAGCACACTGTTCATGCCTCCTATACCAGAGACACAGGCTTCTCACAGGCCAGGCTTCTCATATGATTTGGGGACTCAGGGTTTACCGGCCAGGCCTGGCCCAACTGGAAGGTCATTAAAAGACTGAGGACTTTGTAAAGGAAAGATGGATGAGGCCCCTGTGAGTAGTGTGAAGGTCAGCAAGTCGTGCTGTCCCAGCTTTCAGTTCGTGGGGTGTGACATCTTGGCAGATATGGAAATCTCTATATTTTCTTTTTGATAGCTACCCTGGACAGATTGCAGCCTGGCTCACTATATATATTCAGATCCTGACAGTTCTGGAGAACGCCTTTCCCTACACAAGGGGGACATTCTCCATCTCAGCCAGTGATCCAAAGCTGGGACAGGACTGCCATTCAGGCCCAGCAGGAAGGCACTCAAGCACAGCTGGGAAAAGGGTTCGCTTGTCAGATCTGAAGGTTCAGAAGGAGCAAGGACCCTGCCGCCCTCTCAGGGCTGGCTGCTTGAGATTCTGAGCACCTCCATACTGCTCGGATTCAGACACCAGCACCTGACTTTGGGTAAGAGTGACCAGAGACCCCATGATCTCCTCCCTAACTGTCACTCAGGGAGAAGAAATGGCTAGCCATGGTGATGTAAGCTCACCACCCCAGCACTCTGAAGGATGGGATAGAACTTTCACAAGTTCCTGGCCGGCATGAGCTACATAGAAAAATCTTACTTGGATGGGGGAGGGGCATAAAAGGAAGAAGAGATAAGGGATGAACATAAAACTTTAAATCCATGTTTCACACATAAAACCAGGCCCAGAATTCTCTCCCAAAGATAACTTAGCTTCCTGAAGTGACTCCCAGTACCATGGACTATGATGTGCTGAAGCAAGGATACTATCTGTCTGGGGTTCTGCCTTCTCCTTTTCTACATGGAGGCCAGCCTGGAGGAACTAGTAGCCAGCCACTCAGTGGAAGCATCTCCTGACTCAGCCTAGGTTTGGAAGTCTACCTGCTTTAGCCCATTACATCTGCCTGGGCATGGTGTTCTTTTCCCCTCCTTGCCTTTTCATGCAACAAGAAATTCCCTCTGAGTTTCAGGCTGGACTGATTCACACAGCAAGTTCCAAGCCAAGCCTACATAGTAAAAACTTGTCTCAAAATAAATAAGAAAAAAAGGAAGGAAAGAGGGAAGGATGGGAGAGAGGGATGGAGGGAGGAAGCAAGAAAGAGATAGAGGGAAGAAAAGGGAAGAAAGAGAGGGATAGGAAAGGGAGGGGGACTAATTCCTACTTCTGGTTGGAGAGACGACTCACCGGTTAAGAGTATTTACTGCTCTTGCAGGGGAACAGAATTCAGTTCCCAGAAACCACATCCATTGGGTCACTCCATTTCCAGGGATTCTGACACTCTCATCCAGCCTCCACAGGAATAGTATTCATGGACACAAATCCTCAGTTCACACACACACACACACACACACACACACACACACACACACACACCGGAAACACCTCACCCCCTGTCCTGCCTTTCTCTGCCTCTTCATCATCCCTTTTCTCATCACCCCTCTCATGAAGCCCTCACCATCCTGAACTGCAGTGCACAACCATGTGGGTCATTCTGAAAAGCCAACCTCCTTCATCTTTACTGGTCTTAAACCCAGCCCAGGCATATTAAATGAACTCAACAGGCTGTTTTCTTGATCTCTTGACCTGGGCCTGGAGAGATGGCTCTCTCTAACAGAGAACTCTCTGTTTAATCATAAGTACCAGAGCTCAGGTCTCAGCACCAACATAACAGCCATGGCATCCCATAAACATAAACAGAGGATACAATGCCTTTTTCTGTCCTAACCTAGACACACACAAACACACACACACACACACACTAAAAGACTTTTTCTTTGTAATTCTTTTAAAAGGTCACATAAAGTAAAACTTTGTCAACTGTGCCTCAAAGCCAGATTTGATGGGAAAACCCTTTGTAACACAAGGAGTGTTCAAGAAACTGCTGAGAGCAGCAAGAAGTGACCATAGTAGGGCTTCAGAGTCTGACTTCATGATGATTTTGATTTTCTCAATCCTTTGGCCTTCATTCTCATCCTGGGGAACCAAATCTGTAGCCAGCACTATGAGCCCTAAACCAAGCCCTGCCCTGCTAACCACCCCTGGACAGAAACACCCTGGACACAAGAATCCGGGGGTAGGTAACTAGCAAAGGCCTCCATCAGACAAGTTTCCCTGTTGGGTTATCATGGCACAGTATTCTCCAATAGAGCCTGGGGTTCACCTCATAGCCCTCTGGAGCATAAACAGACATAGGAGAGAAACACCTGAAGGGAGAAATGTCTTAAAGTAGGCATGCCATAATCAAGGCCGTAGCCTCCATTAACCCATCTGAAAGTCACTGTGCGCCAAGCCCAAGGGCAGCCAACTCTTCCTCATGGTCACCTTCGAATTTATGGTTATGGGCTTGGCTGCCTTTCAAGCATTTCTCTTGGCAGAGATAGATTCCTACCAGGTAGATGCTCTTGACTGTGTCTATAGGAAAGGGAGTATTAAATTTGCACCTGACTTGCCTAAGTGGCTATCTCCCATCCCATTTATGCCTGCTTATTGGTTGATAATGGGAGAGGTGGACCAAGGTTCAAATATCAGAACCACCATTTATTAACTCTGTAAAGTTAAGCTTGACCTTGCTAAACTTCAATCCTTGGTCTGAGAAATGGAGATTTAAAAAAAAAAATGTTGCTTGGTGTCTTGTTTCTATTGCTGTGATGAAAAGCCATGACCAAAAGTTGGAGAGAAAAGAGTTTATTTGGCTTATACTTCCATATTGCTGTTCATCACTGAAAGAAGTCAGGACAGGATCCCGAGGCAGGAGCTGATGCAGAGGCCATGGAGGGTGCTGCTTACTGGCTTGTTCAGTCTGTTTTCTCACAGAACTCTGGACCACCAGTCTAGGATTAGCACTACCCACAAGGGGCTGGGCCCACCCCATTGATCACTAATTGAGAAAATGCCTTACAGCTGGATCTCATGGAAGCATTTCCTCAACTGAGGCTCCTTCCTCTGATGACTCTAGCTTGTGTCAAGTTGACACAGAAGCAAGCAGTACACTTGGAAAAGTAATATCTCAGAAGGTAACATCTATAAAGCACCTGGCTAGGTGCCTGAAGAAGAACTCAGTTTGTATTACTTTCCCTTACTTACTATTTCTCCAAATCTAGGTGCTGTTTGTGTAAAAGTAAAAGAAAATGGTTTTTTAAAAAATTGCTTACAATCTAATTCAAAAAGTCCTTGGTTCAGCTAACTGAAGCCTGGTGTGTTAGCAAGTGCCTATGATCTAGCACTCACGGGGGTTCAAGGTAAGATAGTTAGATAGCTTCCCCTGGCCTGCAACTCACGGAAACCTTGAGCACTGGGATTAAATACCTACACTACTACAGCCAGAAGAACTCAGAACTTCTAACTTGCTGTCATATGAACTGTGATGCTCCAAGAAGTACCCATCTTCAGGCTCTCCAGGCCACTACAAGCACAAACTTCTCATCATAGAATATTACTTAGCAGTAGCGGGTGATGGCTGTCACAAAACAATGCCATCAATGAAGGAGAATGTAACTGTTCAATGTTAGTTTCCCAAATGGACTTTGGTTTCCCTTAGGAAAACCATCACCAAGAATTAAACCCAAATCATATCCCTGCTCCAAGACAAAAGGCCCACTTACACCACCAACTCTCCCTTGTTTCTAACATAGACCCCAGCATTAGCAAGCCACCCTCACTGTTCTATTGTTGAGAGCAGGTACCTAAAAGAAGTAACCGAGGAGAGAAAGAGTTTCTTCTGGATTATGGTATGAGGTTAAAGTCCATCATGGTGGAGAAGGCATGACAAGATCAATGCCATTGCTGGTGGAAGCATGAGGCTGTGTTCTCAGTCAGATTAGTGAGTTGAAATGAGCAAGGAAATGGGGCCCTGGGTTAAGCCCAAGTCTATCTCTCAGAAATCTGCCTCCTGCAGCTGGCTCCACCTCCCAAAAGATCCACAACCTCCCAAAACAGCGCCACCATCTGGCAAGCAAATATTCAAACATGTGAACCTGTGAGGGACATTCCTGCCCAAACCCTAGTGGCTCACATATCTGTTAATAGCCCCAGCAATTGCTCTTCTGGAAAGAAGTAAGCCCAAAATAAAAGTACAGGGAGGGCCTGTATGGCAGTTTATCTGGGTTTTTCTGAGTTTATGTACTGCCTCCAAATTAATGCTAAGGAAGCAGTAAGCATTCTTGTGCCATCTGTGGCTGTATAGAACTTTTCAGCCATTTTGACTAACTTTACATGGTCCTGTAATAGAAGCAACCTAAAAATTCCCATTGCCTATGGCTAAAGAAAGAAACAGAGAATAAGGGCATTTGAGCCAGAACAGAAACAGCCATCAGAGGATGTCCTGGACTCCCCCCAGGCTATAGCATAACCCTCCAAACTGAATCCTATGGTCATAGCTTCAATTCATCAGATCCTGGCAAGATGCAAAACAAGCTGATTCTGCTTGCAAGGGGTTTTCAGTCTGCCAAGGGAAGGGATTAATATGCATAGCCGTCCTTCCAAAACTATCGGGCATGAAGAGCCACAGTAGACACTTTGTCCAATAAAGCTCTTGCCTAGAGTTCTGCCTAATAGCTCTGTTCTTTAGTTTGTGGATTAGCTTCAAGGACAGTTTATCCCTGCATGCAGATGAGAATGCCAGCCAACTCACCTCCACCCCTGTCTCCTGCACCTGATGGCACACTTAATCCTGCTGCTAAGTCAAATATAGAATGTAAGACTGTCAACCCAGAGGGGTGGATGTGTTGGAGACCAGGACCTGTGAGAGAAAGAGTTAAACCTCTCCTGGCTCCCACATTCTTACAACTGCTCCTTGATCCTCCATCTGTGTTCCTCCACTCTCAATAATACCCAACTCCAGCCACCTGGAGCTGGTTATTGCCAGGCAGCTGGTTATTGCCTTGGAGTGAAGAAGCATCTGCTGGGGGCTAGCTAGGTGACTCAGGGGGTACTCAGAAGGCATATGCTTTCAAGTCTGGCCGTTATAGTTCAGTCCCCAGGACCTACATGGTGGAAGGGAAGAAATGGCGAGGGTGGGTTGTCCTTTGACCTCCATGTGTGTGCTGTGGCATGTGTGCCCACATACAGACACACATAAATAAATAGGTAAGTAAATACATAAATCATTTTTAAAATGTGTAATTCCTTTTTTAAAAAGAACCGTCTGCTCAGAGTCACATACTGAGAGGCACGTGTAGGATTATAACCTCACACCAACTCTGAGAGCTGCAGCTTTCCATTGGACAGAGATAAAAAATAAATCAAGGCTGACCGGTTAAAATATCCCTGAGAATGCCCAGGAGCAGCACTCATCACCCAGGTGAGGCCAGAAGTGACAGAGAATGGTATAGCTAACCTGAAATGGATGACATCTGATTCAGTCATCGTTGTGGGGACCTCCCAGAACCTGTTGAGACCACTGGGTGTGAGAGACATGTCCTGAGCTCTGCTGAGATCTAACTAACACCTCACACCCAAAGAGCTTCCTGGCACATAGCAAGCATTTGGATGATGAGACGTTATCTCTGTAAGACTATCAGGATTATGTTTGGCCTTTGTAGGAGTGGACATATGTATTAGATACTTTTCTATTTCTGTGATAAAAATCCTATGACTAAGCCAACTTATAAAAAGAAACATTTATTTGAACTCATGTTACCAGGGGGAATAAGAATCCATCATGGCAGGAGACATAGTAGCAAGCAGCAGGCTTGGTCCTGGGAACAGGAAGCTGAGAGCTCACATCTTCAAACTGCAGACTCAAAGAGCAAACAGGAAGTAGACAAGGCATTTTTACTCTCAAAGCCCACCCCCCCAGTGACCTACTTCTTCCAACAGGCCACACCTCCTAAACCTTCCCAAACAGTTCCACCAACTGAAGAGCAGATATTCGAATTTCTCAGCCCATGGGGGACATTCTCACTCAAACCATATCTCATCAACTGCCTCATATGTACACAAAACTAGAAAGTTTATATCTCTCAGTCATTTGCCTTTCCTCAGTCAGCTCCCTCTGTATCTGCAGGCTCCACATCAGCATTCCTGAGCACTATGGGTAATGTGGGTAATTAATGGCCATGTCTGTCCTGCTCAACAGGAAACATCTGCAGTGTGATCCAGGGTTTAAGCTTTGTACTTCTCCAACATGTCACATTCCCAGCCTACGACTGGGCTGAACATTAGTGACCATTGATAAGGCCCAATCAGAAAGCCAATTTGAACAGCATCACCTGAATCCTCAATGGGAGCCTTCTAATGGTTCAACATATGCTGTCAAAATAGATGTCAAAATACATACGACTCTCTTCAGCCCCCTTCCTCCTTCCCTTGACAGAGGACCTTGGACACGCTACTCTTGAGTTCTCAATTCCTCATTATACATTCATCTGTTGACTTCACACTCTGTATGGATGACTGTGTTGCAGGAAACATAAACCTCTAACATCATCTCTGCATCTCCAGCTCCAGTGCCTCAGGTTGGGGCTGTGGAAGCATGACAAAGCATCTTCATTCTGTGCTGATCCATATTAATGCAGAGACCTACTCATCTATGTGCACAGAGAACCAGACATGAAAAGAAAACCAGCTCCCAGCCCAAGAGGCTCTGAATTACTGAGAGCATGCTGACACTATCCCCATACTGCAGAGTGCTCAGAATCTACATTTAAAACTTGAGGAAGAAGATTCTGGAGGCCTAGATACACCACTGCTGCTGTGTGCTCTTACCACGCATGCCTGAGCCTGTATTAAGCAGTGCAGAAATTCCTTGTACTCCACGGGGATGCTTCACAGGGTTCCTAGTGCCAACCACAGGCTCCTGGGCCACGCTCAGCCTCAGGAAGAGAGATTGGACACCAGAGTAGACACCGTGGGGCTGGGTGAAGGTATACTGGACAGTGAGTACAAGATGCAGGTGAGACATGTAAGTCCAGGCTGATGGTGGGATATGAAGCACTCTAACTTCTTCTTTTGTTTGTTTGTTTGTTTGTTTTGTTTTTCGAGACAGGGTTTCTCTGTATAGCCGTGACTGTCCTGGAACTCACTCTGTAGACCAGGCTGGCCTCGAACTCAGAAATCCGCCTGCCTCTGCCTCCCAAGTGCTGGGATTAAAGGCGTTCGCCACCACCACCGGGCACACTCTAACTTCTTTGCTTGCCTTCCAACAAGAACAGGCAAGGACCAAACTGTATCTCCCTACTACAAGCTGTGAAACTCCAAACAACTTGTTCATCCCTTTCAGGTCTTTATCTGTAACTGGAAGACAGTGGTCCTGTCACAGGGATGTCATGAGGACTGAGCTAACAAATGTGTTGGGTTAAGACCTAACACATCATGGTAAAATTTACTATCATCATCATCATTATCATCATCATCATCATCATCATCATCACCATCACCATCATCATCATCACCATCATCACCATCTAGACCTTGGTCTACTTGATTATCTTACCAGTAAACATGCCACTCCATCATTTACCTGGCTTTCATTAATTTCTTCAGTGAATGCCTTTTGTGTACACCTTGACCTCTGTGTGGCCCAAACCAAGCTCTTTCAAGGACCAGCTGTCTCTTCCCTGAAGCTCTCCTGGCTATGGCCAGCAGACGTACCCATGCCTCCTTAACCCCCGGAGCACTCCATTTCCTCTCTTGCAGCCTTTCATACCTTCTACTTCAAACCATACTTTAAAGCTCCCTCAAGAAAGAACCTATGACTGAGTCCTATTCCCGTTCCCCTCGGCTTCCCCGTTACATAGAGAGTGGAGTGAGGAGGTGTGGAATAGACAGGACCTCAGGACGGAAACTGAGAGAAGAAAACCTTCTCACCAAAGCCTGTTTGAAAAAAATAGACAGGGAGTGATCAGTCAGAGAGGTGTTGTGTAAAACAGCATTGTGTGTGTGTGTGCGTGTGCGCGCGCGTGTGCGCGCACGTGTGTGTGCGCGCGCGCGCGCACGCTGGTTTTCTCTCTCCACCCAGTGGATTCCAGGGATTAAACTCTCAAGCTGTCAGGCTCCACAGCAAGCATCTTAATCTGCTAAACTACCTCACCAGCCTCTAGAATTATTTTTGTAAAACAAACAAGAATTCTTCCCTGTAAATACAGCCGAGGGAAAAAGAAGGCCCCAGTACTATCCACCTCCTTGAAAACCTTCTCTCCACCTCTTATCTATGGTGGGCAGGTGGTTAGCCATCACCAAACCAGCACCCAACAGCAGCCAGCATCTTCCTGCGACCCAGCTGGATCAAAGCACTGAGGTCAAATCTCCCTTGCCTTTCCTAAAAATTCCAACGCCATTGTCCCTACTTCACCCCCATCCTCTGCTTCTCAGTCCAGAGGCAGCTCCTGCCTTCCAAAGGATGACTGTCTTGGTTCAATACCATTACTTTTCAGACCTAGATCTGTGCTTGGGCAACTTTGGGCAGTCCATTTAAGCTCTTCCACACTAAGAAGTTAATTTTAGAAGTACCCATTTCTTAGATTGTCTGTATGAGAGGATCCGCAGAATAGGAGGCCTGTTTCCATGTTTTCCTGAAGGCAGAGACCCCAGTTTTGTTTCTGCACATATCTTCCTCAGTGCCCTGAAGGTAACATGGTGTAAAGTCGGTATTCCACAGATGAGAGAAGAATCAGATGAACAGGAGCTATGTCCCAGGATGAGGGATGCAAACCCCCACGTGGGTTTTGCTTATTACTTTATCTCTACATGACACTGAACCACCTGGGCACTTATTGCCCTCCAAGGCATAAAAAAAAAAAAGAAACTCTGCTTCCTAGAACAGGTCTTTAGAGTTCGCTGTTAATGTGAGGTGACCTGGGAAACAGCATCCCACCACCCAGTCGCCAGTAGCTCCAGCTGGAAGCTGCATTGTTGGGCATAGCTGAGATCCACAAGCATCACCAACTTGTAGACGGCTTTCATTATGATCATTCATGAAACAACATGTGTCATCTGTGGAAGATGATTTGTGTACTGTTGTGGAATCCAAATTTACTGATTTCTTTATTTGGGTCTATAAATTCTATTTATCATTTGTCGTACTGAATTACTGCTTTTGCTGGCCTGTAGCCTGTGGCTCTCCAGAGACTCCTGGGAAAAGAGCGTGGCATACACCCAAAGGTCACCCACATTTTTAAGAAACAAAATTCCCTGCTTGGAAGCATTCTAGGCACAACAGGGTAGTTACACGCCTGAGCTCACAACCCTTGTGACACGGGACAAGGCCATCAGCACCCTAGGAGGGAAGAGGTGCTCTACTGCTCTCTGAGGAGTTATGAGCAGCTAATGGCTACTTGGAGGGGGGACACTTTCTTTAGTGGTGTGACCACCGCTGAGTTGCCTGTGCTCCAGTAAACAACCTTTTATCCACACTCCTGTAAGCATTCAAATGAAATGTGCTGGACCAACGGCAACAAAAAAGACATGAAAGTTGAAGAGGAGGGCATGATGGGAAGAGGGAGGGGACCAGGAGGAGGAGGGTGGGAACAAGAGAAGGTGACTATAACAAGATTCTTTAGATGCATGTATGGAAATATAGTGAAGCCCATTATGTACAATTAATGTGTTATTATGTTACTATTATGTATAATTAATATATTCCTACTACCCTGCTGCATATTTAGTCTGCCATCCTTCTCCTCCCTTTTCTTTCTATCAAATCTCTGCCATAATGATCTGCTATTTGACTCTCAAAATTCCAGAATCTGCTCTGACCTATTTTCCAGCAACATAGATCTCAATATTGGGGGGACTTTTCTGCACCATTACAAACGGCTATTCAGGCTCCTTTTTCTTGAGTCTTTTGCTCAGACCCCAGGCAAGGAAGCAGAAACCACTATCCAGAGATAGCCTAATCATGTTAGAGCTTCAAGATGACAAAACAGTCACAAGCTGGGGTCCTGGCACCAGAACTGGCAGCAAAAACGGGGGTCTGGGTGACAGATCCCTTCCCTCTGGACTGTCACCACAAAAGAGTGTCCCTGCATGCACCAGATGGCTCAAATTCACCTGTGAGACCAGACCTGCTGTGAGACTTTGTCTAAGTGTGTGTTTTGATCATTTGGAATCTGCAGCCAGAGTCTCTGGCAACAAATGCCCTTCTCCACTGATTCAGGCAAGAAAATGTACCTGCCGTGGTCATGCTTGCTTCAGTAGGCTGCTGACTTATTTTAAGAACTAAATCTCTCCTTTTACTCTATTTTTCTCTCTCAGGAGTGTTGCGTACTCCAAAACTGACTGGAATAATTTGCAGCCAGGTCAGGCAATCTCTTATGTGGTGACCTAGCGCCACCTACTGACCAGTCACTTAACAGCAGCCAAGAGGACAACAAGGTCCCTCTCGTAGTTAAAAGTTTTCTCTGAATTCTTCTCTTCTTACCAGGTTTTGCCTGGAAGTCTTGTGCTGTGCTCTTTTGATCTTTAACGTAAACAAGCTAGGACCATGTCACCAACAAGGAAGCTGGGGAGCTCTTTACTTGCCAGTCCTGCCTCACCTTTTTCTTTTTAGCAGCTGTTGCTTATAAATGATGAGCTTCTGACAGAGAAGCTGGTGCCATCTCCCGATGTCCCAAGCACAGACATGGAGAAAGACTGCAGTCCCAAGGGACCTGATGCAATTGTCTTGTCTTTATTTAACCTTCCCTGACCAAGGTCTCTGAACTTTAAGTACAAAAATATTCTCCTGGTACCATGTCACCATGGCTCTTCACATGCAAGAGATAGGAAGTGTCTCCACTGTAGCCACTTAAGAATAGATAGACTGTTGACCGGTAAGCCTCCACAGTCCTTGCTGATTTCCTGCCCAGCACATGAAGCCCAAGCTGGTAGCCCTCACCATTCAGCAGTTTCAGCTCCAGACTCCCAGTGCCTTCCAGATATTTAGAGACTGAAATTTCTTGACCTTGGTACCACTGGGTCAAAGCGGTCTGTGTTACTGTGAAGCCGTCTGCTCACCACAAACATTTAACAGTACCCCTATCTTTTGCCAAGGAGATGCCAGTAGCAACCCCAACCCCCAACTCCATCCTGTTACAACTATCAAAATATTTGCAGGCGTTGCCATTGGTTCCCTGGGGTGGGAGGTGCAAAATCAACCCCTGATTGAAAACTCTGGGTCTGGAACTCAAGTTCCCAAGTTTGGATGTAAAATGCCGCACAGTCTCATGTGTTTTAAACAATTGGTCCCAGTAGGTGGCGCTGTTTGGGGCTGTTAATAATGCATGTACATATACATTATATTGAACAGAGTCTGCATGAGTGAATAACGCTGCCTCCAGAAGACAGAAGTTACAAACGATGATCTCAGAGCCAGGCAGGCAATCTCTCCATGTGAGTTATTGGATAAGGAGGCCCCCCCCCAGAGGCACCCAACACAACACAGACTGATGCCATTGCTCTTGGTTGCCCTCCAGGACTAGATGGTGAGACCCAGTTGCTGAAGACACCACTCCCTTATGATACACATCATAGAGAAACAACACCAGCTGGCCAGGAAACTCTGCTGGCTAGCTTACCTAGGCTAGAGGGGCTGTGCCAGTCTCTGGAGGAAAATAGTCACCAACAGTCTTCCATAGCTGTTTTCCTTGCCGCACTGATCTGACGGTAGGAAGTCCCCACTGGAATATAGCGTCATGACAGCTAAGCAGGAAACCAACCGTTCTCTGGCTAGATGTGAGGCTCCAGAAGAGAAATTTCATCCTTGGTACTGTAAACCCAGTCAAAAGCCCATGACTGAGGAGATCACAGGCCTGTCTGGGGGACGGGAGGCGGGGGTGTGGGGTACCTACTGTTCTTGTTCGGTTCGATTCGGTTTGGTTTGGGTTGAGTTGGGTTTTTGCTTTTGTGATAAGTGGTCATACTTGTATCAAACCACCTTCTAAATACATATGTTTGTGCCCATAGATTCCTGCCTTTCTCTCACCTTTAGTCAGAGAAGCTTCCTTTGGCAGTGGACTGTGGTTCATCTAGAGACTCATAACAGGCCAAAGTGCCAAGTATAAACAACCGGGCACTCAGCTGTGGGTTCACAATCCAATCTCCCACAATTCAATGCTCAGGGAACTGGCGACTAGAAGGAGAGCCGGGAAACACTGACTTTTAGGTAGCTATGGCTGTTGCGTGCATCAAATCACATCAGCTGTGGTTACCTGCACAAAATCAGGCCAGCCAAAATTACAGCACGGGGAGGGGAGGGGTGCCCAAGGCCCCACCACCCACATGAGAGAAGCTATCGGGTGGTTGCTGAGGGACCTGGCCACTGAATGGTTCCTCATGCCCTAGTGATGACCCACGTATATGTGCATACAGGCAGCATGTATTGCGTTCAAGGGGTGATCGACAACAAAATAAAAGACACGAAGCTGGGAAGGAGAGGGGTCGATGCCCTACAGAGCTGGAGGAGGCAGTAGGTGACTGGATATAATATGAAACTCTCCAAGAATAAAAACATCACTCAAACGAGCAGAAAAGATGCAATGGGAAACGGATTCCTAAGATGTTAGCACCTGGGGATGATTCTCAAGAAATACACACCGATACCAGGCATCCCGACTGTATTTTAGAAGTAACACAGCTGGGGTCGGGGGACGGGAGAAATCCTGGAATATAACCAAAGCAAGAAGTAGGTGGGATGGGGCTGGGGGCTTACTACTGAACTAGGTTTTTAACTAGGTTCACCGGAAATGGAGGTTTGAAGCTCCACCCTCTCGTTCCGAGGGAAAGTGCTCCTGGAAGCAAACTTGGCCTCTGGCAGCCCGGAGGCTCCAGGCCTGCAGTTACGCGGGTCGGCCGGTGAGAGGCGCTGTGGCGCCGCTCTAACCATGGCTGGGGAGGAGGCGCTGCTGAGCCTCCCATACGGCCTTGGGATTGTGACCGGCTAGACCTGGACACCGCCCTGTGCTGTGGCCGACACGTGGCAGCCCCAGTTTGCCAGCCCAGCCTGACTCCAAAGTCCTGTCCAGCCAAGGGCAAGGGCGGGGGAGGGACTCCCAAAAATAAAAGTTCCCGATTGCTTTCCTGGTTAGAGCCTTTCTCGGGTTTTTTTCTTGGATGCTAGAACACCCTCTGAGCTGGGACATTTGGGGTAGAGCGCCAAGAATCTTTTCTGAACTCATGGATTTTCCGGCGAGGGATTTTTCACCCAGATCTCGGGGCCAGGGCTTGATAAAGGATACACAGACTGAAGGCCACTTGAAGTCTGACCGTACCGAATTAAAATGAGAACAACCACACCTACAGTTAGAACAACAGAAGAAGACAAAGAATGTAAACTCTGTCATTAGGGAGACTTAACTGCTTACAGTGTTTGAACATGCTGGATGAAGTAAAATGTATAATTATAATTCATTTCCCCTCTTTTGTTAGTTGGTTTTAGCTTATCAGAATGTAATGCTATCCAAGGTACCTCAGGAACTCCATGTACCCATTTACCAGAAGGAGAAGAGGAAAAAGAAGTTCCCAATAAAGCTTTAATGCGTTTTCAGGAGCCACCATGGTCTCGCGCAAAGCTGTAACTGAGTCAGCGGGTCCCACGCTGTGTGACTACCAGCCTGCTGTTAGCACCCATGCTTTAATCTGTGTTTTTAAAAAAAAACCTCTTCATAATGAACCCCAACTCTGCTTCATAGTGTCCTCTCCTACTATGGTTTTCTGCATCCCAGCCAAGCATTCTGGCTTCAGCTGAGAGGTCTCTAACTGGAAGTCGGCAAGGCTGCTGTGGGTGGCAGCATGGAGCTGTCTCCAGCCGCGCACCAGCATCACCTCAGATGACATGACCACCTTATCATTCTTGGGTCGCTGTGGCTCCCGCCTCCGCCCCCGCCCCACCAACCCCGCAAGCACCTGGGCCCTTTATTTTGCTTTTGTTTTTGTTTTCTTTCCCTTCTGGACTTTTCAACTCCATAAATTGTGAGGAAACTGAACACATGTTGACTTCACTGTGCTTTTTAGGCTTTCTGAGAGTCTTGTGCCCTTCCATGAAAGCTCACTGCATGACTCTCCATGACTACTAGTTCGGCAAAAACTCTGGGCCAGGGAAACTCTCTGCCCCTCCCCCAGCTTCCCAGAATTTCAGAGAATCCTTTCAGTTCTGTTCTCTAGACCCACCCACAACCCTCCCATTCAAAAAGTGTTCTGGATGGGGCTGGAAAAATAGCTTACTGCTCTTGCAAATGACAAAAGATCCCGCTCAGTTCTCAGCACCTGTAACTCTGACTCCAGCACTCTCTTCCGGCCTCCATGGGCATTGTATTCAACACAGACAGATAGACACGCATACACATAATTAAAACTAACGAGTCAATTTTAAAGGAATTCAGAATGCCTTACATCTGGCCAGTGTGGTCTGTATTTTGATAACCTGTGTTTTTAACGCTCAGTTTAAACACTACCAACCGAGCTGTGTTGTGGTTGCCTGCTTTGAAGAGAGACTGAACCGGCATGAACTCAAATAGTCGTTTCAGAGGTCAGAGCCAATCTTTTGGAACAGATCCAAGACTTTCCATCTTGGAACGAAATGACACGGGATTTAAGTCCCTTCCATCTTTAAGATGAGGTGGTCATCTGAAAAGTAAGAAGTGTGAGATCTCAAAGCTACGCCCTCAAGTTTATTTATTTCTATCCTGCAGAGTACTTGCTAGAACTGTTAATAAGGAAAGGGGTGAAGCTAGGAGAGGGGTAGGGGAGGGGATAAACAAGCCTTGAAAACAGCGTTGGAGAAGAGATGGGTAATACTGGGAATCTTTCATAAAGATAGAAGAGCAAGAAGCAGAGAGGCTCAAGAGTGTCGATCGAGTGAGTGTGCCTACAGAAGAGAAAGGTACGGCTTGTTTCTATAAGGGAGAAAAAAAAAAAAAAAAAAAAAAAAAAAAAAAAAACCTCTAGAGTACATTCAGCCATTAGAGCAGCACCCACGTTGTTGGTTAATAAAAGCCCTTAGCTGCCCTGGTACGCTAGGCTTTGTTCTTTAAACTAAGCGTCCATGGTGTCCTAGATGTTATCCCTGATCTGGAGACCTGCCAGAATCTTACTTCCTCTCTTAGTTATATTGTTAGTGGGTACGGATAGTTCACCTGCCTGTGTGCATGTGAACCCCTGGATCTGGAGTGAGAGGCAGTTGTAAGGAGCTTTGTGGGTACTGGGGACTGAACCCACGTCCTCTGGAAGAGCAGTAAGTGCTCTTGATTTCTGAGCCTTCTCTCCACCGTCACAACCACCCCTCCACACACATTCCTCCTTTAGTTCAAAGCCAAAGGCCTTCACCGAGGCCCCCACAGGGCCAGGTGTGTTGTTTTGAGATGGAGCAGGCCTGGCTGTTCTGAGATGCTTCCTCACTCTGATTGAGAAGCCCCGCCTTCCCTGCCTTCCACAGAGTTGTACTGCAAGGCCAAGCAAGACAAGGAGATTTCAAGATGAAGCCTACAAAGGTGGCCAACAGAGACCCCCAAATGAGATGCAGTTGTGTTGATTAGCCATTAGCGGAACCCAGATAACAAGTGCTGGCGGATCAGAGCTGAGCCTGCTTGTTTTCAGTTCATGGGCTTCTGTCTGGAGGAAAGAAAGGGGCCATCTGTCTTCCAGAGGGCTTACTTAGGAGCCAGTCACAGGCAGCAGGGGAGAGGAGTGAGCTGCTTAAAGCAAGCTGGCTGAAACATGCCAGATTTCCCACTGCCAAACCCTGAGATCAAAGGATGTGTAAGAGTAAGCCAAAGGTAATTTATTACCCCAGGTAGAAAGGGTGTCAGGTGGGACTCCAGGCAGGTATGCACACTAGCACATGCCATAAGCCAGGTGTAGGGTCATGTGGGCTGTGGTCTCTCCACAGAAATGCTGCCCACAGACCAGGCTCATGTTTCTTCAGTAGACAGCAAGATTTCCGGGGGAGAGAAAGGCCACACATGCTTGAATCCAGCTCCGCCGAGGCTTTCTGACTGTCTGAGACCCAGACTCAGCATCAAAAGTAGTATGCATTCAGTGAAGCATTCTCCTGTCTCACATCTCATCGGCCAAGTTGACCAAGAGGTCATGGGCGACTTCTGCCTGGGGATTTCGGTGTAGCCTGTCTCATCACGACACCACGGCTGTCGAGATTCTGCTTCCTCTTGCCCTGGGGACCTGGGGACCACACTCTGCTTTTCTTCTTGGTACCAAGCCTTCGAAATGTTTTCTTGCTACTTCGGGGAGAAGCCAGCTTCTTGGGGGAGCCCTTCTGAGATGCAACTCGCTCTGAGCTAGCAGTTAAGGTTGCATTGGATGGTTTCCGAGCTGCTTTCTGTGACTCCTCCTTTAGCAAGTCCAAGACTGTGGCTGGAAGGTAAGCATTTATTCAGTGAGAAAGCAACAGCCAGCCCAGGAAGAAGCTGTAAAAGGAGCCCTAAGGAACCTCACAGTTTTCTAAGACAGGGCCTGGCAGAGTCCTCTGGGCTGGCCTCCAGCAATCCCCTGTCTCAGCCTCCTGAGGAGCTGGTACTGTGATTGTCACCACACCCAGCTTACCTTAAGGGAACTGTAATATCAATTGTTCGTATTGATGTCATTTTAATACCCCTATCTGGCCTGGCAGCAAAAGCCTTTCTTTGCGAATTGGGGTCCCTCCAGAGATGCGTGGTTCTGGGATGTCTGCCTAAGACTGGATCCTGCCTCTTAAAAGTCTTCCGTGATGCCAGGCGGTGGTGGCGCACGCCTTTAATCCCAGCACTTGGGAGGCAGAGGCAGGCGGATTTCTGAGTTCCAGGCCAGCCTGGTCTACAGAATGAGTTCCAGGACAGCCAGGGCTACACAGAGAAACCCTGTCTCGGAAAACAAACAAACAAACAAACAAAAAAAAAAAGTCTTCCGTGACTCCCCGTTTCCCTGTTTTACCATGAAGAGTTCCTCGCCTCAGGCTCCCTCACAGTTCCCTACATAGCCTCTAAACCAGAACCTCACAACTGACTTATTTCTCTATGTCCTCCTCCCATTTGACTCCAGGTTTGCACAGGTCAGAGACGTCGAGCATCTGTTGCTCTATCTCCGGGCTTAACACAGAACCTCCCACAAAGTAAACACTGAATAATTATCACCAAATGAATGAATACATAAACAATTGCATGGATGGATGGATGCATGGATGGATGGATGGACCGATGGATGCCTGGAGGACAGCAGATCACAGTAGAAGCAGGCATCCCACTAATTCTGGTCTGCACAAGAGACGTATACACTGAGCGACAAGTTAATAATCCTCATAACCCTTTAGAGAGAAATTATGACCCTTGGAGCTCAAGACAGCTCCGCCATTAAGAGCGCTGTTTGTTCTTGCTGAAGACCCAGAATCAGTTCCCAGCACCACCCAGTGTGGCTCACAACCAACAGGAACTCCAGTTACAGGGCATCTGAAGGGTCATTCTGGTCTCTGTAGTCTCCTGCACACACGCAGTGCCCATATGCAAATGCAGGCACATAAAATAAATATTACAAGAAGAAAACCAAGAAAGTCTGACCCTCCACCAGGGATTGCCACATGTTTGCTAAGGATGTGGCTATAACCCATGACTAAGCCAAACCTCAGGAAGGGACTCACCAGCGAGTGGCCGGAACCGGATCTTCTTACTCTTGGTTTTCACCGGCACTGGCTTGTATTTGCATTTGCCTGGCGGGGCTCGCCTAATAAACACGGGCAGAGAGGGCAATGTCACAAGATGGTGAAGACACAATCAGGACACCGAGGTTGACTCAGGGTGTACATTTACAAGAACTGGGCTTGGCCCTTTCTTGTCCATGGGCTGGGTAGTTATGGTAGGAATGTGCTCTGAGCTCAGATGGAGAGGAGAAAGGGCACCCAGTGCCTTCAGGAGGCAGTGGGGAAATGGAGGTACAACTGGGTCCACATCAGAGTAGTCCAGGACATCTTACAAAGCCTTAATTTATGCATCTATGAAATGGGAAAAAAATGGTTTCCAATGGCTCACAGGGAAATAGTAAAGATTAACTGAGAGCTGTGTCCCTGGCTCACCATAAGTGATTGGTGAAGAATGGAGTTAAAAAAATAATAATAACACTTGGACCAGATCCGGCAGATAAGTAAGTGCTCATCAGATAATGGGGATGATGGTGATGGTGGTAATGGTGATGATTCATGGTGATGGTGGTGGTGATTCATGGTGATGGTGTTGATGGTGATGGTGATGATGGTGGTATTGATGATGGTGATCGTGATGGTAATGATGGTGTTGATGGTGATGATGGTGGTGGTGATGGTGATGGTGATGGTGTTGATGGTGATGATGGTGGTGGTAATGGTGATGGTGATGGTGGTGATGGTGATGATGGTGGTGGTGGTGATAGTGATGATGGTGGTGATGGTGATGGTGGTGATGATGGTGATGATGGTGGTGGTGATGGTGATGATGGTGGTGGTGATGGTGGTGATGATGGTGATGATGGTGGTGGTGATGGTGATGATGGTGGTGGTGATGGTGGTGATGATGGTGATGGTGATGATGGTGGTGATGGTGATGATGATGGTGGTGGTAATAGTTGTTGCAATGATAATAATCAATCACTTTAAGGAAAATCCCTTCAGAAGGACAATAGAACAGAAGCTAAGCATGGCCCACCTCACCGGCTAGCATCATCTTGCAGTTAAGTTGCATGTCCCTGTGTGCAACTCCTGAAACAAATAGGGCTTTGGGCACTGAACTGGAATCTCCCAGCCAGTTCTCTCCGCATTCATCCCTTTGCTCCGGCCATCTGATGTCACTCTCACCCCATAAGGGTCAGAGACTTAGTTTGGGCATGATCACACCACCCAGGGCACTCTAAAGGCTGGGCAGCTCCAGGCCAGAGGACCAGAGCTGTGCACAGCAATAGACCACAGGCTACCCAGACAAGGTTCACCCTGTGGCAACCCACACTCTACTTCTCAGCAACACACCTAAGAAACAGCCTTAGGGACCAACTAAACCTCCCCCAGGAGCTTCTGAGGTCACACAGACAGAGAGCAGCTGTTAGATGAAGGAAGCTATGCCGGGTCCTGAGTAATGGCTAGTTCTATTTGTCACATAGCCACTGAATAGCACCTCAAAGTCAGGAAACAGCCTCAGGGCGGAAAATCCATCTTTACCTCTGTCTATGAACTAATTCCTGAGAAGATGACACCAAAGCTCACCTTGAGGGATCCACAAACTTGTAAACAGATCCATGTGGTGCATAGGCGCTGGGGTAAGAGGTGGCCAGAAAATACAGCTCCCCTACAGAGACAGGAGTCAAGAACGAGAACACCACGTCAGCAGAGCTGAGATACGGCTGGACACACAGAAAACAATGGAATGAAGCTACCAGTCCTAGAGTGTTGTGATCATCACGGTGAACTCTGGAAGCCTGACTGACAGCCAGCCCTGCACCAGGTCGCAGGCTTCTCAAGGGGAAAGTTCACCTTTGAACCTCTTAGAAGGAGGCCCAGTGGAGGCTCCATGCGTGTGCTGCTGGGTCCAACAGACTGTTCTCTGTCTCCTCTTATCTCCCAGAAATGTTGCCTCAGTGAAACTCCACCCCCTTCTCCACCCATGCCACACAAGTGCAGGCTGCTGCCATGTGCCAGTCACTTTACTCTGCCCCTTCATCCCTGTTTCCTGATAACCTAGCTTTGACATTGTCTTCCTCGGTGACTAGGTTATTGATTTCTTTCTGACCATCCCCACCCTTGCAGCCTTTCTTCTTGGTCTTCTCCACACACCCCCATCCCAAACAACTCCAACCACACCCTCCAGGAGCACACTTAGAAACAAGTCCCGCCTTCTCCCAGTCCTTCCTGCTTAGGTTTCAGAAAACATCTCCATTACTTTCCGGTGGAAGAAATCTACCTCGCTTCACCTGGCGGTTGTCTGTGCCGAGCATGGCTGTGGTTGTGGATGGGCCTCAGCCCCAGTGTTACCTGGGTAATTCTAGGCATGAATTCTCGTAACACCATTTCTGAGCTGTGCTATCCTGGGAGACCTCCTAATCTACGCTAATCCCCACATAGTCATTCACCCATAAGAGAGAGTCACCATGCTGCCAGGAGGCATGGAATGACAACATTGCTAGTGGCTTGCGAGGGGGACAGGAGAGAGGATATATATGTATGTGTTGATGTGTATGACATGCATATATGTGAATGAGCATACAGAGGCCACAGGTTGACGTTGAGTGTCTCCCTTGACTCTTCACCATCTTATGTTTGAAACAGGGTCTGACTGGGCTGGCTAGCCACTGAGCTCCAAGGTCCACCTGCCTCTTCCTCTCCAGCACAGAGATTTCAGCACACTACCACACCCAGTTTTAACCTGAGTATTGGGGAACTGCACTCAGGTCTTCATGTTCGCAGGGCAGACACTTGAAAACTGGGCCGTCTCTTCAGACCTCTATTCTTTCTTATCTCTGGTGCACCTGCCTCAGCAGCTCTGTCAACCCAACATAATGCTAGTGGGTTACACGGTATTAAACTCACTCACAAGGCTTATGTGACTTCTTGTCAGCTTCACGGAAGACAGTCAGGAAGCTGCAAATGTGACAGTTCTACAGCTTTGTCCTCAGATCCGTGGAGAATAGCGCCCGTGTGTTTCTCTGCAGTGTGAGTTTAGTTTTGCAGAGTCTGCTACCCAGAGTAACCAGTATTGCAGACACTATGGCTTCCCATAATGATATAAGATGTGCTTATAACTGTTCTGAGAAGGGACAGGTCCAAGGAGTCAGGACCCATTCTTCTTTGGATTCAATTGTACTATCTGACTGGAAACACCAAACACCATCAGACATCATCAGATAAATGAGCTGCCTTCTTCCAATAGTCACGTGAACTCAAGGTACTCTGGCCGGAACCTAAGACACACAAACACACACCTGCTCCAATGTGGGAGGCTATCTCACTGCGTGTTTACTTAACCTGACTATTGTGTAATGCGTATGTTTTGAACACACCATGAACTCCTGGTTCTATATTTAGGAAGAAAATACAAAATTTTATCTGTGGTATGCAGCTAACATTGTAAGTGTCTATTTTACATCTTACTTGTTAATTTGGGGCATGTGAGAGGTGTGTGTGCCACGGTCCATGTGTGGGCATTAAAGGACAAACTGCAGGAAGCAAGCAGTTCTCTCCTTGGGTCCCTGGATGGAATGAATTCGGGTTGTCAGGCTTAGTGGCACCTTTACCTTCTGATCCATCTTGCCATCCCCTTAAAATCTATTTCAGGCAGAATGGTAGCTCTAATGTAGCGGGGCTTGCCGCAAGCATCCTCCTGAGGCCAGCCCTTACTTACTTAGGTCAGCTTGCACACCAGCCCAGGGATAGCTCCAGGCCAGCCATTCCTGTAACCTCACTTCAAGTACACCCAGCATCAAGTCTAAATGCTCCCTGACTAAAATGTGGCAAGGGCTAAGGCAGTCTAGTTCCATTGAAAACTAGCTTACCCAGAGCTAGCAACTGATGCAGGAGAATTCTCAAAAGGACACAACAAGGAGCCTGCTTTTACAAGGAACTCACCTTGAGGCAGCTTCTCTGGCCTCAGGACTGACCCAGGGCAAAGCCTTGGTACAGTCCTACTTGCCAGAGGACACTAGCTGTGTTTGCTAGAAGTGATTATTTTCAAAAGCATCCTGTCTTCCCCTTCTGACTGTCCACAGGCTCAGCAAACCAAACCTCCAAAGCCAGGATTCTGTGTTGCAGAGAAGCACCTTTTGGAGGGTTCCAGTAGAGAGGCCCCACCAGGGTGGATGAATGGCTTGCACTGATCCATCCTCTCTTCCCTGAGCAGCCTCTTGCCAGTCTGTGGTTTTTCTACTTTAAATGTTTGGATTCCCAATTTGCAACTCACATAGGCTTTTTCCATCTAAAATTCTTGAATTTTCTAAAATACCCTCTGTTAGGCTCGGAAACCCCTGTCTGCCCTCCCTCCCCCAACCTTGCCCACACTGAGAAAATCTCCCCTCCCTGTTTCTGGCGACCCACTCAAGAGTACCCACCCAGGGGCTCAGTTTTGGGCCATGTATGGACATAATCCCAACTCCTAGCTGGCATGTCATCTTTCCTCACCTAAACTCGATAAAACCCCCTTGCTTTAGCCTGGATGTGTGTCTTCACTGACCTCCACCTGTGAGACTGGTTAACCCACTCAAGAGCTGCCTCCTAGTAAACCTGCCTTTATCTAGTTTATATCTGGTCTAACCTGGCCTGTATCTCTATCACTGAGAGAGAGAAAATACACAACATCCTCTGCTTCTATAAATGTTCCTGCCAAAGTATCTGTCCAACAGAGGAAAGGGAGCTGACTGGATTTCTTTATTACCTCCTCAAGATAGGGTCCTATGCAGCCACCCTGAGGCTCTGAGTGAAAAGAGCTAAACTCGGGGATTCTCCCACCTCTGGCCTTCCATCCACACAGAATCTCAGGTATCTGGGAGACACTCATAGATACTGGGTTTTGTTCTTTTTCAATCTCTCTGTGTCTGTCTGTCTCTGTCTCTGTCTCTGTCTCTCTGTCTCTGTCTCTCTGTCTCTGTCTGTCTCTCTCTCTCTTTGTGTGTGTGTGTGTGTGTGTGTTTGTGTGTGTGTATGTGTGTGTGTGTGGTGCATTTATCTCACATAGCCAGATTAGTCTCAGACTCTCGTAAGTCAAGGATAATCTTGAATTCCTGGATTCTCCTGCCTCTACTCCTAAATATAGGTATCACAGATATGAGCCCAGGGCCTCAGACACTCTGAACAACTGAGCTACATCCCCAGCCTATGACACCATGTTATTCCCTTTTTTGTCACTTAAACATGGCTAGACAAAAAGGTCCTGTGCATACTTGGGGAAACAAAATGGATAAAACTTGAAACTTTAACCTTCCTCAAGATGAAACATCAACTAATGGAATGCTGAAACGAAAAATGAACTCTCTGGGGGCTGGCTCCAACACTACAACAGGGGTGGGGGTGGGGCAATCAACTATCAATCTGTTTCCCCCCTCAGGACACTGAAAATAGTGACTGTATCTCCTGGGCGCTGCGGTTACCCAGTGTGCTGTGAAACTCGAGGATAGCCATGAGAGAAGCGATAGACTGTTTAAGTAAGAAGAAATGCGATGGTTACAGAAGAGCAATCAGACAGCAGGGGTCACCTGCTTCATCTTCAGCAAAGGAGATGATGAACTTGCTGTACGCGCTGACCAGGCTGGGGAAGGCGCAGGACGAGTGCCCCAGGCAGATGTCTTGCTTCGTCCATTTCTGGGTTTTCCTATCTTCCTGCAAAGCCATAAGTCGACTAGATGAAAAATAAAACCGCATGTTGTAGGGATTCGTATCTCCTCTCCACAGTTTTATTTTCCCTCCCAGAATCAAGGGTCCTCAAGTACCAGCACTGAGCATGGTAAAGAAGGCCTCTGAGAGGCAGGAGAATAGCCATGAGTTTGACTGTTCCGTTCTACATAGTAAACTGCAAGTTGGCAAGAAATATCAAAAACCTGCCAAAACAAACAAACAAACAAACAAAACAAAACAAAACAAAACAGGGGCTGGAGAGCTGGCTCGAACCAGTTAAGAGCACTGACTGCTTTTCCAGAGGTCCCTAGTTCAATTCCCAGCAACCACATGGCGGCTCACAACCATCTGTAATGTGATCTATAATGGGATCTGCTGCCCTCTTCTGGTGTGTCTGAAGATGACGGTGTACTCATATACATAAAATAAATCTTAAAAAAAAGAACAAATAAATACTTCCTTACCCACTCATGAAGTCCCCGAAAATGTAGAGGCCATTGAGATTGGGAGATTCACACCCACGGTAGACATACCCTCCGGTGACTGACTTTCCCACCTCATGGCCATAAGCATAGATGGGCAGAATGTCATCTGTCAGGACCAAGTAAAGAAAGAAGTAAAGATCACGGCCTAGGTGGATAGTTCTAAAAAATCAAAAGTAGACTTCTCAACTCAATTGTCTTGTTTAGCTTTCGGTCATTAGTAAGACTGACCATTGAATCCTTCCTTTTTCTCAACAGACCAACCATGGACGAAAGACTGTTATCTCAACTCCAAATCCCTTCCCCCATACCTGATTCCCTGCTTAGGCTCTCGGGGCAGATATATCAGAAATCTTGAGACACACGTGGAGACAGAAGGATTAACAGGCATGAAGGCAGCCTGGGTTATGTGAGACCTGTCTCAAAAGGAGGAGCAGGGGGAGGATGAAGAAGTGACCATCAGTCTCTAGCTTTGAAGCAGGTGGGGCTCTCTGACACCCCTTGATTGTTGATTTTGAGGTACCAGCTTTCTTCTCCGTGTGTATGGGGGATACCGTTTTAACAGAACGTTCCAGCTGGGAGACTTTTTAAAGCCCATGTAGTCACCAAGTTTGCTCTACCAGTAGTTCTTAAAATCGTATGCCTAGAAGCCACTCAAGTAACGTCTTTAAAATACTGGCTAGTCCCAGTACCCCAGCGCACCCAAAATGTAAATGTATTATGGCTGGCATATACCATATGAATCAAAACATTTAAAAAAAAAAAAAAGGATTGCATTTATGTGTGTGAGCATTTGCAATGAGGACAGCTTTCAAGTGCTGGTTCGAGTTTTCTATCACGCAGGTCCCAGAATCAACTCTGCTCATCAAGTTTGGCAACAAGCACCTCTATCTGAGTCATCTCACCGGCCCCAAATCAGTAGCAGTTGGCTTTATTTTCCATTCCATAAAACATTCCATCCCATAAAACAGAGCTAGTTTCCCAGTGATCTGAGTAAAGACATTGCTAGAGAGAAGGGTTTGTGCAAACAGAAAGGGCTGGACGTTCCCAGCATGCAGTTGGCTAAGGCTGGAGGATCATGAGTTCGAGGCCAAAGTCAATCCAGGCTTATTCAGACCCCCAACTCCAGAAGAGGAAACAAAAACTAGTCGCCCAACAGCATTCCTGTCTTTGTAATGCAGCCACAGACAGACAGAAAGGTAGGAAAGTTACCGATCTGCTAACCTTAAGGAGTTACTCCCCCCCACACACACACCCCACACCCCCCTCTCCTCCAGGGTGTGCAGCAGGTGTTGAATTCCCTAGGCAGGCTCTGAATTCACAAGTCTCCAGCTTCTGCCTCCAACACCCGGATTCTAACTAGGCAAGTAGTTAGAATAACCAGTAGGGATTGACTTTCAAACAAACATCACCAAAGTGCCTCTGCTGTGACTGACTGGGGGCAGCAGAGAGGTACCATTCCATAGCCCAACAAGCCACCATGGAGACAACCCTCAGAATATTCAGGTTGTCTCTGCCTATCTACTTTCCCTGCCAACCTAGTCAACTCATTCGGAAGCCACCCAGACAGCATCCTACTTACCCAAGGAAGCATTATGGCAAAGTTTCTTGTCATAACATTCAAACCCTTCCTTTGCTCTCCAGCCATAGTTCCCGCCTTTAACGATGAGGTCAACTTCTTCGAACTTGTTCTGGCCCACATCCCCACAGAACATCCGACCTCGGCCCTGGCGTGTAACCGGGTCTCCTCGGTCCACAGCACAGCGCCACATGTTTCTGACCCCATAGGCATAGACGGCAGGGTGGGCACCTGGCTCAGAAACAAAGGGATTGTCCAGGGGCACTCGGTACCGCTGGCCACTCACGCCTGCCCCGTTCACATCAATCCTTAACACTTTCCCCAGCAGAGAACTTCTGAAAGACAAGAAGGCAAGAAAGAGGTCCGGTGAGCAAGGACACAAGTAAGAAAGGCAAAGGGTCAGAAGAGAGAACCAGGGAGGCCGCTGAGAGCTTATGCCTCTCAGGAGACTGCTAGGAACCCCACAGGGGAGAATGACCCGCCTAGTTCTTTTAAATATATAGGAGATGTTTAAGACTCCCTCACCTCTGGTTCAAAGAGCTCTCTAGAGAGCAAGACTGGATCCCGTACCACGTGACCCTTAGTAATTTGAAGCTTTGGCTTTCTGTTTTAAAGATGGGTGCCCTCCAATTTGACCTACTATTGTAAACTTGAAAATAAGTAATGTTTTGTTTTGTTCGTTTGTTTGTTTCCCCAAAGGGCCTTGTGCTTTTTTTAGAGGTTCTTCCAGTGAGTTTGAGTGCCGGGCTGTGATGCTGTGCCGCACTGCTGGTGTGATAAGACATTTAATGGGCAGGCATTTACATGGTACATAATGAAACCCCCGAATGACAGCATTCAGCAGACACTAGCTTAGTGTGATTGACATTAATATTTCAGCTCCTTGGACTAGTAGGAGCAAGCGCTCCTTGAGTGCAAAGGGAAGGACACGGGGACCCTGACTTGCAGTACAGATAGCACCAAAGGACTCTGACACCAGTGTCCAAGTCTCGGGTTCTGTCTTTTTTTGTGCCAGGAAAATGGAAACCATAATCCCTACATAGGAATCTCTCATACATGTTTACAGAAGGCCTGGTACTAATGACATAACAATTAAAACAAATTAAAACTTCCTCCCCCTTTAAGTGTATCATACATTGTGTGTCATACATTCTCAAGGATAATACGAGAAGCAGTCACTGTTAACACCATGGGCACCCAATATATCTCAGCTCTCATTAACTGACTTCTCCTGTGTCTCTGGACCTATCACGGAGCCTGAGGTGTACTGAGATATAAGTCAAATTAGATGGTTGTTGTCCTAGAGTGTCCTGTTATGTACATTTAATTTTAAAATTATTTTCTGCACACCATTATGATAGCTTGCTTGCTTGCTTATTTATTTACCCTGGAACTCACTATGTAGATCAAGCTGGCCTCAAACTCACAGAGATCCACCTGCCTCTGCCTCCCAAGTGCTGGGATTAAAGGTGTGTACTACCATGTCCGGCCACATTAAGCAGTTATATTAGTTAGCACAGTGTTTTGTATGTATTGATGATAGGAAAGTAATCCAAAGGCCCCTCTATGACTGCAGTGGAAGGGGATTAGATCTTTTAAGTTTGACTCTATGTAAAAGAATCATATACCAGGGGTGAACATAAGAAGAACAGGGGTAGAGCCCTCCATACAGCTTACTTGTTCTGAGCATTTCCAAACTTGCCAAAGGGGTCCCCAGCCTGCCCTCCATCTCCAGTGAATATGTACAGATAGCCATCCAGGCCAAAGAGAAGCTGTCCACCATTGTGGTTAGAAGCCGGTTCATCTATCTCCAAGATGACCCTGAAAGGGAAAAAGAAACTATACATTAGGCTTTAGCAGGGCTGAGACACCCAGAAGTTGGCTGGTCCAAGCCACCAAGATCTGCAAAGGTAGCCAAGCATGGCTTCGGTCCCCAAGGACCACAAAGTAGAGGGCTAAATAATATCCTTAGCTAGATGGTCCTGGACTGCACAAGGAAGCTTGCTGAGTGGAATCCAGCTACCAAGCAGCCTCCTCTGTTGCTTCCGCTGTGTTTATGCGTGAGATGAGCTCCTCATTTGGAGGTAATGCTGTTTGGAAGAGCAAGTAGGCCTACCTTCAAGTCTGGCTTGGCATCCTGCCCTGCCTTTTCTCGGTGACTGATCCTCCCCTCCTCTACCTTGTCACAGCGACAGAATGAAACCAGAGCATCAACTAGACAGGCATTGGAAATCTCACACTAAAGGTAAAGGGTTCTGTATCCAGTGGCCACACAATTAATTAGAGGCTACTGATGTATTTAATATATTATCTTTAATCACTCTATAATCTTTTTGGCTGCCAGCCCTGGCTTCTCCTTTGTAAACACAGGTAAGCATGGCTCTGACTAGGTTAGGTCTATACCCCATAGGGAAGCTTCACTCTAACGTTACCCAGGTTGTCCTCATTCGTCAGAAGTGACTTTAACTTTTTTTTTCCCATCAGACTCCGCAAAGGAGCCCGATGGGACTCGAACCAGCACGGGAGAGACCGCGCCCGACCTCTAGAGGTGGACGCCCAAGCCGCTGCGCCACAGCGCGCTCGCGACTTTAACATTTTTATGTCCATTTGTTTCTTTTTTTTTTTTTTTTTCCTGTGTACCAACCTGCATGCAGTACCAGCAGCTTCCAGAAGAGGGAGTCATATCCATAGAACTGGAATTACAGAGGGTTGTGAGTGCTGTGTAGGTGCTGGGGACTAAACACAGGTCCTCTGCAAGAGAACCACAGCTCTTAGCACCACCTGTCCAGCCTGTTTTCTTAACATTTTAGTCTAGTACTTGAAAATCAGGCCCAATCCTTTGCTACCACCGCAAGAATGGAGAGGCATCATTTAGGAGTGTAGTTTTGGTTCTCATGAGATTGTCTCACCTCTCTGATTTGGGATCTGCTTTGTTGCGATCAGACAGGGAAACCTTCATCTCACTAATCCGGATTTTCTCCACCTTCCTCTTGCCCAGGCATGAATAATAAATATAGAACTTGCGGTTGCAGCGGAATTTGGGGTGAAAAGCCAGGCCCAAGAAGCCTCTCTCATCCCCAATCCACGGTGTGGTCAGAACCATGCTCTTGAGATCCAGGAAGGGCTGTTCCAGGCGGCTCCCATCAGGGAGGTAGACCCACACCACTCCTACTTGCTCAGCAACAAAGAAGCGGTGGGTGCCATCGCCAGCGTGGACCATGGACACGGGGTTCCTCAACCCATTGGCCACCTCGGCCAGGCAGAGCTGTAGGCAGCCCTGCTGGTCCTCGGCCATCACTCCTAGGTTACGGTTCAGCTGATCATTCCTCAGGACGTTGGGGAAGCAGTAGTCCTCGTCAGGAAGGTTGAGGAGGTGGCAGAAGCGAGTACCATCTTTTTCATGGGACTCCTGGAGGCCACGGTCATTGGTTAGCAAGGAGATGGCCGAGTGGCAACTGTGGTGGAAGGCAGAGCAGTAGTCTGAGCAGAGGCCCGGAAGGTTCCGGAGAGGTGTCTGGGGGTTCTCGGCATCGTAGAGGTGGGCTGCATAGGGAGAACACTCCTGGAAAAAGAATGGGAAGTTTCATCTCAGTGTGAGCAAGCAAAGAAAAAGGAAAAGTGGTGTAGTAGGGGGGGGGTGTCAGCATTCTGGAAGCTTGCAGACAAATGGCTGTTAATCGTTTCTCTAGAAGCCATACTTCTGATACAGTAAATGTACCTGGAGAAAAAGCCTCACATAAAATGTGTGTTAGCATGTGTTAAGTTGTATATAATAATGGGTTTCATCATGACGTTTAATGTCATATTTTATCATAACTCATGCGTGTGTGTGTGTGTGTGTGTGTGTGTGTGTGTGTAACCCAAGGAGTTTTTATTAGATCTGTTTGCAGAATGAGTGAGTGTTTGTTTACAGAATCAAGGCAACTTATTTGTGGTTTCACCACTGAAGAAACTGTCTCTCCCTCCATGATCAACCATAACTAGATATAAATCCTGAGGGGTGGGGTCTCATAAGCCCCTCCCCCTTCCATGACAGGCTGTTAGATCTCTTGCAAGTATCACAGACGTCAATAGCTTTGTTCTTGACACCTATGATTATATCTTAAATGATGGATGGATTTTTAAAATATTTCTCTTTATGTATGTGTATGTGAGAATACCTATAGGAGTTTATGTGTGCCATGTGTGTGCAGGCATCTGCAGAGACCAAAAGAGGGCATCAGAGTTGCAGAGGGTTGTAAGACACCATTGTGGGTGCTAGGAACAGAACCCTGGTCCTCTATGAGAGCAGCAAGTGCTCTTAACCACTGACGCACCTCTCCATCCCTGGGAGAATACTTTTTAAGGACAATGGTACTTATTGTATTTTTCAATCCTTCCTTTTCTCAAGGTGAAACAACCTGACACAAGTTCCTTATCTATTAAATCTAGATACCTAGTGTTAGCAGTCATATTCTGTGCTCCTTCATGTTTAAAATATTTAACAATGCATATGTATGTAATCAAAAATGGCTATCTGTGTCTCTCCCAGAGGTTAAGATGCTTAGTCATTTCTTCATATATAAGACGTTCGTGTTTGATATAAGCAAGGGACTGCGCTGGAAGCTGTTTGTTTCTCTTTCAGTTCTAGCGTTTTAGTAATGAGACTGTCCTGTACAAAAGTATATGAGGATTAAATGTTCAAAGGAGTATCTGTTATTTGACCTCCTAGACTGTAGCAATTTCAGGAGTCTGTAGGTGGAACCTCAGCCCCCTGCAGTGAGAACAGACAGAAGCAACTGAGACTTGGAAAATTAAAAGAGCAGTTGGTTTGAATGAGAATGGCCCTATCAGCTCACTCATATATTTGAGTATTTGGTCCCTAATTGATAGGACTGTTTAGGTTTGGAAAGTACTGTGTCTTGTTGGAGGAGGTGTGTCCCTGGGAGTGGGCTGTGGGTTGTGGGGTTTCAGAAGTCTCATGCACTTCCCTCTCTCTCTCTCTGTGCCTGGTTGTAGATCAAGAGGTGAGCTTTCAACTGTTCCTTCATTCCAGCATCACGGACTCTCATCCTCTGAAACCATAAGCCATATTAAATGCTCTTTTTTTAACAAGTCGCCTTTGTTGTCATGGTGTTTTATCACAGGGACAGAAAAATAGCTAACTTGAGGTTTAAAGGAGAGAATCTGGAGCAGTAGAGTAGAAGTGAGTCTGTCAGCCAAGCACCTCAGATCACTGACAGCTCTCGCAGCCAAGTACCCTGAGTGACTGGAGTCACTCATAAAGGAACCAGCAGTATTTCCATGTATATTAGAGTCCCACCATTCTCCTTTCTCCTGGCTGGACACTATAGAGCAAGCCCTTGGTTACAAGGCTGAGGGAAACAAAGAAGCCCAGAGATGCACAGCGCCTCACCTTGGACTGCCTGGTTCAACCGAGGCTACATGTCAGAGGAGCTGGTACAAAGCGAGAGGACCTACTCTCCTGAGTGTCAGATCATCCCAGTCCATCAGCTGGGTATGGGAGTGAAATAAGGAGATGCTTGTGGACAGAAGCTGGCTCTGGAAATACAACCGTCATCCTGGCACACTCTTAGGCAGCTGTTTAGAGCTTGCAAAGTTGTTTTGACTCAGCTCGGGAACCAAACCAGTGTTTCTCCACGGGGGAGAGACTCAGACCCAGAAGCTGCTCTGCTGTGTGAGCATTGCACTTCTCCTGTGGGCGGGCCCCACAAGCAGCTGTGGGCAAAGTGCACACTCGAGTTCTCAAGGAGCTCACACTCCCCAGAGTTCAGAAAAGCACTACGGAAGTCAGCCAGACATGGTGCTGTACTTTACCCTGGTGTCAGGTAATCAAGAAGTCCCAAGACCTAGAGCCAACATATGATCCAGACGAGTGGGGGCCACAACAGTCTGAAGCAGCACTGTCAGGAGTGGACTACGAGTGGTGCTGGGAAATGGTCTTGTCTATTTCAGCAAGCAGATGGTCTCATTATTCTTCAAGTTCATAAAACAAGGGCACAGCTACATGTGGCTTTCTAGATCCGAGAGGAGATGGGAAACGAGAGAGATTTTCAGCAGAGGACATCTCAGAAATAAGTTTCCATGCTACTCGGAAAAGCTCGTGTTCTGAGACCGAGATGGCTCACTTACTAATGGGCTTGTTTGCAGGCAGGAGGACCTGCATCTGGATCCCGGCCTGGCACTGTGGATCACAGCCAGTGCCCAGCACTGGGCCAGAGACAGGGAAGCTCTGGAGCTCACAGGCCAGACATCCTACCTGAATCAAGGGTATCCAAGTTGTATAAGCCCTGTCCCAAACAAGGTAAAGAGAGATAGAAGAAGATACTTAACACTGACCTCCAGCCATTACACACACACACACACGCATGCACATACAATACATGCACACACGCATGCACACACGCATGCATGCACACACATACACACATACATGCATACACATGCATGCACACGCACGCACATACACATGTGCACATGCACACACTCACCCACGCACGCACGCACGCACGCACACCCCCCCCCTTGTTCATTTCAGAGTTAAGTTTCCAGGAAACACCTGAGGAATGGTACCCTGCCAGGAGAACACAGCCCCGGGGCAATACCACCCAGGTATCTGTCCTCTGAGACATATTAACTGCACTGATTCCTGCCTGGGCTGTCTGTGCCCATGCGTAGACCTGAGGAGGACTGTATACTTTTGAAAGAGTGGCTAGTGGAGAAAAGATGCCCTGGGTCAGCCACATAATAGCACTAAAGTGCCCCAGAAGGATTTCTGTCACATCCTTAGAGCTGGACTTTCTTGCAGAAGCTTCTCTCATTGGATCCTCTTCCCACAGGGGTGTGTGTGTGTGTGTGTGTGTGTGTGTGTGTGTGTGTGTGTGTAAGCGCACGCGCTCATGCACACACAACATGCACTTGTCTGTACCTTCCCATTTTCAAGCTCAGCTAAGGTGATGTGGATTTTGGCTGCTGGTGAGCCTGAAGAGGAGAGGCTCTGGGTCATTTCCTCCCGGCAACTTGAGGCTCTCTGTGTCCAGCTTAAGAGTTCTGCAGACGGGACCCCAACCCCTGCCACCACCACTGTCACAACCGATGCCCCCTTGGCAAAACACCCACTCAGGCAGGTGTCATTACTCCCCAACAGCCCCCTTGCATGACGAATAAAAACCACAGGCATGCTGCGCCCAGCTCTCTGTTCCCTGTAGGCAGGACAGTGCAGCTGCACCGAGAACCCTATGAATACCTCTTTCAGTCTTTGCTATCTGGAGAAAAACCCCAGAGGGAAGAGTATGGAGAACCAGGGCACCCTCACCTCTAGCTCTCCAGCGGGGCGCCTGGCAGAAGCATCCTACTCCAGGATCCACCATTCAGCCAAACACCCTAAAGTCACAAGTCACTTTTCCAAATTGGTCCCCGTTCCTCATCTTAGGATTACACTCAGACCCACCTGGCAAAGGATGTCTTTAATGTAACCTCCACAGAGTTCGTGGCCCTTCAGATCGAAGTAGTTCATGATGTCCCAGTATCTGGCAGCGATGCCGTGGTCTTTGCGCTGATCGCAGCAGCCGAAGGAGTCATAGTCAGAGCAAAACTCCAGGTGGCGAGGAGGACGGAAAGGTGGTCCATAATCCAAGCACTGGGGGTGTCCCTGCAGCAGGCCCACCCAGCCCATCAAGAATGCGAGGCCCAGACAGAAAACACCAGGAAAGAGCCATGGGGCCTGCCGACCAGGAGCAGTGTGTGGGCTAGTATGTTTTCCCAGCATTTGGACCATGGGAATTCTCTGCGGCTCCTTCCTGGGTTGGTCTGCCCAGTCTACCCAAGTTCCCTCCCCCGCTCCCAATGGCTCTTCCTTCTTTCTCTCCCTCACATCCTGCCCCAAGTTCACTGAGGTGGTTCGTCAGTGAAGTCCCTTCTCAGTGCTGGTGGCTAAGCATACCTAGTGACATCAGGGAGATGTGTCCTTATCTGCCTAAAAGGGAAGCTGGAACAGGTCTCAATACAAGTACCGAGTGGTTGGGGGACCACTGGTGCTTAGCCAAAGGTGTGATGATGGCACCAGTGACTCAGGTGCTAGGATTCCTCAAACTGCCCAGAGTTCTAGCCACATTGGGGGCAGGCCAGGAAATTCCCACTTGTTTACTGTTTTTCTTCAGGCTGAGCAGCACGTATTCCAGAGGTCTGACAGCAGAGTCTGCACGAGGCAAGCGTCCAGTTTCCTGCAGTGCAGAAGGGCACAGAGAGCGACTAGTGTGGGTCTGAGAGCATGTCAGGGCGAGCTGTCCAGTGTGTGGCTGGATGGGAGGAAGCTTCATGAATCTTACATCCCCAGCAAAGAAAACACAAGCAGTAAAGGAAAAGAAGGTGCCTCAGTCACTTCACTCTGTGGCAATGAATATCACAAACTGGAATGTGGCTCAGTTGGTAGAGTGCTTGCCTCGAGTTCGTAAGGTCCTGGGTTTGATTCCCCAGTATCTCACAAACCTGTGTTCAACTGTCACGTTAATGCTTAGTAGTAGGGACAGGAAGATCAAAGGAATCAGGTCATCCTTGGCTACAAAACAAGTTCAGGGCCAGTCTGAGCTACATGAGACCCTGTCTCAAAAGCACACTAAAGAAAACAAAAGTATCACAGACCTGTTAACTTATAAGTTTAGAGACTGGAAAATTCAAAATCAAGGAGCCAGCATGGAAACTTTGTGGCTGTGTCCCCATCATGAGAGTCAGAACACATCCACCCTCTGAAGCCCCCTCTTGGGCACTGCAGTCATCCACTAGCAGGCCAGGAGACCCAGGGTCTCATACATTTGGAGCACACCACCCCACCCACCTGGAGCTCTCCCACCTGCAGCCCTCCCACCTGCGTCCCTCAGCTGTTGTGGTTTAGATCTGGACTATTCTCTAAAACATATACATTGAAAACTTGGCTCCCAACTGATGACACCATTGGGATATGCTGGAACCTTCAGAGACAGGGCATCATAGGAATGAATCCGATGCTGAAGGGGTGACCATGTAGGCAGATTTTGAACCCCAACCTTGTCCATTTCTGTTTCCCAGCAACCATGAGGTGAGGCATTGCATTACAGGCCCAAGAACAATGAATGCAGGACCATGGGCTCAAAGTCCCAAAACTATGGGTTCAAATAAGCCTTTTCCCTGATAATCTAGACATTTTTATGGTAATGGAAAAGCTATCTAACCCATTAGCCCAAAGCCTGGTTCTTAATACTAACAGGTTGACAGACTTCAGCATACAAAATTTTTATGAATAGGTTCATTGTGTCCCAGAGAACAAAAGACCAGGAAGCAGAGTAGACCTGACTTTCATTTTTTGCCAAATCTATTGTATATGTGTGTCTGTGTGGGGCAGGGGGTAGTGGGTGAGAGGTAGGGTGTGAGGGTGAAAGTCAGAGGAGCATTGTCAGGAGGATATTCTCTCCTTCAATTACGTGGAACCCAGAGATGGAAGTCAGGGTGTCGGGCTTGGGGGTAGGCACCTTTACCTGGCCACCCTAACTGGCCTTAGAAGCATTCTTCCTCTATAACGTTCCGTCAGTGTTGAAGATTGTTTCGCTTCATACATACCAACTGCCCAACAGGTTTTTTTCTGAAAGAAGGATCTTACTATAGAGCCCTGGCTGGCCTGGAACTCTTGGTGTGGACCCCAGCGATGCCTCCCGAGTGCTGGGATTAAGGGCATGTGCCATTACACCTGCCTGGCTTTAATTAGTTCTTGATTGGATGAACATGGAACCCTAAACTTACACAGCCCCAAGCCCAGCGGTATGGGCACTGACAGGGATCCATGCAGTAGTTAGTGCCTGAGCCCCTCCCAGCATTCTCTGTAATCCCAGCCCATTGGCACTGACATGTCCTGCTGGCCCTGCCTTTTAAGGAAGGTTGCTCAAGTATGAAAGTAACTATTATCCTCCTGTTATAATTGTTACCCAGGAGGCTTACCGCCTTGCCTGCTAGGCTAGGCCTAGTCCCGGAAGCTTCTAGCCTCTGTACATTCTAATCTAGGCCTTAGAATGTTTTTAGCCTCTGGGACTTCCTGCTGAATAAGCTCACCCTTTCTTGGTCTTTCTGATCTCTAGCTGGCTGGTTCAACTCAGCCATTGTGGCTCAAACTCCTCACCAAGCTGACTGATTCAATCTGGCTTTTCTCTCAGCCTCTGAATTTCTCTGCATGGCCACCAAGTAACTCTAGCAATCTTTCTAATCTTCTGCTCCTTCTCATTCTCTTGCTCATTCTGTGGTGACCTGTGTCTAGCTTGTTCTCTCTTCAATCTGTCTCTGTAAAACTCTCCCAGTAAAGCTGCCTCCTTCTCCGTCTCTGTGTTGCTCCACTCTCCCTCTCAACTCTAATCTGCTGCTCTCCTTGAGCTCAACTGTATTCCTGTACTGTACTCTCTTCTTCCTGTGCTGTCTGTCTCTCCCTTAAGTGACTTCTCTTCCCTCTCCTCATGAGAGTTGGGCATGTCCTATTCTATCAAATCCTTCTCTGATTCATCACTTTGTCTGTCCCTCAATTAGACATCACTTTCAAACATAGCTGCTTCCTTCCACAAACTAACTTTACCTTCATTGTTTGGGAATAAAGGTGTGTGCTAAGGACATGTCTGTATTCCAGCCAGAGGGATTAAAGGTGTGTGCTAAGGGCTAAGCCACACCACAGACTAAAAACAAGTTCAAATACCCTGTAACACCCATGCAGCTCTCCCACTGATCATACGGGGAGCCACTGCCAGGACATTAAGACCATGAGCTTAGTTGTAGCCAATTCTGCACTCAGTGCTCTGGATTTTAAAAGCCTCCACAATATTTAAGAGACAAACAAAACCCATAAGAGAAAGGGAAACCAGAGCGGGTAGTCAGGATGACTGCTAACATAGCCTGGCTTTCCAATTTGTTGGACAGCACACCTTGCAGTTTTACCTGTTAGCAGAGCTGAGGGTGGAACCCAGGCTCTCATACATGGTAAGCAAACACATGGTCATTGAGCCACATCCTCGGCCTCTGCTTCTGAAAGCATAGGTGGAGTCTGATTCACTGGTGACTGTGCAGTTTCCACGGGGCTGTTTACTCAAAGGTCAGTGCCTGTCATTGCTATGGAAACCTTGGGTGGGAGGAGTAACCCTTGGCCCCACATCAGCCAGTAATCTCACAGCCTCCAGGGCCTGCTAAGCATGAGCCTTGGTGAGCAGGAGTGCATCTTCCTTCCTGGAGATGATTTCCTGATCTTTTATTAGCATTTATGTCTTGGTCTCTTTCCTTTGGCTACAAAAAACACATAGCTTTTCCTGTTTGAGGTGAATGTCCTCAGAAAGGTGAGCAGGGAAAGATCAGCAGCTCACTGGGCACCCCAACACAAGCTCCTGATGACATCACACTTCACATAATCCAATAAGACACTTGACAACAGAACCTCGGTGCCAATTCAGGAAATAAGCATTACTGTCATCAAGACGCTCTGCTGGAAAAGGAACACTGGTAAGACAAATGTTCCCAGTGTGCTCTGGAAGGAAAGGGTAAGCTGTGTGTCGGGGGGAGATGCCTGTAACAAATACCTGGGAAGCTGAGGCAGGGGGACCAGCAGTTTGAGGCTAGACTGTATAGCATGTGGGGAGAGGAGGGAAGCATAAAACAGTGTCCTCCATTCATGGAAGGCAGATCATAATAACAGAGAAGGACAGTGTGGGAGGGGGACTCACAGGAGGAAACGGTGACATCAGATAGCACCCAACTTTGAAACTGACAGTTGTAAACTTCGAGGTACAAAGCACACACTCTATGAGGTTTTCACGACAGACTTCTTGTGTCTCAGTTCTGACAATTCTGAGGCCATGGTCTTGGCAAGGCCGGTTTTCTCTGAGGGCTGTGAGAATCAGTTCCAGACATCACTCTCAGCTTCTGGTGGTTCACAAGCAATCTTCTGCAGCTGTGACTTCGAGGCGTGCTACCCAACTTCTGCCTCGGTGTTCAGATGCCATTTTCCTGTATGTGTGTCTTTGTCCGATTGTCCTCTTTTTTATTTTTATGAGAACACAAGTCATATTGGATTAAGGCCCACCATAACGACATTTTCATTTATTTTTGTACAGACATCTCCAAATGAGGATATCTCCTGAACTACGGGCCCCTTGTAGCTTACGGTCTCTCTGCAGTCCTCCTTCAAACTATGCTCCTCTCCAGAAGCCTGCAGATACAAGGTGTCCCTGATGACAGAAAGCAGCTCTGGCATGCATACCATGCACCAGTCTACAGAGCATGTCCTCACACCTCATCTCCCCTATCTTCATAATAATTCTTGGAGGCAGAAAGACACACATCCATTACCTGCATGCGCACAATCTGTGGGGTCACAGAGGTCCAGTGAGATAAGAATCCCACCAGAGATCAAATGACAATAAAATCCAGCATTTTGAATTACAGCTCCAATTTCATTCCATGATTTACCAAACTCAGCAATCACTTTTATTTGTTCTTCATGTCCAAAAAAACCTGCACCAACTGCAGCTAGCTACTGAAGACACACTAGCTGAACACACAGCCATAGTAACAGGGGGTGGGGCTAGGGGGGTAGGGAGGTTATCTGTGAATTCAAGATAAAGGCATGATGGAACTGTGAATGAGCAACGGGCACGGAGACTCATTCAAGTTCAAGACCAACTTTTTATTTATGAAGATGATTTCCACGTCTTTCGTGGGGATTCACATTTAGCAGTCTATCATTTCTTTTTTAAAATGTTACTATTCAATAATATTACCCCTGAGAAAATCCATAGCCAGGCCCCATGCCACCTACTCAGTGGCTGTCATTCTCCCATCAGCCACTGTTTCAGAACACAAGGACAGCTCCATTAGACAAGGTGTTTCAGACATGCTGGGACTTAAGACCCGCCAGCGCTTCCTGACTCCATGGGTACTTCGGGGGTTGTTTGGGGAGTAAAGATTCAAATACAATCATTTGATATGGAATAGTCAGAATCTATAAGGCAACTGAATACCAGAACTGTAAATAACCTGACTTTAAAGATGAGCAAAGTCCTAAGTAGAGGCTTTTCAAGAGAAGACATTAAAATAACTCAGAGGTGCATAAGTGGATGCTCATGGTTCCAGTCATCAGAGAAAGGAAATTAAGACAAGGAGGTACTGAGGAAAAAGCAACCATTGGATTTGGGAAAAGGAACCTTGTGTACTAGTGATGGCGAGGTCAACTGGTTTTTATTATATTGTTGTTACTGTAGTAGTGGTTGCGGTGGTTCTGCTAGAACTTGAGTCCTTGCTGGAAAGTAGATTGCTGGCATCTACCCTATTGCCACTGAAGACCCCCAAAGTTGGGAGGCCTTTACTCAAGTCTCAGGAAGTCACGGCCACCCACAAACTTGCAAGACACCATACCTGGACGCAATCAGCAGAGGTTTATTAGAGAAGAGAGCTGGCAGCCAATGGTCAAACTGCTCACTCTCGCAGAGTGGCGGGCTAAAGGGCCTTTTAAAGAGGAAAACCACAAACCAGGGGAGTGAGGAGGGGGTGAGGGGTTGTCAAGGATACATAACATAAAAATAGCAAAACATTCCAGAGGAACCCACCCTGAATGATTTAGTGTCGTGTGAAAATCTCTCTGTACACCCATTCTTCTCAAAAATGTAGCTTTACCATGTCACTGTGCCCTACCCTGTCATTTACCAACTATTTCTGATTAACTATTTCTCACTTGCTCCGGCCACAGCCCGGTCATTGTGTTTCGCCACCTAAATGACTTTCATTCTTTACTTTCCTTTTCTGTACAGTCAGTTCCCGAAACTGGCCTGGCTCGTTTCAGAGGAAAATTTCCATGCCCTTTAAAGAAAAACCTAAAGGAAAGCCTGTATATATCTTATTAACTATTTGTTTTTTATAATTTTTCATTCTTCACCACCAATGGAAGCTGTACCGATCCTCCGAGAATATTAGAACCCAGATTCTTTGGCTTGAACATACACTGAAAATCAGCCGCTCTCCAGAAATTCCCCAGGCCTTCAGTGATGGAGTGGGACTGACTCATGACCTGTGTAGGCAGTGCTGAGCTCCCAGCTTCCCCGGTGTGCAGACAGCCAGTGTCGGGCAACTCAGGTTGTGTTAGCCAATCTGATTAGGGAGACTCCTTTGTTATATATTCATTCTATGGCTTCTTCTCTAGAGAACCCTGATCCAGTAACTATACAGAGGTGATTGACTAATTATCTTGGCCATGGTAATCATTTTACAGTGTGTATATCTACCAAGGTATCAAACTGTATATCTCAAAGATATACATTCAGAAGTTCCTAGGAAAGAGCAAGAGACTTAAAATTCTTTTAGTTCCTGTTGTTTAAAGGGTCATCATGTGACCATGATGGATACTTAGCAGTTAACTGGGCCTACTGTTAACTACGGAGCAAACTAAATTAAAGCAAGTCAATTTTAAAAGAAAGACTGCTTGGCAGCTTTGCCAAAGACTCACACACTACCAGATGGAAAACCCAGAGCTGGGTGTGGTGAACACACACCTTTAATCCCAGTACTTGGGAGACAAAGGCAGACAGATCTTGTAAATTCAAGGTCAGAGCCACACAGTGAAATTCTATCTCAAAACCAAAACGAAACCCCAGGATTCTAACTGTGGTGATTTAAATAAGAATGCCCCACAACTATAGATAGGCTCCTATACTTGAATGTTCGGTTGTCTGTTTAGGAAAGATTAGAAGTATGGCCTTCTTGAAGGTGTCACTGGGAGTAGAGCTTTGTGATTTCAAAAACTACCATTAGGCCCAGTCTCTCTTGATCTCTGCCACCTGTTTATGGATCAGACTAGGCTTTCAGCTGCTGTGGTTTCTACCATGATGATTACTGACTAACCCTCTGAAACCCCTAATTAAATGCTCTTTTGTAAGCTGCCTTAGTCTTGTCTCTTCACAGCAGTAGAACAGTAAGACACTAGCCCAACAGTCTCAGGCCCTACTCTTGGCACAAGCTTGCTATTTTCCAGGGGGTGGACACCCTCAGTCACTTTCACACTTTTGTGTTTACTTAACTCAGTGATTATCTAAACCAGACACTGCTAAGTGGGGGTAATATAAAGATGTTTATGTGTCAATAACACACCAATGGGAAAGGCAAGCACTACAGAACTCATGGCTCCTAGGACACAGAGGGGAGCCTACCAAAAGCCTGGGAGAGAGAACTGACCTAGTTTGCTCGGGCCACAGACCTCAGGGCTGTGAATCCTCTCTTCTGATCCTAGCTACCCAGGTTGGTGCTTCACATGGAGCTAGGAGGCAACAGAGGTGGGTTCTGCATGGCATCTTCAGAGCCACTCTGAGGTAGGTTACGGCCTGACCCTGGAGAGGCACTTCATTCCTGCCGACTTCCCCTTCTTGGTCAAAGGGAGTATCACAGAAGTGCCATGGTCTGAAGAACCAGGAGGCTCAAAGTACCTAAGAAGCCTGGCCAGTGTTATTCATGGAACTGGCTTTGAGCTCACAGACGTAAAATAACTCCCACAGGTGTTAGATCACAGCGCTCTAACTGAACATGATATGAAAATTCTAGGAAAGAAAACAGGATGTGGTTGAAGTCTACACACGTAACAGCTGAAGCAGAGGATCATGAATGTAAGAACAGCCATGTCTACCCAGGCAGACTTTGTTTAAAAACAAAACAAACAAACAAAACAAAAGCAACAACAAAGTCCTAGAACAAGCTTTGTGCAGAACCACAGCTCCTCGGTTCCCCTGCAAGGTCCCAAAAGCATCAGGGTGCACAGACCCTAACTCAGGATTCCAGAGCCTGGTCCTGCTGCCCTCGGCCTGTGCTCTGAGGTCTGGACGTTTATTCCTGCAGTGTTGCCCTTACAGAGTTCCCGAACAATCCGGTCACCCGCTCAGTGAAGCTGATCCTTGTAATGTAGTCACTCCAACCTGATTTAGAGAGGGGCTTGAAACACCCACTTGTTGAGTTTATCCTGAATGAAGCTATTTGTTGATACCCTTTCCCCCAAGAATAAACCACCACTGAGAAAATAATTACCAACAAAGCATAACTTGTCCACTTTTATTGTACATTATTTAAAGCTGGTAGGGCTACAAGCCAATGGGGAGCTGTGTGACTTGTCACCTGATCACCAATGAGCCTTCCTGGAATCTAAGTACTAGTCACTTTAACAATAACTGCATGACGGCCAAGATCATTCCTTAGCATTTATCAGCACAATACGCTACAGAGCCCCATGTGCGCTCCTGGAACATGTCACTGGCTTCTGGGAAGCTGTCCCACGGGCCTTACTTCGTACCTGTAGGACGTTACTTCACAGTAGATTCTACTGTTGGATTCTCCTCTCCAAGAAACAACCAAGGATCCTAGTTCACCACGCCCTTAAGGTTTGCCACCCCTCTCCCAGCACTGACTCAGATCAGTCCTCCAGAGTCAAAGGACTGGAGAGCACATGGTCTCACCTGCTCTGGTTAAAGCAATAGATACAGGAGTCCTCTTCCTCCTAGCCTCTCTCCCTCCAACCATCGGGAGCTGTGTGGGCATGGAAATAAAGCTGCTGGAGGGACAAGTGGGAGGGAGGCCAAGTGCCACAGGCTCCTGCGTCCTACAAGTCCTGACCGATTGTACACAGTACAGTTCTTGAGACGGCTCCTGGCACTGGTGAGACAACAAAAGGGACCTGAGGCCAAGGCAGTGGGTGCTTCCCCCCTCTTCAGAGAAGTCACTGTAACAGTAACTACATGACAGGTGACCAGCCCCTTCTCTACAGGCCTGGTCATACTTGTGCCAAGTCATGTGCACATGTGTACACATATATGAAAACATATACAATAAATGAATGAATAAAAAAATAATCTGGAGATGATACTCAAAATTATCACCCCAGCACTAAGAAGAATCACTAGGCCACACTGGCCAGCCAGCCTAAGAGGTGAGCCCAGGCCTCAGTGAGAGACCAGTCTCAAAGCAAGGCTCCTGCAGTGACACGGCTGACTTATAGCTTCCACATGCACTTGTGCAAACACACAAAATTAAAATACGAACACTACACTGTAGTGACAACTGTAAAATAAGTTAAAATCTAGGTGTGAACACCTGGATTTACAATAGTGTATTTTTTCACAGACTTCTTTATCCGCTTGATTTTCTTCTTCAAGGTTTCATGATCTTGTTTTAAAATATACCGAAAATATTTACAACCTAAAAAATGAAACAAAATAAGAAAAAAGTTTTAATATTTATCAAATTATTAAGAATACTTCTACATTTTAAATTTTTCTTTAGTCCTGGAACACTAATGATCTGGAATGTAGATTGGTTTGTGTCACGTACACCAATGTGGCTTAAGCGTCCTGTAAAAGCCTCACCAGTGAGGCCGAACCACTTCACGGGCATGGCTCACCACAGTTAGAGCAAGCACTTCACCTCCACCCTTCCTCCTAAGCCTAACTATGGCGATGTGCACATCACACATACCCACTTATTGAGCCTCCTGAGAGCTAATTCACCCTAACCCAGCTCACCGCTCCCACTCCCATCCCAGTCACTTCTGAAGCTCCTTAGCCCCGGGGCAGCCCAAGGACAGAGGAAGGAGGGCTCACTTTTTTTTTGTTGTAGTTGTTTTTTGTTTTTTCGAGACAGGGTTTCTCTGTGTAGCCCTGGCTGTCCTGGAACTCACTCTGTAGACCAGGCTGGCCTCAAACTCATAAATCCACCTGCCTCTGCCTCCTAAGCACTGGGTTTAAAGGCATGCGTCACTACCGCCCGGCTGAGGGCCCAACTTTCTAAAAGATCAACAGAAAACTGACTACAGACCTTTCCCTAAAAGGACTCCAGCTACAAAAGCTTTCTCACAAGCCAAATCAGTGTCTGCCTTCCAGTCACTCTTTGCCCAAAAGAAGCTGAAGTGAAAGGCGGGCCACCAGTTTCTCCTAGATTTCCACTCTTCTTTAACCCACTCGGAATGGCTTCTGAAAAGAAACAGAACAGGGAAGTCACAACGACATGAAGACACTTCCACGCTGACTTCCACGCATGCTTGTGGCAGTAGCATGGGGCAAGCCGAGTTCACTCTTTGTGAACATCCCATTTCCACTTCATAGCCAGTGCACTGCACCAGAGTGGTCGACAGACAGCAAGAATGCTGACTAAACTCCAGGACTGAATCTTAGCCTCTTCATCCCTAATATGATCCCGAGCAAGCTGCCAAGCCTTCTGAGCCTCGCTTTCTTGGACAGTGGAAGTGGCTATTTCCTGGCATTTTTGTTAGAAGCATACAAGTCCAACAGCGCAAAGCAGATCCCATAAAGATCCTCACACAGTGTCTGCTGCAGAGTAACTTTTAGCTATCACTATAATCACTTAAAGGTACTTTACAATCCTAGATAAAATCATATGCTACCGAAATTACTATCCCAACTCAGATGCCATTACTACACAAACATACAGATACATGAGCTTGATGCTGAACCAAGCAAACTAACTGTTCCCCAACAGCCTATGTTCATGTGCATTGAAGGCCTGCGGCCGCCCTTGTGGTCGAACTTCTAGATTCAACATGTGAACAGTGCATTTCTCGACCCACAGGAACCCTGTGACGCAGCAGGTATTTAAGTGGTTCTAGGTCTATGTGTACAGTGACTGACAGTGACTGTGCTAACCTATCACACTGTTGTAGTGGGAATGCACTCATCATCGTATGCGGAGCATCAAAGGCAGAAGTGTAGGGACCACTACAGTGAGGTGAGGTGCTATGAAGGCCGAGGAGCTGAGTCACTGGACATCGTAAGTTAGAGCCTTGTAAGAGGCCCAGACAGAGCCCTGTCCCTTTCAGTAGGGGAGCACAGCAAGAGGGCATTGGGAACCAAGAAAATGGGCTTCGCTGGACACTAAATCTGCTGGCATCTTCTCCTTGGACTTCTCCATTACCAGAGCTTTTTAAGGAAAACAAAATAAAACAAAAAACCTGTCTTAGGATTTATTCCTCTGTCTTCAGGATTGTTGGAACACGGTGCAAACATGTGAGGGGAATTCTGAGTGCAGTGAGAAATCTCCCAGAAAACAAGTCAAGAGTTTTGGTGACCTCAGTTCTTCAAGAACTTAGAACTGTGCTTGGAGTGTGGTTTTGTGCCCCTCCCAGGTGTAGCAGAACCTCAGTTCTTCAAAAACTTAGAACTGTGTTCGGAGTGTGGCTTTGTGCCCCTCCCAGGTGTAGCAGATAGGATCAAGTGTACTTCAGCTGCTGTCTTGTCCTTGCGGTTGTACAGTTTACTCAAGTGATTCTCCTTAACCCTCAAAGTATAAATTGTCCGATGCTCTGAATAAAGTCCGCTATTGCATGAAACCTTGGTTTCAGGCCCTGCTCTCCCAGGTTCACGTTGCCAACTAAAGCAGCAAACACAGGATAAAGTCAGTTCCGAAGCCCACAGTAAGTATTCTCAGACATAGGATTTCTTCACCAGCCAGAATGGATATGACATTTAAATAAAGCTTAATTCTGGGAGGCCTCTCTCTCATGCCTTTTCTCATACCCACAACGCAGTGCTAACAATAAGCACTTTAGATGCAGCATCAGACACTGCCTTACCATGCATGCACTTTAAGATGCAGCATGGAATTTGCTAACATGAAATATATGCATAGAGTTTTTGTATGTTGGGCTTATGACTTTGTACTTCCTAGCTTCTGATACTCAAAACAAAACAAAACCAAGCAAACAAAGAAATAAAAAAAAAAAAAAAAAAACCAAAACAAAGAAAAAAAAAAAAAAAAAAAAAAAAAAAAAAACCTAAATATCCTTCACAGGAAATTAAAAAACACTAAGTAAAAAACTTTAAAAGCAACAGCTAAAATATGGGACAATAACTTATGATGAACAGTTATGAATGCTGTTTCTCACGTACTCCACTAATATCTGCTTCAGATACTTTGCCAAGTATTTCCAAGCCATTATGTTCTTAGTGCATCCAGCAAAGTCCAGGACTTCAAATAACACGGCCAAGCCCAGTTTCCGGTGTTCTTCCATCTCTGCAACGGCCACAACAGTCCAAGTTTACAGACAGTACTAGAGAAGTGACAGAGCTAAGAAGATACATCAAGTAAGTGAAGCATTATGAACTGCAAGTCTTCTGGCTGGTTAACTGTTTAAAACAGTTCACTGTGCTCAGAGTCCTGTGGTGGACTGAAGGTTAATGACATCACGACAGTGAGCCTCCTCAGGAGCGTACACCTCTACTTAAATACCACCTGCCCTGTTTGGCATTTCGGTAAATACAGGGTGAGACCTACAGACTTTGTAGCAACTGGCTTAAGCAAGCTGACTTCCTTTTAAGACATGCTCTCTACTATGCTGCCCTGAAGCCCTCAAGGGATCAACAAGAGGCAAATCATACAAATGAAAGGCATTCCTACTCCCTACGGCTCTCTAATAGGACTCGACGGTAAGCATTTTAAGCTCTGTAAGCTGTAGATGCAGCGTCTCCAACAGAGCCACAGGCTCTACAGTCATAGTGCACCACCAACCACAGGCATCCCAGGGGCAGGAAAAGTGCAAGTGAACTCAGCTTGTGAAAGCAGGTGATGAACAGATGTGGCCCCAGGTCATAGATTTCAGATCCTTCATCTCTATGCACAGAGGAGCATAAAACACAACAATTTTACCTGATTTTCTAAGCAACGTATGGAATTCTAACATTAGTGTATGGGATGGCACAATCTCATGTAAAATCTGAAAGAGAAAACAGTCTTGTCATGTACATACTATACAAATTCTAGCTTATTCCCACGTAAGATTTTTACTGGCTAATATGCTCTCAACAAATGACTAAGGACTTAAAAGGTACTTTGATTTTATCCAGTTTCAATCTGAACATAAGAAGGTATTCTCCAAAAAGTTATTTTAGAAAGCAAAATTCCAGGAGATGGCTCCGTGGGTAAAGGGCCTGAGGACCGGGTACAGATCCTCAGTGCCACACAAACAGCCAGGGGCAGCAGCATGCATCTGCAATCCCAGCACTGGGGAGAGACAGGACAATCCTTGGAGTTCACTGTCCTGGCAACTTAGCCAGATGGCGAGCTTTAGGTTCAGTGAGAGACCCTGTATCAAAGTAAGGTAGAGGTGCTAGAGATGGCTCAGCGGTTAAGAGCACACGCAGCCCACAGTCATCTGCAACTCCAGTCTCCGGAGGATGAGTGCTCTTCTAACCTCCACAGGCACTGCACATGATGCAGACATGCATGCAGGCAAAACAGCCACACACATAAAATAAAGAAAAAAAGTTTTAAAAAGCAAGGTGGAGAACAACACAGTGAGACACTAAGGGACTCCTGGCCCCCACATGTACATGTGTAGGGATGGTGAAACATGGCCAGACAACGCACATCTCCTCTGGGGACACTGCTCACTCAGTGGGTTGTTTGTCTAGTACAGCATGAGGACCTCACTCTGATCCCTAGAACTCTGGACTCTTGGAGTCTCAACACTGGAGAAGCAGTGGAACTTGTGTGGATCCCTGGGGCTTGCTGAGCAGCCAGCCTAGTTCCAGTGAGAGAACCTGACTCAGGAAACAAGACAGGCCAGTCGTGGGGGTGCACACCTTTGATCCCAGCTCGCAGGAGTCAGAGGACAGTGAATCTGTTAGTTTAAGGCCAGCCTGGTCTACATACAGAGTTCTAGGCCAACCAGGGCTAAACAACAAGCCTCTATCTTAGTTGTCTCGGCTTGTAGTCCTAGGACTGCGGAGGCAGAGACTGGAGAATCAAGAGCTCAAGCCCACATCAGACGGTAGACCAAGTGAGGCCAGCCTTTCTGACACACTACTGTCCATCTCAAGGGAATAAAAACAAAAACAAGCACTGAGGACATGCCTCTACCTTAAGAACACTTATGAGCTTCGCCCTTGGCGCCTTCTCTCTCTTGAGAAATTCGTATAAGTAGATGTGGGCATTGGGGTTGGATGGGAATTTCTCATCATATGCGTAATTGGTGAGCATCTCTCGGGCTCCATCTTGATCACCATAGAACTCTAGCATCTGTATAAAATAGAGTGAGCCTTAGATTAATTCTGTAAAATAAGCCCACAAAAAGATATACGCTTACTGCTGAGAACAGCAGCAAAAATAAATAAAAATAATAAAAACCATGAGGGGACAACAGCATCCAGTGGACAGCAGCCACACGAGCTCTGCTCTTCTGTATCCCTACAGCTTTACACAGCGGGGCAAAGGCCCACATGTGTATTTGTTCCTGGAAAATGTACAACTTCAAGGTGAGAACTGTTCCCACAAGAACCCCAAGTATCCAAAGCAGAGAACAGTAAAAACTAAGAATGGGATCCACTGTGTCAGCGCCCCTGGAGCATCACCCTAAGGAGTGCATGAGAATTACAGCCTGTCATGAAGAGGCTCAAGAACTAATCATCCCGACAACAAAACGGCACCTCAGCACTCACCTTCACAGACCAGCGCTGAGCCCTCAGTCCTTCTGCAGTGACTCTGGGATACTGGGCCAGCGTCATGCTTCCTCACCCCACATGCTGTGACTTAGGTCCTGCCTTTACCCCCTTCCCTTCACCATGCCACCACGTCTGTAGCAAGTACCCTGCCTTTTCTTTATCTTTATACAAAAGCACAGACTCAGACTTGCCAATCACAGTTACATCACTATGCACTTTACAGGTATCTGGCCATGACAGGTCTAGTACTTATGTTTCTCACATACCAACAAAAACGTAACCAAAGCAACTAAAAGAAGGACTTAGCCATGTGGTAGTGGCACATGCCTTTAATCCCACCACTCAGGAGACTGAGACAGGTGGATCTCTGAATTCAAGGCTAGCCTGGTCTACAGAGCAAGTTCCAGAACAGTCAAGTCAAAAAATAAAATAAAATAAAATAAAATAAAATAAAAGGGGGGGGAGGAAAAAGAGAGGGGGAGGAGAGAAGAAGAGAAGGAAGAGGAAGAAAGATTTATCTGCATGTAGAATTCAGAGAGTTAGATCCATCAAGACAGAAGACAGGGCTGAAGAGAAAGCACGGAGCACCTATTATCACATGACACTAACAGAACGAGACTGGAAACAGAACCCTTCTTAGTGACTCACCCCTACAGCTAGGCACTAGCACATAAAGGTTCCACAATCTCACAAAGCTAGTGACCAATCATGTGAGTCTGTGGGACATTTCACATTCCAACCATAAAAAGTAATCCAGGGTAAAAGTAAATAAGACCTAAATCTCATGCTAATAAAATAAGCAAAAAATTATCTAGACTAAGAAAGAGAAAAAGCCATTTTCTCTATTAGACTCCTTCTGACTAAATAACAAAATCGAACTAACACAATCTTGTCCTTTGTTTCTTGAGAAAGAGTTGTATAATGCATGTAGCTCAGGCTAACCTGGAGTTCATTATATTCCCCAAGCTGGCCTCAGACCTGCAGCGACCCTGCCTCGGGCTTCTCAGTGCTGGCACTACAGTGTATCCCCACCCTGGCCTGCGGAAAGGGACTTACCTCCACATAACTCTTCACAAAAGGATCCCAGACCCCAGGGGTTTTAATCAGAGCACAAATGTTTGTAGATGTCTTGCAGCTCTGGCTGAGCATGTTTCGCGTTTTTGCGGTGTAGGCGTAATCATCCTCATCTGCTCAAAAGTAAGAGATTTGGAAGTTCATTTAGAGAACCCATAAGCAGAGCCCGGGGTTGGTGGGTCACTGCTAAGCTCTAACAGTGCAAAGAGGACTGGTGCCTCCCCAACAGGGTACTTGCCACATATAAAAGCAATTAGAGACCACAGCCAAGGCTAGCTTAGCAGCTGACGATCAAGTAATGTGAACAATGAAGAGCCACCCTCTAAACCAGATCAATGAGCAGTCACCAAAAGAGGCACAAAAAGGCTTGACCAAGTTCAATAACTCTTATGTAATCAAAAAGTCATCAATCTAGGAATAGAAGGACTTACTCAATCTGAATTTTTAATTAATTTTTAAAATTTAATTTAAAAAATAGCTGTTGAGTGTGGTGGCACATGCTTTTAATCCCAGCACTCAGGAGGCAGAAGCAGGTGAGCTTCTGTGAGTTCAGGGCCAGCCAGCTCTACAGAGTGAGTTCCAAGACAGCCGAAGTTCTGTTAACGCTAACAAGCTTGGTGAAATCTGAGGAAATGGCAAGACACCCTCTTTCACAACTCCTTTTCACTGCACTAGGTTCGCATCAGGGCAATGAAGCGAGAAAACGCAATGACCCCTATACTGCAAAGGAAGTAAAATTATCTCTATGAAAATGACATAAATACATTGTCATTGATAAATACATTGATACATAGTCCTGATATATAAATTACCCCCTCCCCCCACACACATACATATACACAAATCCATTAAAAACTCTTAAGAGTTTGGGGGCTAGAGATGGCTCAGAGGTTAAGAGCACTGACTGCTCTTCCAGCAGACCAGGGTTTGATTCCCAGCATCTACCTGTTTCTCACAACCATGGATATGTCTAGTCCCAGGAGACCTGATGCTATCTTCTGGCCTCGGCAAGCACCAGACATGTGCACAGACATATGCACACGCTACACATAAATTAATTTTTAAAAATTTGATAAGCTTAGAATAAGAGCATAAAAGCAGATTAATGATGTGGAAAAATCGATGTAAGAAAAAAACAAAAAGCAGACCCCTGGGTTTAAAGGAGGTCACCAACCACCAAGCTCATCAGACCCGACAGGCAGAGCTGCATCTCCACCAGGTTCTCAGGCTGCACCCTCCTGAGCTGCTACAGAAGCTAGTGTTTTCACCTCTACTGTTGGATTTCTGGTTTTGTTGTTTTGTTCTTTTGGAGGATGGGGGTTAGGAGGAGGGTCTACTGGCTGTCCTGGAGACCAGGCTGTCCTGAGACTCAGCAATCCACCTACCTCTCTCTCCAGAGTGCTGGGATTAAAGGCATGAACTACCATCACCATCTTACCTGTGACAGAATTACATTAAAATAGCAATGACTCTAAAATAGTCACCACTGAAACTACCTATCCTGTCGGCAGGAATGGTTCTGGGGGTTTGTTTTCTTCATTAAAGACACTTGAGATTAGGTGTCTGAAAGTTCCACCCATTATCTGACCCACTATCTTCCTAGAGAATAAAGCATGAAGTACATGAAGAAATGTGGTGCATCATCTACCCCTGAGAGTGGTACACACCACGATCCAGCCACCACATGACTTGCTCCAGTTCTAGTACCACATGGAAGAAAAAGTAACAACTGTAACTCAATCAATTCACACCAGTGTTTTGTTTGCTTGCTTGTTTTTTTGAGACAGGATCTTGTAATACAAGCCTAACCAGAAACTCAAGGTAGGCTCAGTCTCCCCAGAGCATGGATGAGATGAGTGGTCTGTGACCCACACTGCCCGGCTGTCCCTTCATCATCAGAGAGCTGAGCTTGCGGACTCACCAAGTTTTGACAACTCCATCTTCTTTCTGGACCAAGTGTAGTACTGTAAAAGCCCTTTGTAGGCCTTAACAAGGTTGATCAACACTTCCTGAGAAGACGACTTTTCACCATATCTCCATGTCTCTGCCTCACTTAGATGTCTGTTGGCATCCTCAATCATTCCATGATGTAAAAGATACAAGGCGTGTTGTAAGGAGATCTGCACCAATAAGAAAACCACGGTTGCTGAAGTCATTACAGAACTCTTAGTCAGAAAACTCAAGAAAGAGACACCATATGATGGCCTACTCCTGAAAATCGTGAATTAGAACCTTCATATAAAACTGAAGGCTGAGCTGGGCAGTGGTGCACACCTTCAGTTCCAGCAATCAAGAAAAGCAGAGGCAAGTGGATCTCTGAGTTTGACGTCAGCCTGGTCTACAGAGCAAGTTCCAAGGACAGGCAGGGCTACGCAGAGAAACCAAAAAATAAAAAAAACCCAAAAAACTCGGTCATATATATTTTTCAGTTAAGCAAAGAAAGGTATGTGAAACAACTAACACTATGCAAATGATGTAAAACTCTATAATACAGAATACAGTGCAACACAGTGAGAAATCTGGGCATGAGGCCACATCACTAATCAATCACTCAATGCTTCTCCTTCACCCTTCACAGGAGACGGGTCAAGAGTAAATAATAAGCTTTTTATACATCTAATGCCTGCTTGGTCCACAGCAGACAACAGTCTAACAACTGCATACATGCTGAATACACTAAAATACATTCTGCCAAGGAGTGAAGAATGGACTTAGTTCAGGTGGGAAAGAGTATTCCTGACAAAAGCAAAAATAACCGCAAAAAGTGGTGGCACTCATCTGCAATCCCAGCACCAGGAAGGTTGAGGTAGGACTGTGGGTTTAAAACTAACCTGAGCTACATAGCAAGGCCCTGGCTTTTTTTCTTTTAAAAAACAAAACAAAACCAACCAAACAAAAAGGTTGGGTGTGTGTGTGTGTGTGTAGGGAGATGACTCAGTGGGTAAACTATGCTGTGAAAGCTAAAGCCTGAGAGCCAGAGTCTGGGTCCCCAGCACCCACAGAACAAGTCGGGTGCACATGGGGTGGATACAGGACCCCAGAGCAAACTGCTAGCCAGACTGTAGAGCCAAAACCAGTTAGCTCTGGCCAGCAAGAAACGTGCCTCAATAGGTAAGGTGGAGGATGATCAGGATCCCCAGTGTCAACCTCAGACCTCCAGACAGACAGACAGACAGACAGACACACACACACACACACACACACACACACACACACACACATACACACACACACACACACCACACCACACACCATACACCATACACCAAACACACAAAACAGAAAGTCGAACAAATAAAAGCAAAACCAAGAGTCAGGAACACAAATTCTAAGCTTTGCAGACCTCATGGTTTCCGTCCCATTTACACAATCTATGGCCAAGCTCTTACACAGCTTTAAAGTCTTGAAAAACACAATAAATTATTTATAAACTTACAAAAGAAGAGTAGTGCTTAGTTAGGATTATATACAGAGAAGGGGCTATAATGTTGTGCAAAGTTCTCAATTCACTTTGCAAAACAAAACAATTCCTGTCTTATTAAAAGACAAGAATTCAGAGAGAAGGTTCTATACAAACATCTGGTATGTTACAACATTTGAATATGGTCACGTTCCTAACTTGTTCCACAGGTATTTTTGTTTTGTTTTTCAAAAGTGCCAGCTCAGCTCAAGTAACTTCCCAACTGTAGGGTCTGGTCTGTGTACACAGTGAAGTGCAAGCCTCAGCTCCCACAGCCAGAGGCAGCTGTCTTAGCATTGATATAAGCAATTAAAAACAAGCACACATTAAGAACCTAAACTTTAAAAGCCTATATCCTCACCTTTAAATAATTCAAGACACCAATATTTTTCATTCGGTCAGCGAAGCTATTGAAAGTCTCCACGGTGCTTTTGGGGTGGTAAAATAGAATTTCACTTCCAAGCTTCCAAATTATCTATCAAAGCAAAAACAGCAAAATAATAAATACTTACCCAATCCAGTTTCTTCCTACAACATTTTGTTTTTCCTGGTTATAATAATTAAAAGCAACTTATAATTACTCTCCATGGAAACCAGCACTGCCAGGCTTTACCATTCTTTACCTAGTAAACCAGCACTCTTATCTAGGTGATAATCATTCTATCTCAAAATAACAGTGTACTGGGGACGTTTCTGTTGCTGTGATGAAGCATCACGACCACAGCAACTTTTACAAGGAAGTGAGTACTCAGTACAGTTCCAGAGCCAGGCCATGATGACAAGAGCAAGCGGCTCACACCTTGAATGGCAAGAAGCAAACAGCAGACTAGAAATGGTGTGGCTCTTTGATTCTGAAAGCCTCCAGTGACAGGTGTACTTCTTCCAGGCTCTGCCTCCTCAACTTCCCAACAGTGCCCCAAAGGGAACCAGTATTCAACGCTGGAGCCTACGGGGAATGCTTATTCAAACCACTATTCCAGGTAAGAAGAGCAGTGCCACAGTTAAATTGGTGCTCTTTAAAATGCCCCATTAAGACGCATATTAAATGTGAACTTAACCTCAGTCTAAAATGGGTAACTCAGAGATGTTCCTAGGAGCTGGCTCCCCGGCACCACCTCACTCCCGTGGAAATGCAGAATCAGACATGCCTGCATTCCCTGAAATCTCATCCACACCGAGTATATGTGCTGTGCATTTAGGATGTCGATCTAAGAATATTTATAAAAAAGACAAATGTTAATGATGTATTGTTCTCAGACTACATTTTAGTTACAGAACTTGAGCTTTGCTTTCTTTCTTTTTTTTTTTTTGGTTTTTCGAGACAGGGTTTCTCTGTGTAGCCCTGGCTGTCCTGGAACTCACTCTGTAGACCAGGCTGGCCTCGAACTCAGAAATCTGCCTGCCTCTGCCTCCCAAGTGCTGGGATTAAAGGTGTGCGTGCGCCACCACCGCCCAGCTGAGCTTTGCTTTCTTAAGGGAGCAAATGTCTACTTCTCTCTCAACCTAAAGTAAATTAATAAAATCAGGTGTCTTTTTAAGAAAGAAAGAAAGAAAGAAAGAAAGAAAGAAAGAAAGAAAGAGAGAGAGAGAGAGAGAAAGAAAGAGAGAAAGGAAGGAAGGAAGGAAGGAAGGAAGGAAGGAAGGGAGAAAGAGAGAGAAAGAAAGAGAGAGAGAGACAGACAGACAGACAGACAGCCTTGCCTCTGCCTCCCACTGCTGGGATGAAGGTGTGCACCCCCACACCTGACTTTTTATACACCAGGACATCAGGAGTGCTGGCAAAAAGTAGGGATGGGTAAGTTGCTTAAAGGGGCCTTAAATGAGGGCGGGATGGCTGAAGAAAGATCCTTCCGAGTACAGGAAATGATCATAAAGGAACACATCTGACCTGTCCCATTAAACGCAGAACAGTGAGGCTGGAGAAGAAAAACCAAGACACACTTCACAACTTCAAGAATAAAAAAAAGGAAAAAAAGAAAAGACAGGCATGGCCAGCTCAGGTTTCTCAGCCTCAGGAGGCTTAGACAGAGGACTGTCAGGTTTAGACAGAGAACTGCTGGAAACCTGAGTCTGAGGCCAGCATGGTATCCCCCAAAAAAGAGACAATACTAACATCAGTAAGATTGTGAAGAAATTAGAACATTAAATATTGCTGGTAGAAATAGAAAATGGCAAAGCCATTTTGGTAAAAAAAGTTTGGTAGAATGTTAAGAGATTAAAAATATAACCTAGAATTTCACTCCCCAGTATTTATCAAAGAGAAATTAAAGAAAGCACCACGCGAACCCACATCCATGAACATTCGGGGAACCCACGAAGAATGCATGTTAATACATGGTAGTCCACACACAACGGAAACTGACACTGAAGGGCTGGGCCAGGCTTGGTGGTATAATCCTCATCTGCAGGAAGCTGAGGCAGAAGGAGCAAAGGCTACTGAGGGTGGGCAGTGCTGTGTCCTGCAGATGCACTTGTGTACCTCAGGGGCGGCCTGTCTCTTGTAGGTGTCTGAGTCCTCCAGGGTCTGCAGGTAACTGTGCATGTACTCTGCAGCTTGCTGCCACTGGTGCTTCAGGAGGGCTTCCTGGATAAAGTTTAAACAAGTACTTGTCGTCTGAGCAAAATCCTTCTTCCTCTTCCCTCCAGTCACTGTAGCAATGAACACAAGGAGAATTGCTCGAACTGACTCACTCCACACAGTTTCACAGACACAAGATTTCACAAGGGCAGCGGTCCTACTGACCCAAACTTTCCCAGTACCAGTCCCACTGACTTAAAACAAGTCCTGCCACACAGTGTTAGTTTTAGGCCTCCCAACCCCCAATAGGATGCTGACAGGTAGTCCTGGGTGGACTATGCAAGCAGCCAACGCTGCTATACATTTGGTCTTTCCATACTCTTGAAACTGGCTCATATAGAAATGCAAAGAAAAATGAAAAACCAAAGCTGACGATGAGGACACATGACTGCAATCCAAGCACCACGGAGGCTGGCAGGACTGTTAAGTCCAAAGACACAAAGACAGCGTGGATAACATAAGGAAAGTCTGTCTCAAAAAAAAAAAAAAAAAAAAAAAAAAGAGATGGGCTACTAGTGATTTAATAAATAACATGGATACAGTCTTCCAAAGAGAAAGGCTCTAGCATTTAAATGGGTAAAAGTCACCAATGCTATCCCAGTGAAATAGGGTCTTTATTACCTACTAATGTTCCAAAAACCCCAAAAGAACCTTTTTCAAAGGATCAAGTTGTTAGTGCTTCAGTGACAGTAAGTGCACAAAGAGCAGAGGAACGGTAAGCACTAGCACCTGTCAGGTCTGTAATGCACTGACACTCTCCATGGGAAAGGTACCTGGGCTTCGTCACACTGTCACACTGTCACACTGTCAGAGACAGGTTAAGCTGGTGCTCCTGCGCCTTCTGACAGGTCCTGTTTAGCCAGTTGTCTTTCTTTTTCTGTTTTTGTTTTGTTCCTGGTTTCCTGGTATTCACATGGCCCAAGGCTGACCTCAAGTTCACTCTGCAGCAAAGTATGACTTGGGACTCTTTCTGCCTTGTCTCAAAAATCCTGGGAGTACAGGTGTGCTTGACCATCCCTGGCTCTGGGCTCTAGTCTTGCAGCTAGATAACCTGATTTAAGCAAGTGGCTAGGGACCAGCAGGTGCTTCTAAAACACTGTGGGTCGACACTGGCGAGGTGCTCAGGTTAAGATCATACTCTTAAGAGCAGGCCTGAGAATTCAGTTCCTAGCACCTTGTCAGACAGTTCACAATCACCTATAACTCCAGACCAGGAAATCTGACACTTCTGGCCTCTGTGGGCACCACATACATGGTACACACACATACATAAATATACATACACATAAAAACCAAACTAAGTTTAACACACACAAATAGCCAAGGCAGAGGCTGTAGCTCAGTGGCAGTACAAGTTACTGCCAAGGCTCGGGACTGGATCCCCAGCCTGCCCCAAACACACACAAAGAGCACACAGTCAGTGTGCATACCCATAGCCTCATATGCTCCTTCCGAAAACTGACCTTCTAGAGAGCCGTGCCGGGGCTCACGGCCTTACAGCCGAATGCACGGAATGCCTGAAGCAAAGATGGGGCTCCGAGTGAGTGATTCCAACACTGCCCTTTGCAAGTCATATGATTTTCAAACTGGGTTACAACTGCAGAGACACTGGCAACTTTGTTTGTTTTGGTTTTTGGCTTTTTTTTCTGGAACTCAGAGATCTGGTAGCCTCTATCTCCCAAGAGGTAAGGCATGTGTCACCATACCTGGCTTTGACACTGGTAACTTTTGTTTTGTCATTATTTTGTTTGTTTGTTTGTTTCCGCGACAGGATTTCTCAGTATAGCCCTGGATATCCCAGAATTCACTCTGAAGGCTAGGCTGGCCTCTCGAACTCACAGAGATCTGCCTGCCTCTGTCTCCTAAGTGCTGGAATTAAAGGTTTTCGCCACCATTGTCCAGCAGCACTGGTAACTTTTAAGAGCTCATCATGGAACTTCAGATATACTGGTTAAACTTTTACCGCATTCACTTCTGTGTGTGACCCCAAACTTCTTAGAGAAATTAAACAAACATAAAAGAATTGATGAAGTCTTTCTTGCAGAGAGAAATAAAAATACAGAACAGTCAAACTGTGTGGTTCACACCTCTAATCCCACCCATAGCTAGAGAACTGAGTCTGGGGCCTGCCTGGGAATAGCAAGACTCTGCCCAAAATTCAAGTGTACGTGTCAGAGGGAGGGGGATAAATACAGAACAAAAGTAGCTGAGGAAAACGTGGCACCCTTATCTTGCTGAGATAAAATAAAAATTAAAATTTACTCTAATAGTTAAGTCCCAACAAAAGCTAGAGTCATGTCTTATCTCAAAACAAACTTTAATACTTACAATGTACAAGACATTAAGAGTATATATGCTGCCGGGCGGTGGTGGCGCATGCCTTTAATCCCAGCACTTCGGAGGCAGAGGCAGGCAGATTTCTGAGTTCCAGGCCAGCCTGGTCTACAGAGTGAGTTCCAGGATAGCCAGGACTACACAGAGAAACCCTGTCTCGAAAAACAAACAAACAAACAAACAAACAAACAAAAAAAGGAGTATATATGCAGTAATACACACTCAAAAAGCAATACTCTAAGCCTTCCATTTAGCTGAGTGTGGTGGCGCAGGCCTTTGATCTCAGTGCTTAAAGAGTCAGAAGCAGGTATCTGTGAGTTCAAGGCCAGCCTAGTACACAGAGTGAGTTCCACGTCAGCCAGGACTACACAGAGAACTCTTGCCTGAAAAACCAAATTTATTACTAATTAATCAGTTAATTAAAAACTTGCATCTATTAAAAACTTTTTTCTCAATTTTTAAAAACTGGTAACAGAATATATTAATTTATACATGATTTAGATGTTACCAGATTTTTAAAGTAACAATTTCATTTTAAAAATCCATCATGTGATAAAAATTTTATCATTTGCAACCATTAAACTTGACAATTTATATAACACCTTAAAACTGCCAAGACAGTTTAATGACTACTGTGAGACACAACACATAACAAATTTCGTAGGCAACATGTGAGTAGAACCATGATAAAGACTACAGCCTCTGGGGTGGGGGAGGGCATGGTGACACTCTCTGTCACTCAGATAGACAAAAGCAGGAGGACAGCTGCAGACCTGGGGTCAACCTGGTCTGGGTAGCAAGTTCCAGGCTTGTCAGGCTGGTCAGCAAAGCCCTGACTTGAGGGGAGATGTGGGTGGGAAGAAGTCTACAGCACAGACTAGGTACTTCCCGGACCATTTAACGCTAACTCTAATCATCCAGGACCCTCAGCCTTATTGCTTACCTGCTCCTGAAACTAGCACCAGAATTCCCTGAAAGCTAATTAGAAATGGAGACGACTTCACTTCAGCGGGCTCTTTATATTTAACAGGAACTAAATAAGCTGTTCACATTGCCAACAATCCCAGGCAACTAGCCCAGAAAACTGTCAAAATATCTGCTCAAATAACTAGCCTTCATTCCCCTAATGGAGGGGCCAAGCTTCAGCTACCTCCTTATGGCTAAAAGGACAGGATCGAAGATTGGACAGATATATTTGCTTCCATATATCACTATTGCAGAGTTTAATTTCAGAGTGAGGTGGTGCATGACTTGAAACCTAGCAGTTGTGGGGCAGAGGCAGGCGAATCTCTGAGTTCAAGGCCAGCCTGTCTCGAAAAACCAAAAAAAAAAAAAAAAAAGGCCAGCCTGGTCTACAGAGTGAGTTCCAGGCTACTCAGAGAAACTCTGTCTCAAAAGTTCAATTTCTTTGCAATCTAGTGTCCTCACATGAAAAATGCAAGGGTATATACATTTACTGAGGATTAACTTACTGAGAATCTAAAATTAAATAAAGTTTTCTTTTTAAACAGGAGCTAAACTCTAGGAGCCAAGAAAAGTGCTGGTGTGCGTGTTTAAAGGTCTGTTGGGTATGGCAGCACGGCCATCACCACGTATTTATATAGTCTTATAGAAGTTAACCCACGAAAAACCCTGTCTGCATCTACATTAGATGATAAGAAAAATGCTTTTCAAACATATTATGTCATCAATTCTATATGGAATTATTTCCATTCAGCAGAAATTTCCTTAACACTTCCTATGTGTGTGCCCCTCAATGAGATCATATTTTCTTCGGCTGTAAGTCCCCAATATTTTGCCAATGCTAAGACATAAGTGCTCCAGAAAAAGAACTAAATATTTAAAAATAAGTATCTATCTACCATAATATAGACTATACGTTATTAGTTCCAACGCAAAAAAGAAAACTAAAACAAAAAATTGATTTCTTTTAATTTCCTTTTTTCCTACAGCTCTATGAAAGAAAGGGATAATCGCCCTCCCCCCATCTAATCTTAAAAAGATAAACAGACATCAAGGTTCACACCTGTAATCCAAGCACATGGAGTCCGAGGCAAGAGACCAATCACCAGTTCTAAACCAGCTTGAGCTATGTAAGTGAGTTCAAGGCAGACCAGGGGACAAATAGCAAGACCCTGTTTCAACAACAAATAAAATATAAAACTAAAATAATGAAATGAAAAAAGGGGAATAAGAAGAGCGAACTAGCCCGGGTATTCATTCTGTGTCTGCGTTCACTCCTAGCACTTGCTGGCGGTAAAGTGAAAGGCTTCGATGTTCTGTCACTTACCGACAGCTTCAACGTGCTTCTGAGACCATGGGAAACGCATTCCTGTACTGGAGATCACCGAAGTTTCTGCGTTTTCCTCTGCCACACCAAGCTTTGTCAATTCTTCACTGAAATCACTCATTATCTATTCCAAAATGAGAGTATCAGTTAGTTTCAGCACGTGCTAATCCACACGCAACTGAACTGCACAGAAAAGAAGCTACCTTTTCGTCTAGTAAGTATCATTCCTTGGCCTTCAAAGACTTAAACTGGCCTGGTGGAGGTTGGCGTGGTGGCGGTTGCCACGGTAACCAAAAGTTCGCAGTTCCTGTCACTTACGGCCTCAGAACCCAAGAGCACAGAAAGTCAAGAGAAAACCACAGAAGGAACAAGCAGGAGGCTCGCACACCTCTTCCTATTCCACTGAAAGCGCAAGGCGCACAGAACCGTTGAGCGGCTAAGTCCAAGCTCCAGAGTCGCGGGACTACACGATGTTCACTGCCACAGAAAACCTCCGGAAGCAGTTAGCGAGCGCTTCCTGTGAGCTTGCGCATAACCAGCCTGGCGGGCGCTCCGGTAGCACGCATGCGTGGCCACGCCCCTATATGAGCATTGCCTGTGGGAAAGCTGCAGAGCCTATCCAGCTCTGAAGAGTTTCTGAACGAGGTCCGGAAGTGAATGTCGACTTCCGCCTCCCTATTAGTTTGGCCCAGATTTACAATTTAGCTTGAGCCTTAATGAAATTGGGAGATTTCTATCGCAAAATCGAGTGTGGCGAGGGGACCCATAACCGATTCCAATTGCGCCTTTGAAAATTACTTTTATTATAGCTTTTAGTATCTGATTTAAGTGACTTGCTGCCTCACAGTTTCAGCAAGAATCCAGTTTTCCTTTTCAACGTGGTTTGTTGTAGGGATCGGCCTGGATCCCACTTTCATGAGGGATATTCACATCCATGTGTTAATTCTGGAGGTGGATAGTGAATTGTTAAGCCCTTTCAAAAGGACCATGGAGAATGGGAGATGTATGGAAAACTACTATTCGAAGGACTGATCTGTTAAATAAACAGACTGGCACCAGTGATGTGAACAAGCATTAATAAGTAAAAGCTAAAGGGAGACAATTTTAAAGTTATTAAAAGAAAAAAATGTTTATATTAAAGGCTGCATAAATGATGGCATGAACTCCTCTGAAACTCTGAATTTACTGCTCGAGAATAGAATCTGAGTATCATGGAAACCAAAAGGTCTATAAAAAGACTATATGAAGAGGCATTTTCTTTAAATGCGATGAATATTTTATTCTGTGTTTTCTATATAAACAATATGCAGTATCCATGGGCATTGGAGAAAAGGTATTTATACTGCTCTTTGTGCCGTTGGTGCTTGCCCTTAAGCTTCTTTTTGTTGTTAAGTTTTTGTTTTGTTTTATTTTTGTGTTTCTAAGACCGTGTCTCAGCATAGCCCTAGCTGTCCTAGAACTCACTCTATAGACCAGGATAGCCTCGAACCCAGAAATCCAGTCTGCCTTCCAAGTGCTGAGATTAAAGGCATGTGCCACTATGTCTGGCCTTTAAACCTGTACTCTTAACCAGAGGCAAAGCTAAACTAAATATGTGGCCAAGGAGGGGCAGTCACACACAACAAGATAATGATTAGCCTGCCATCTGGAAGCTTGATTCATCAAAATGACTCAGCTGATTTTGGTCGTGCCCATAAAAATAGGGGGGAAACGCCAGCAGTGGTTGTATGTACCCGCAGAGGCAATCTCTTGAGTTTGAGGCCAGCCTGGTCCACAGAGTTCATTCCAGGACAGCCAGGGGTACACAGAGAAACCCTATCTCAAAAAAGGGGTGGGAAGATATTCTGATGTCAAAGTTTTCAAACATCTCCTGACATTGGGAGATAAAAATGAGAAAATCCATTCTCTCTCTCTAGTCCTTACATACCACTTCCGGTTCCCACTACTTCCGGTTCCCACCACTTCCGGTTTCCACAGTACAATTCTGGATGAAAATGTGTGGAGAAGCAGCATGCACAGCAGCTTTCTAGGCTCCAATCTTAAAGAACGTGTATTACAACGGGGAAGAAAATACAACTGCTTTTCACTAAGGGAACAACTTAGTCATGGTGATGAATTACATCTTCTGAAAGCTTTGAAAGTCTCGGAAAATATTATTTCTACCAACCTTTACTGTATAAAAAAATTGAGCTTCACACAACCAAGCAATTGAAAACATCACAAGTCACTTTAACTCCATCACAAAAAAGAATGTGGCAAAAAATAAAAGCATAAAGTCAGAGCCAACTTGCATGGCAGTTTTTAGAGAAGACCTTTATCCAACCATAACATTCCTGAAATACATGGGCTAGAATCGTACCCTAGGCTGGGACTTGAGAAAAGACTGCTCTGGAAGGCAAGACTTCACTTTTTCCCTCCTTGTGTGGTGCCCCAAGCCACCGTGGAAAGAAACCCAGATTAGCATTCTTGAGAGAGAGAGAGAGTCCAGATGTATAAAGAGCTCCTGGCATATTAACACCATATGGAAAGCACAGGGCCTTGGTTCCAGACACATAAGATAAAAAAGTGATCACCACAGATCTTAGAACAGTCATTGGCTGAATGCAACTACCTGCGTGGTTCCAGTTGACCAGAGGTATATCAAAGGCAAGCTAAGCCCTGTACAAATTCCCAGTCCAAACTGTGCATGATAAATGGTGGTTATCTGTAGGCACTAAGTTTGTCTGTGTTGACTAAGAAAATAGGACAAAATTGCCACTCTACTCATGCTAGCCCTGGACTAAGATGCCTTACACGTGTGGCTTTTATTGTGAAGGAGGACACCTGTCAACAAATTTGGAATACAAACTAGATAATTTAACTGAGAGATAGGCTTATTCTAAATCAGTTTAGCCACCACAACACAGCCACCAGACAATGGAATGATGCTATTTTAACCCAACTCATGGCTGAAGACAGTCATGTGAGTGACCCCAACCATTAACTCATAGAAGACCATTCAGCTAAGTCCACACAATAGAGAGAAATAAATGATTTTTTACAGCATTATTGTATTACATAGTATAAAGTAAGTGTTGATCTGTTTCTACCCAAAGATGTCAACTCTCATTCTGGAGTTCATTTTAGCACTGCTGGCAGCAAAGTTATGATGCTGTTGTCTCTGTTTTCATTTCAGTTTTGAAGATTTATATTGAGCTGGCAGGTTTTTTTCTCTTTCAGCTCTTTAAACATTCCCTTTGACTTTTAGTCTCATTTCTGATAAGATTAAACTTTAACTGCTTTACTGATTGACAGTGTTTTGCTTGTCTCTGGTTGCTTTCGTTTTTCTCCCTACTTGATTATTCATCAACAGAAGTATACTGATCTATGAGTGATTTTTTAATTAGATTTTATATACACTGAGTCTCCTAGACACATCATTTGTTTGGAGAATTTTTTAAACATTTTTTGCCTCCAATAAATGTCCATTCAATTATTTCTGCCTTTCAAATACTTTGGAGACTCCTAATTATATATTTGTAACACCACTTAGAATTAAGAGATTGTAATCGAATTTCTGCTTGTTTTTCTCTTTCTGATCATTAGACATGATAATTCCTGTTAACTTATCTTCAAATTAACTCTTTGTTGGTTGGCAGTGTAAAAATCTTCTGATAGCCTATTTCCTTATTTTTCACTTAAAATACTTTGTTTATTTTTTAAAATTGTTTATATTTTATGTGTATTGGTGTTATACCAACATGTGTGTCTGTAAGAGGGTACAGGCAGTTGTGAGCTGCCACATGGTTGTTGGGATTTGAACCCTGATCTTTTGGAAGAACATTCTGTGCTCTTAACCACTGAGCCATCTTTCCAGTCCTCAAGTTTCCTATTTCTTAGAATTTTTTTTCAAAAAAAGTTTTCACTTCTATGTCAATATACCCTATTTGTTTATTATAACTGCTTCCCACTAATCCTTTGGAGTAATTTAACTTCTTTTTTGAGACAGAGTCTTGCTGTGTAGCTTTGGCTGTCCTGGAAGTCACTGTGAAGATCAGGCTATCCTTAGACTCACAGAGATCCACCAGTATCTGTCTCTCAAGTGCTGGGATCAAGGGTGTGGGCCACTACTTCCAGTTTATGAAGGAATTTAAATTTTATTTCAGCTAATTCTAAAATGTAGATCATCTCGAAGATGTCTTATTATTCATGGCTTTTTTTCTTTTAAAATCCCATTTTTCTAATTTTTTTGCAATCTGATAAGGTTTAATTCTATTGTGAACATTGATAAATTATAGGAAGTTTGTACTGTCTTTTTCTTTGCTCTCTTTTTTTTTCTTTTTTGATTTAATAAAGTTTTATTTTCCCAAATGTACAGCAGATGGAACCTGTTCATGCATCTTCACCAGCAGCTGGGGCGTCTCCACCCTTTGTGTTTCTGGTGTAAATAACTTGGGCTCTGTGCTTTGAAACCAGCTTAATAAGTCCTTTACTAAGCAGCTCCTGAGGGGCTGCCCTGGCCAATGAACCTCAAATCTTCAGTCTCTCAGAGACCACAGCTGGAGTAATAAGCTTATAGTCGGGAACTTCCTTACAGAGTTTGTCAAACAGGATGAGATTGTTCAGCTTGTCCTGAACTTTGCCTTTGGTCCGCTTCTCTTTGCCCTTGCCACCAGATTTACTTACTGGGTCTTTGTCTTTCTTGGCTGAATTTCCGGCATCTTTCTTCTTCTTACCATCATTGGGTGGCATAGTGAAGCTCAGAGAGTAATGCAGCCTCACTAAGATGGCGGGGGTGTGTGTGGGGGGGGAGGTATTGTCTTTTTCTAGAGGAGATTGCAATGGTTAATGTTAATTCTCTGATTATATTAAAATGCCTAGTCAGACTTAATGGACTTCTCGACTTATCATACTGAAAAGTAGGAGGCAGGGCCCAGTGGTAGACGCCATCTCACCAGCCCCTAGAGTTAAATTTTAATCATAGCATTTTCTAGTGCTATGGCCATATTTAAATATGCCTAATCAGAACTGAGATATGTTAGAAGGTTAAAGTAAATTTTGGAATTCAGAGACTTCATATGAAGAAAAGGATGTAAAATAGTTCGTTAATAGCTTTACATTTATTACAGGTTGAAATAACATTTTGGGTAGATTGGGTTAAATAAAACCAACCTGCACAGTTAACCTGCTGCAGCAGCGGGCAATGATAATACGAGGCAGGATAATAAATTTTACAGTCTACATGAATTCATCTTTTGTCAGACTTCAGTAACTTGATTGCTATTTGCTTTTGTTGAGACTCTGATAGGTTAAGGTTAGTCTGGGGAAAGGTGTCCAACTGTGTCTCCATTGGGTTTTTCAGGAATTGTTTTTCTAACTGATATGACAAAACACTTGAGAAGTGTGGCTGGAGGGGTGTGGGTGGAAGGATGGCTCAGAAGTTAAGGTCACTTGCTGCTCTTCCAGAGCACAAGAATTTGGATCCCAGCACCCAGTGACCAATCACAGGAAGCCCAGCTTCTCCCACATCCAGTTTTTAAGCGCACTTTATGCCTAGATTTCATCTGCTTGCTGCAACCAGCATATCAAACCTCCTTTATTCAGGTTATGGTTTTTGTTTTGGTATTTTTAATAGATATACTTCGTTCTTTTTCATTGGGTTGATTTAGTTTTTTGAGACAGGGTTTCTCTCTGTGGAGACCTGGCTGTCCTGTAAGTTACTCTGTAGACCAGGCTGGCCTCAAACTCAGAGATCTGCCTGTCTTTGGCTCCTGACTGTTGGGATTAAAGTCATGTGCCGCCACTACCTGGCAAGATGTTCTTTGTTCTTATACCCTGATCCACATGAGGACAAGTGCCAGAGAAACTACATTAACCTATTGGTGGTTCAGAGTGCACAATCCTTGGAAAGGAAAGTTATTCTGTATTTACTTTTTTTTTTAGATAGACTCTTAGTATGTAGCCCTGGCTGCCCTGCAACTGCCAGCATGGAAGTCACAAAAATCTCCCTGCCCCTGCCCCTGCCCCTGCCCCTGCCCCTGCCCCTGCCCCTG
>JANHMN010000009.1:66481147-66600791 GCA_030674055.1 Rhabdomys pumilio | reverse complement strand
AGAGAGAGAGAGAGAGAGAGAGAGAGAGAGAGAGAGAGAGAGAGAGAACAGGGCTGGAGGAATGGTTCAGTGATTAACAGCACTGACAGCTCTTCCAGAGGACACAGGGTTCAATTCCCAGCATCCACATGACTTGTCAAAAGCCATATGGAACTGCAGTTCTAGAAATCTGACTCCCTCTTCTGGCTTCTGTGGGGCACAGACATTCTTACAGGCAAGATGCCCACATGCATAGGATAACAATAAATAAGTCTCAAAAAAAAAAAAAAAAAAAAACTTAAAGAGAACAACAGAAAGCTAGAAATGGCCCTGATATACCAGGTGTGTGTGTGTGTGTGTGTGTGTGTGTGTGTGTGTGTGTGTGTATGTATCAGAAGATATAAAGATAGGTACATAGAAATTATCAAAAGATGTGCTTTTCTGAAAGCCAAAACAAACAAACAAACAAACAAACAAACTCAAAAGACTACTAAGTAAGAATTTGTGATATGAGAACCCTTGACCCCTGAGGGTAGAGGACTGTGAATAGGAAGGGAACGAAGCATAAGGATCCAGAAGTTATGGCCTTGCCTGGGCAGGAAAGTTGCCTTTAGAACCAGTAGATGGATTCTTTCCAGTCTCAAAATGGAAATGGGCACAGAGGAGCGGGAGAATGCCTAACAAAACCAGCTCAAAGGCCTTCAGGAAATGTCTGTTTCAGTCAGTTCTCCCACCAAAGCCTCTGTTTTGTCTTCCCAAATTGTTCCAACTGAAGACTAGGCCTCAAAAGTGAGGCCAGGGTCTAACCAGAGAGGTGTCTAGAGAATCCATGTTGGATATATATAAGAGACTGTTCTCTCTGGTACTATAATGAGTATACAAGAAGAAGAAGTGTGAGCCTTTTTCATTGGGCAACAAGGTAGCTTCTCATTTCTAAACAGTTGGTGATTGCTGGGACACAAGCCCCTCAAGTAGACATTTTCCATGGTACAAGTAAGTGCAGGTTTCCTCAAAGTCCAAACTGGTCACAGATTGTAATGTTTAGTAAGGAATCATTTGCAAGTCTCAGTAAGAAGACACTTCTCTTTTCAACTGTATTTTTACATAGTTGTTTGTATTTTTTCAGGAGGATATAACTTCTACTGGCCTGGAGACAAAAGATAGTAGTTTGGGGTTTTTTTTGTTTTGTTTTGTTTTTGTTTTTTGTTTTGTTTTGTATTTTTTATGACAGGGTCTTGCTATGTAGCCACGGCTGGCCACGAGTTCACTATGTAGATCAGGTTAGCCTCAAACTCACAGCAGTCCTTCTGTCTCTGATGCCTGAATGCAGGAATCACAGTCATGAGCTACCACCCGAGGCTAACTGGAGTTTTTATTTTAATTGTATCTGTGTAGTAGATTTCAGTAGAATTGGTCCAACTTATAGAAGTTTAAAAAAAAAGAAGAATCTGATCATTTCTATTTAATATTATACATTTACCTTGTATGGGTATTTTCCACCTTTATTTAGGTATCAGTCACATTTAAGTATTTAAATACTCCACTTTCACATATTTAGACACAGACATGGATGAAACCCTACCATACAATGAAAAGGGGGACAGGCACCCCTCTTTATTACACTTCTCCCTGTGCCCACCCTTTCCTTATCTTTTCTGTTACAGTGATAAAAAGCCGTTTATTCAAGAATAAGCTCACCTTAGTTTACAGTTCCCGAGGGGGAGTCTATACTAAGGGGGAAGGCAAGACAGTGGCAAGCAGGAGCAGGAATCTGGCTGATCATATCACAAGGGTACCCCAGAGCAGATGGCAAACTAGAAGTGGGGTACGACTATTAACTTTCAAACCCCTCCCCTAGTGACACGCTTCCTTCCGACAGGCTATGCCACCTAAAAGTTCCACAACTGCCCGAAACAGCGCCACCATCTGGTGATCAGTGTTCAAACACATATGCCTATGGGGGACATTTCTCCTTCAAACTACTACACCTGGCCTTCCTGCCCTGCCACCAGGCAACTATTCAGCTGTGTTGAACTTTATAGTACTTTCTCTAAGTAAAGTTTCACAGTGGGTGTCTTTGTCTAGCTTATAACACTCCACAGCTCCTCTTTTGCTAGTCTCAGTAGTCCATCACCTTGTCAGTCACGACTTGGGTTTTTGCTTTATTTTACTGTTTCAAACACAGCCACTGTAACTGCTTGTTTCCTTTCTCTCGGGTAAATAAAGGCTGGGTGTGTACAGCAGATGTGTTTTATATTCAGGAAATCACCAAGGTGTTTTCCAACAACTCATACTGTTGGTTATACCATACCATTCACGTTGTAGCCAGCAGTGCTGTGAGATTTCTAGCAGTCTTCATCTTTGGGAGCATTTGTCAGCACCAAGTTAATTGTAGCCATTGTAGCATGTGTGTGTGTGTGTGTGTGTGTGTGTGTGTGTGTGTGTGTGAATGTGGCTTATATTTACACCTCACCAGTGACTTACAAGGTTGAGTATCTTCTGCATGCACAGTTGCTGTGCATGTATCAATTTTGCTCACTGTTTCTACTTGGGTTGCTCTGTTATTAATCAGTTGGGAGAGCATTCATATATCTTAGGTCTAATTCCTCTATAGACATGTTCTGCAAACACTCTACTCCATTTAATTTGCATTTGCATTTTCACCCAATTGAATATGGAAGTCACAATATAAGCTTCTATTTAACTAAATTCAACTTTCTGATTCATTCCTTTCAAAATGTGTGCTTTTTTTAAAAAAAAAATACTATTTTTCTACTTTCTTTCTTTTTTTAAAGATTTATTTGTGAGTACACCGTCACTGTCTTCAGACACACCAGAAGAGGGGATTATCAGATCCCATTACAGATGGTTGTGAGCCACCATGTGGTTGCTGGGAATTGAACTCAGGACCTCTGGAAGAGCAGTCAATGTTCTTAACCACAAAGCCATCTTTCCAGCCCCCAAGTTTGTGCTTTTTATAATTTCAAGTCCTTTTTTAACCAAACCTAAGTTCACAGTTTGTCCTGCGTCACCTTCCAGGACTTTTGGTCCCTATGTTCAGGTCTGTGGCCTGTCCCTCGCACTGTGTGGGATCCCATTGTTCCTTCCCCTTACCAGCAACTGGAACTGTCTTCTTTAGTATAGCCTCCCTAGCAAGCTGGAAGCAGCAACTGGTGGTGACTTCTGCTTCACGTTTCTAAAGGCTCATGTTACAAAGTATCCTTTCATCTCTTTAAAGACCTTCAGACATTCTCTACATTGTCTTTTATTAGTGAACTGTAAGAATTGCTTATGCATTCTAGATACAAACCCCTTACCAACTGTATGAATTGCACTTATTTTCTTCTGAAAAGAAGTTTGAGTCAAGGTTCTCCTGTAGCCTAGGTTAGCTTTGAACTTGCTATGTAGCCTAGGTTAGCTTTGAACTTGCTATGTAGCCTAGGCGCACCTTAATACTCTTTACCTTCTTGACTGTGCTTCCCGAGTGCAAGGACCAACATGGCCATTATTTTCTTCCCTCAATGTTTTTTCCCTTTCCTTTATAATATCCTGAAACAGGAGTTTTCTAACTGAAGAGGGACACTTTAGCTGCATCAACATGTATTTTTCTTTGGTTGAATGTGGTTCAGTGCCACATCTCATAAGTCATACCTGATTTAAGAGTTGCCCCTATGCTGTCTTTTACTATACTTAGGGAGGGTCTGTGATCCATCTGTAGTCAATTGTAGAAGCTCATTTTAATTCTTTTACATTAATAGATTTAGTCTCATATCTGAAAGACAAATCTAAGGTGTCAATTAATTTTCTTTTGGTGTCTGAAATGTAGTCATCCTTCTTTTATGTAACCAGAGCACTATCATCATTATTATTATTATTATTATTATTATTATTATTATTATTAATTATTTTAGTTTGTGGTAGGTACTATGATTCAAGTCAAGGTCCTTTCATATCAAAGGCAAGTGTTCTAACAGTGAGCAACGTCTGTAGCCCCCAGATTTATTTTTGGTTTTGTCTTATAAATCGGAGTCTCACTGTGCAGTCCAGACTGTCCTTGAACACATGATCCTCCTGCCTCAGCCTCCTAAATATTACAATTACAAGTTTATATCACCAGACCTGGTTAGAAAGCTTCTTAATGCTGATACAGCAATGTTATTTGCTTTTAGAAAACACTGACTTGACTGGATTCCTAATAAGGTGTGATAATACACCTCTTTGTTAACTCATTACACTATTTTGTTACTTTTAATTTTAAAAACTTTTAATGAATGAATTAATTAGGTTTTGGTTCTTTTTTGAGAAAGGTTTTCCCTGTGTGGCTCTGGCAGTCCTGGAACTAGATCTGTAGACCAGGTTGGCCTTGAACTGAGAGATCTGCCTGTCTCTGCTTCCTGAGTGCTGGGATCAAAGATGTGTGACACCGCCAACCCAGTTTTGTCATTTTGTCTTCATTCCTATGTACTCTTGGCACCTGCTCTAAGAACCCTGCAGTTTTCTCCCTTACTACTGGTTTTAAGCATTCACTGCATGGTAACTGTTTTATCATTATTCGTCATCCTGGGATGTATTGAGCTCCCTGAGTCTGTAAGTGATCATCAATTTGAGAACATTTCCTTCATGATTCTGTCACACATACTTTCTGATACATCTGTTTTGGAGATCTTAATCACACATATATTGGACTGGTCAAGTTGTGAGTGCTGGTGGTTCATTTCTTCAGGGTCGTTTCTGTGTTGTACTGGGGAGTTTGTAACACTTCTGTAGTTCACTAGAAGTTTCTTCTGTGATGCCCACTCTGCTCTTGAGCCCATTCAATATGACTCACCCTGGCCACTGTTTGTTTGTTTGTTTGTTTTTTAACATTTTTGTCTTCGATAGAATCTGTAGTCCTCAGTGAATGTCACTGTTTTTTGGACACTGAGTAGTTTCATTATTCATATGAAACAAGTCTTCCTGGCAATTTAACTGGTAGGCTAGATGCTTCTGGACAGGTGTCAGAGCAAATTTGCAATGATATGTATTATAATACTGTCTCCTGCTTATTTCAGATATATTTGTCTTGTCTTCTCATTCACACATCAGATTTCCCAAGGTCAAGAACCTGCCATATTTTATATTTCTATGTCCTTTCCACCACAGACAACACGTGTGTACTTTTAACTATTACACAGCCAGTGAAAATCCCCTTCGTGGGGTTAGTGAACAATGCACACAGGTTAGAGTTTATGTTAAGTATCAGAGTCACACACTCAGACGCCACAAGCAACAACAGAGCCTAGTCACACACTAATTACACATTCTGGTAGGAAAGAGCTGCCACTACCACCCCAGTTGTCACCTGAGAAGTTTTCTCTCGTTATCCACTAGATGCGTTAGTGTCTCTTTAAAGAAGTATGTGTTTTAGAGGAACATAAATTAAACCTCCAGAACCCGATGAGCCAATGAGTAAAGGCACATGCTGCCAAGCCTGAAGATGTCACTTTGATCCCTGGAACCCGTATGGTGGAAGTACAGAGAGAACTACTTCTTCCAGTCATCCTCTAACCTCTGCCATGCATCCCCACAAAAGATCAATACATTTTTTTTTCAGTCTTTCATGTGATTTTATTTTATTTTTCCTTTAACTGTGATAACATGATATCCAAATTTTGTCTTAACTGTTGGGTCTATAAACACAGGGTTATCCATCTCACTTACAGGCAAGACAAGTGCTGCTTCTTGAAATGGCCCCACCGTGGATCCTCTGGTCACCCAATCTAAGTCACTCCCTTGAATGGCTTTATCTTCACTATATTGTGTGGCAGCCACCTCACTGAATTTCATCCCAGATTTTAACTTTTCCGTGATTTCCCCGTGTTTTCCACACAGAATGTGTCTGACCTTTACTGACTTACTACCACCTATAGGCTCCTGAGACTTCTTGTCAGCACTGCTGTTCCCAGAGGCTGCACCTCCTTTCTCTCCTTTTCCAGAACCACTTTCCCCCTTCAGTCGCATCTCTTAACTTTGCCGTTGAACTCTCCAGGATAAATACATTTTAAAAGCAAAACCTCCATGTGCCAAACAGTGTATTCTTCAGTTATAGGAACACTGACCCTGTATGTAAAAGTTTACTTAAATAAAAATGTCACGCTATTTTATTCTTCTTTTTCTACCAATGGAATGTTATTTAATTCTATTCTGTAGAAATAAGACGACATTTAAATCACTCTGACCTGCCTTTGTACCCCGGTGGCACCCAGGACAACAGGAAACAGTGCAGTGAGACTGTAGTTGCTCTGATAGATATGTCCCCATCTAACCGTCAACGTGTCTGCAGATCTGTTCCTCGTGTTTCGGATGCTGCTGAGGGGAAAGCACTAAGTACCGGGTGTAGTGACTGTTTAAAGACTGTTTAAATCAGGAGTGTGATCCGAGGGGAACCGTGGTTCATGCAGAAGATCATTGTTGAGCACATCACAAATCCCAGGTATTTCCCTAGGTGCCGAGGAACAGGAGGGAAAAAAACAAATTAGGGCAGGGATGTAGCTCAGCGCTTTGCTGAGCATGCCCAGTCTACAGCACCACGTAAGCAATAGTTCCTATGGAGCTATTTGAGGTTTGGAAAGAGTGGGGTTGCTCTGTTTGAGTGGGCCTAACAGAGGAGGGGAAGAATGCCAGGAAACAGGGTAAAGGGATAGAGAGACGGGGCAGTCTGTGGTAAAGTCATTGCATGTTACTTGGAAATAAGGAGTTATAAGAAGGCTTAAGGAGAGGAGAGACGCCGCTGAATTTATTCTTAAGGTTGAGACAGTGCTATTGGCAACATAAGGGCTTTCGGGTGCGCTATGAAGTGGCTCTGGCCTACAGTTCTGGCAAAGGAGATGGAATTGAACACATTGGTGCTAGACTACATGACTTTATGTCCTTTATGGACAGCGACAGAAAGCCGACGATCTTGGGCAGAAGACCACTGTTTTCTCAGGATATCACTTTCAAGTTTACTGTCTCACCCACTACTCCATTGAAAGAAAAGGCCATGTGATGGAGGTCCCAAAGAACCCCATGGAGTCTGATGTGTATGTGTGTCAGGGTGGGGGGTTGCACGAGGATCAGTTGCACACTGTGGCCAGTGCTTTGTGGGACTTGGCGGTTCAGAACTAAAAGCAGTAGTTGGAAGAAATGATGAAGAGGGATGGCTGTTTAGCATGGACCAGAAATCCGAAGCTGAAGGAGGAAGACAGAAAGAACCTGTTGGGTTGGCGCTGAGATGCGGATGACGAACCCGCTGACGCGGAGGGTCGTCTGAGAAGCCGCCTGAGCCGAGGCTCGCGATTGGGCGAGGGGAAGGTGCCTCTGACGGTTGTCAAGGTAGCAGTTCGGGAGGGATGCCAAGGCCTCCTCCAAGTCACCGCGCATCTCTTGCTGAGCCCTTGCTGACGTGTCACTCGCAGCAGCCCGCCTCCTGGGCGCCTCCCCCGGCACCGCCCGCTCCTGCCCCGCCCCCGGCACCGCCCGCCGGCGGCCTCCGCGTCACCCGCGCCCGCGGTGGCCACAACATGGCTGCGGCGCCGGGGCTGCTCTTCTGGCTGTTCGTGGTCGGGGCGCTCTGGTGGGTCCCGGGCCAGCCGGACCTCAGCCCCGGACGGCGCTTCTCGGACTTTAAAGTGTGCGGGGACGCAGAGTGCAGCAGTGAGTGCGGGATGGCGGGGCGGGCGGCGGGTTCCCGGGTGGCGGTGGTGGCCGCGCGGGTCGGAGTCCCACAGCCGGTACCTGGCCTAGGGGGTCGCAGGCCCGCGGAGCCCGCGCGGGTATGCTCTACTCGGCAGTCGCCCGGGTAGCCTTGCGGTAGAGGCCGTGCCCACCACTTGTTGCCGGGTTTGCTCTCTGCTCCTCTGACCGGGCTCGGGGGGCGCCGCAGACCCAGCCTGGTTTCCAGGATGCATCTCCTTGCTTCCTTACTCCCGATCTCCGCCTTGACTCCCGGGGTGATGGGGTGGCGCGCCCCCGCATCCTGGGCGCTCCATGCTGCAGCCAAGAGCGTCTCAACGCCGGCCGCGGGGACCTTGGTCCACGCAAGACCGAGACCCACGCGCTTAAGGATCTGGAGCGCAATCCCAGCGGCCGATTGACGGCGGGGTTCCTCTAGAAGGCATCCCGGCGCTGCCTCTTTCCCTCTTGGCTCGCATCACTTTTGGGACCAGAGGAACTGGAGTTTAGGTTTGGGATGAGTCCCGAGGCCAAGCAAGCAGTGTGTTCTGAGGTCTCACTGGTTTTCTCCTTCAGTCCTGTCGCTCTTTTGCATAGAAGCTTCTTGCCAGCTCCCAAGCAGGGCTGCGGGAAGGTCAAAATCTTTCGTTCTTAAAGAGGCCAAGTTGCTGCACCTGTCACCACCTGAGAACCGCAGCCTTCTTCTCTGTGCGCAGTCGCGTCCTCGTCCTAGGTTGGAGGTGCCAGGGTTGGAGGTGGGCCATGGGGAAGGTTAGGATTAGAAGAGGGCGATTACTGTAACAGTGATAACAAATACTACAAGGGTCTCAGGAGTCAATGCAGCCTTTTCCTTAGTCCCCTATGTTGCTGGGACCCATTCCTGCCCAGAGTAATTCATACTGTTTTTAGGTTGGTCTCCAGCAACTGTGTAACTCACTGACGATGTCCTTAATAAACCACAAGCAGTACATACAGAAAATTACTCATTCTAAAAGACTAAGAAGAGTGCAGGTTAGCCATTTATATTTCAATTGGTGTTATGAAGAAAAGCAAAATTCATAACTTGAATGGTTTACCCCAATACCATTAAAGAAAAAAGGAGGTGCCTGTAATTTATGTCACCGAGATTCTAGGTCCTAGCTGGAACCCAGGGCCAATGTAAATAAACCGCGAAGGTAAAGCCACAATGGCAAAGTCTCCCTTTCACGTTCTACCACCATTTGGCTGTTGAATATTGCCAAGTGTTTTCTGTACTTTGGTGTCAAGCACTGTTTTATCCGAGTTCTTCAAAACTTAGGAGGGCCATATTACTGATGCTGCCTCAGAACTGAGACTCCTCGTGGTTGGAAGAGTTCCAGGCTATAGTGTAACTTGAGTGGCCCATGCCCAAACAAATGTAAGAGACAATGATAGAAGAAGCAGGGCCCAGGTGTGTGCTGGGGGTAGGAAGTGCTTGTGACAGAGACGTCAGGTGTCAGAAAAGGTGTCACTCAGTGTGCATGTCACTCATAAATGATTGGCTGTCCTTGATACGTTACTGTACATCCTCAGGAATCTAAGGAGGGAACCAGAAACAGTGCTGTTTCCAATCTGAGTAGAATCCCCAGTCTTAAGTTCCTTTCAATCTGCCTCTTGCTCAGTCTCATCTGAACTAGGATGCTGGCATACCTGAAAATAATCTTATTTTAGCTTTAAAAACCAAGTTAGCTCCTCTAAATGCATGCATGTCCCTTGAAGATGTATTTTAGAGACGTGTTTTTATACTATTGCTAATTGGCTTTTAGACAAAGTGCACTCTCTGTTACCCCATGTCTCTGCCCTTTAATGCACTGTTAATTTCATCTGGCAAATGCTGCTTCTGTTGGTGTGATGGAAATTCTGTATTTATGTTTGTTATTTATTTATTTGTTTGGGATGGAGTCTCACTGTGCAGCCCTAGCTGGCCTGGAATGCACTTATAGATTAGGCTGGTCCAGAACTGATTGAGCATTTGCCTGTCTCTTCCTTCCCAGTGCTGGGATTAAGGACACGTGCTGCCATGCCCAGCCAAAGAGCTGCATTTTAAATGAGAAAATAACTTTTGACCTTGCCACATAGTTTTGTTTGGCTCCTGACAAATGAGATACCCATCTTGAATTTTGTTTCTAGAAAAATTTGTTTTGAAAGCTTTTTTAGATTTACGTGTGTGTGTGTGTGTGTGTGTGTGTGTGTGTGTGTGTACGTGTACATGTTTGCACGTACGCGCACATGCACAATACTGGAGGACTGACCCCAGGGTCTTATCCATAGCACACAAGCATCAAGCATTCTACTATTGAGCTATGTCTTTGGTTCTCTTTGTACTAAGTTACCTAGGCTGCCATTGAACTCTCTCTGTATTCCAGTCAAGCCTTGAACTTATGATTCCCCTGCCTCAGCTTCCTGAATAGTAGAATTATAGGTTTACATTACCAGGCCTGGTAGGAAATCTTCTTAATGCTGAGACGTCGATGTTACTTGCTTTTAGAAAACACTGCCTTGTGATTGATTGAGCCTCTAATAGAATGTGATAATCTGCCTCCCTGTTAACTCATCCAGACACTGTGCAGAGACAACAACTTAGCCACAAATGAAACTGGCCGTGTTTACTGCCGCAAAGAAACAGTTGCAGCCACTTACAGGCAGTGCCTGTTAGTGGTTAGTTCAAGTTTAATTGACCCCTTGGGGATTCCTGGGCATTCTTCCTGGCTCCCTGTTATCTCCACAGTTAGCTATGTTTAAACCAGTTAGCACCTGCACCTGCATTTACACGTCCACAAACGAAGCTTTTTATGTTTATGAAACAGGGAAAAAAAGGGGGGTGAGTGGGTAGGTAGGCTAGAAGATCAGAGAGGAAAACAAAGAGTTGACCTGAGAGCAGCGATCCGTGGTAGTGGGCACATGGTTTTCAGTTCCTCAGGCTTAGCCAGAGAGAAAAGCAAAAAGTTTCCCTCATCTGATTGTAGGAGATGATGTGACTTACAGCAATGAGGTCCTGGGGATTTTAGACACTTGGAGCATGTGAACTGAAATTAATTCCAGCAGAGAACTGGGAAGACTTGATTATTGTTTGCAATGGGATGCTTATATTTCCTGAAAAATCTCTTAAGAGCTGATTGGTAATGCTTGCCTAAGATGCACAAAAACCTGACCATGATCTCCAGCTGTGCCTGAAATCCCACACTGGAGAGATGAAGGCAGGAGGATGAGGAGCTCTGGGGCCATCCTTGGCTACCAAAAAAGCTTAAGGCCAGCTTGGGATGCCTGCAACCCCACCTTTAAAAAAATTAGAAAGGGTGCGGGAGGCTGTGAAAATCCTAATGTTATTTTGTTCCTTTGTATTTCTGTGTGCAGTGTTGATGTACCGTGGTAAAGCTCTTGAAGACTTCACAGGCCCTGACTGTCGTTTTGTGAATTTTAAAAAAGGTGATGATGTATATGTCTACTACAAACTGGCAGGAGGATCCCCTGAAGTTTGGGCTGGAACTGTAAGTAAAATGGTGAAAAGCTTTATTTTCTTATGTTTGTTGGATTTTTGTAGCACTGCCGATTTAAATCACTTTAGTTGAGGTTGTCGAGGGTGTCTTTCCTAGACTGTAAACAGAAGGCAGCCCTGTGGTCCTAGCAGGCCTTAGGCCTGGCACGCAGTAGGGGTAAGGCAGAGGTTTCTGAAACAGAACTAACCTGGTTCTGGACACTGCTCCACAGCTAGATAGGAAGCTGCCTGTACAATGTAAGTCAAAATGGCAAAGACCTGAAAAGCTTTCCTTGCTTCAAGAAAGAAGTATTTGTGGTCACTAATCTTGTAAGCTATGTGCAAGACAGTGCTTCATGTGTGCAGGGTTAAAGTTGACTTTATACAGCATTTCTCTGTAAAAGTAGTCTGTCAAAAAGCTGAAACAGGGCTAGGGAGATAGCTTGGTCAGGACCAGAATTTGATCCCCAGATCCTACTTTCAAAAGCCAAACTTCGTGGGCTGTGCTTATAATGCCAGAGTCAGGGATGCGCTGGAGGGGTGGACCCCTAGGACTCACAGACTAGCCAGCCTCATCTTCTCAGAGAGAGAAAAACCATAAGGTGAGACATGAGTAAGGGAGAAGCAGGCAGACCTCTTCGAATTTGATGCCATCCTGGTCTACATAGCCAGTTTCATGCTAGCCTGGCCTACATAGTGAGACCCTATCTCAAACCACAAAAACCAAAAAAAAAAACCAAACCCACCAAAAAACAAACAAACAAAAAACCCCAAACAAACTTACAAAGTAGACAGCACTTGAGAAATGACAGTGAGGTTGTCCTGTGGCCTTCACACGTGTGTACCACACACATACACCCACACCTACACACACATGTACACACATACTCACACGTGTTCCACACATACTCTAACACACACATGTACACACGTTTACCACACATACACTCACACATGTGCACCACACATATTCTAACACACATGTGCACACACATATATACTCATACACATGTAACACACTCAACTGTGTGCACACACATCACTCACATACATGTACCACACACATACTTGCACACACATACACTCAACTGTACACACACACCTACACCTGTACAAACACAGACTTGCACATACATACACATATACACATATAGACAGGCACACACAAAATGGGAGATGCTTTGCTCACTGTGTGCATTCTTACTTGGTTGGTTTGTAACTTCTGAGGTATCTTTTTCTTGCTTTCTTTGTGCTTGGAAGGTCCCCCTGGGATTCTGTTCCTGATACTCTTTGCCTCTTGGTATCAGACATGGCTGACCTTAGCTGTATCCACCATGCCCTGGTATAGTTTAAGAAGGAGATTTACCAGCAGGAACCTGGCTGAGAAGCATGAGAGTTTTTTTTTCCCTCTGAAGAGGGCTGGTACATGGGAGGTTGTTGACTAAAGCGTCTATGATGACCCATGGGATATTCCAGCTTAGAAACACCCCCAACTCCCAACCTCAAATGTTCATTCTCAATAAAACGCCAGATGATCAGCACAGAACAAGATTCTAGCAACCCCTTATGGAGAAAAAAAATTGTTCTGTCAGCATTCCAGCTCCTCTGGAGGAGTTTAAAGCATCAAGTGGTTGGGCACAGCTCTTTATTTAGACAGCATCCCAGTGGTTGCTCACAGGCTTCCTTACAGATATGAGGAGGAGTCTGTGCTGTTTTCTCATGGTTCCCAGGTGAGTGTCTGGATAGTCTTGACTCTGGGGCTGCTTCCTATGTGCCTGTGTTACATTTGTCCACAGCTCATTTGTGTTCACTTGGCCTTGGGGCTTCTGGATAGATAGGGTGGCTTTATGGTTTCCTCTGGCCTGTTAGCTCTCCACCTCTAGACATGTTGTTCCTTCTGGGTCACAGTTCTTACTCTGCTACCTTGAGCTTCTGATCCTCCTGCCTCCACCTAGAAGGCAATGCATGCTGGGATTACAGGTATGCACCATTTGTGTAGTGCTTCATATCAAACCAAGACTCGATACGCAATAGGCAAGCACTCTACATCCTGGCCCTCACCTTGCTCCCTTAAGAAACCCTGCTTTCAGCATCCAGCCAGAAAGTGATCTTTGCTGGTGGCTATGTTCATGCCTGGGTGGGACTGTTTGCCCAGATCCTGTGACAATCATTTTACTGCTTTGCTTGCTTGCCTGCCAGCTGGTGTCTCAGCTCACTATCAAGTCAAAAAAAAAAAACCCACATGTCTGATCTGCCATCTTTTTGAGTGTTTCTTTACAGGGCAATATAGCATGTAATTATACTTGTCTTCGAAGTAGCTTAGGCAGAAGTAGTCCTTCTAAGGCAGACACTATTCTCTCCACCCCCAAATCAAGTCAGCAGTGCCTTGGCAGGGGTGATACACAGAAGCCAGATTAGATAAGAATTACCTCTGTGAGGGCCTGTAGTTCTCTGAGAAAGGGTGGCACCGAGTCTGATCCTGGAGCTTTCTGTGAGCTGTACTCTCAATTGACAGATTACGGAGGAGTGCCCCCTCCCTTTTCCTCGTATCTCTGGATTCCTTCTCTTGTCTACATCCAACCTCAGTAGAATTTTCCTAAGGAAGGGAAATGTATTTCTGCTCAGTCTCCCTCTCATTTCGGGAACTTCACTATTTGCAGAATTAACAATTCTTAGTTTCCAGAATAACTTGTTTGAGTATCTTTGCTCTCATTCTATAGTCTTTTTTGATTTCCTACAGTCTCAAGGTTTACCTGCTAGGCTCGTAGCTTTTAATGCCCTTTCTTATCTAATCTTTGGGGCTTTGTTCTAGTGCTAACATGAACTCCAGATGGTTTTCGGATAGACCCAGAACACTAGTGAATGAGGAGACTTTAGAATTAGTGATAAGGTGGGCTTGCCTATCAGTCTGTCTATCAGTCTGTCTATCTATCAGTCTGCCTATCAGTCTGTCTATCAGTATGTTTCTTCATTGGTTGGGAATTGGTCCCTGCTTTGTTTCAGACCATGGCCAGTGAAGGGCAGTTTCTCAAATGGAGCTTCTATACACACATGCACATTTTATGTATCTTCGTTATGAGTGCTAAGAAAGACTGGGGTTATTTCTTTAGATTTATTTGACATGAAGCTGAAGCCTGAGAAGTAGCTAAGTATGCATTATGTCGTAATTTTAGTTAACGCCCCCAAATACTTCCGAACGCTGGTTTTGGAAGAAGCTACCACATAGCACATGGTATCGATAGGTATTGTTTGTTGTACCACACACATTTGAGAAGTCTTGCTTGCTTCTACTGATTTCCATGGCTGCTGTGAACTGATTTAAGGGAAACTTGTTAGACGTGGTTGAAGAGCAATGTTATCAAGCGCTCACGTAAGTTCTGGCCAGAGATCACTTAGAACTGCGTGTCTAGTCAGCTTTGTTTTATCAGGTCTTAACCACACAGACTGCAGGAAGCTTCTCTTGTTCGGATCTCAGATTACTTCTAACGTTAACACTATGTTAATGTTATACATAAGCAATATACAAAAGAACATGTCTGTGGCTTAGAGAACTGTTGGTTTAACAATATTAATTTTCATTGGCACAGTCACTGCAGCTAAATTATTAACAGCAAATGCCTATTTCTCTTGTTTATAACTTGCCTCTCTGAGTATGTTCCGTCACTGCTAAAGGCTGTCCTTTGTATTTCTCATACAGGACTTGATTGACATTTGTCCCTTTTGTCCATTTTTTTTCACATAGGTTGGACATGGTTTTGGATATTTTCCAAAAGATTTGATCACGGTGCTTCATAAGTACACAGAAGAAGAGCTACACATCCCGGCAGACGTAAGTTGTTCTCAGTGACAAACTTCCTAACACGTTCATTAGTTTTAATAGATTAAAACTTGTGCTGGTGGTGGTGATGCTGGTGGTGGCAATTTAAGGTGGTGTCAGGAAAAGACATTGCATTTCCTCAGACAGTTCTTATATAGTACAATCATCTCTTCTGAAAGACTCTGGCCATGCTTGGACAGGGGAAAAACGACATTTGTGCATCAGATTTGAATTTGGAATCAGACTAACTAAAAAAGAAGGAATTTTTGAAAAGCATTTACAGGACATTATGTATTAGAATTGTCTGATATATTGAAGCTGATGTGCTTATAGGACTAACAGGTGTAGCCTGATATATCTCCTTTTTTAAAAAGTATGTAAAAATTAAGGTTTAATATCTTAGCCAGGTATGATGATACTTATAATCCTAATATTTGGGAGGAGGCAGCAGCAGGGTCAGGATGCCCTCTTAAAGAGCTTGAACTTAAAAAACCAGCCTGAACTACTTAAGATTTTGTCCCAAACCACACCCCCCCCCCAAAAAAAAATTGTTGTACTTAGTTATAGAGGTAAACAATTTTATTTTACAAGCAGAAAGAGGTGTCCTAATTTGAAAACTACTCACTAGGTACTAAGCATTTTAAACACATAGAAAGTGGGCTCAGTTAATCAAACTCTAAGTTGTGTGCAGACCCTGCTGCTACAAAGGCTTTTTGTCCCTGACTCTAGTGATCTGATGGCCTATGTCACAGATCTGGAAAAGTGATGTAAAGGCTTTATGTGGGGTACAGTCTCTGGTCTGTAAGTGGCTAGCTCCCCCTCTACAGAGCATTCATCCACAACACAGACTTAAGGTGCTCTTGTGTCTGAGGTCATTTTTCATCCTAGAATCCCCATCCCCAGTGACTCTTTTCTGAGGCTTTGGAACATAATAGTTAATGCCAGCATCTTTCGGGTGGCTGCAGGGCACGAGGCTGCAGGTCTAAGGCAGTCTGTGACAGCCCTCTATACTCTCGGGGGTCATCATATCATTTTACATGTTGGGGTTTTCTGTTAACAAACAGACTGTGCAGAAAGGGAGAGAGACCTCACCTGCTATAGACTCTGTGTTCCCTCTTGTCACTCTTCCCATGACATCCTTCTCTTGACATTAAGACAATGGCTTGGAAATGCCGGTGACGAAGGGAGGAAGTCACCAGCCCCTTTGCGTGGGACAAGTCTCCCCAGAATATTGTGAAAGTTTGGTTGGGGACAAGTTTCTTAGTTGCTCTTTTAATGTTCTTGTTAGTATGTGATTCCTTTGGCACCCGTTGCTTGTGGGAAAAGAAAGAACCCAAATATATGAAGTCTTAAAAACAGATACTAATTGCTGCCAAGAACTCTAACTTACTGAAAGGCATTCCCCCTGAACCGTGTTTTCTGGTTGTTCCAGAAATTAGAAAGTGAGACTTTGACACCCTCTGAGTCCATTCTCACCCCGCTAAAGCAGCAGTTCTCAACCTTCCTAACGCTCTAATCCTCTAATACAGTTCCTCACGTTGTGCTGACCCCCCAACCATAGGATTATTGTGTTGCTATGTCATAACTGTAGGTTTGCTACTGTATGAATCATAACGTGAATATTTGATATACAACCTTTATGAAGGGGCTGTTTGACCCCAAAACAGTTCAAGACCCACAGGTTGAGAACCACTGCTTTAAATTCTCACTCTGTCACTAAGATGCCTTTTTAGCCAATAGATATTTCCAAGTCCAATGAAGCTATGTTTCAAAAACCCATGAAGATTTAGAATGCCACAGCCCGGTAATTCTGCCTGTTTGAAGCTGGGTGGGCAGAGAGGTATGGCATAGAGGACTCTGGGGTAGAGAGCTGCATGGTCCTGCTGCTCCCCAGACAGATTGTTGACAAAGTGAGCATCCTGATATTAGAAACAGGAGGCCCAGTACAGGACAGCCGCCTTCCCCTTCTGTCTGTTACTTTTCTCTTGCTGTCGGGAGTACTTGGAGAGAAGCCCTTGTTTTGTCTCGTGGTTTGAGGTATAGTTCATCATGGCAGGGAAGTCTTGTCTGCAGAAGCATGAGGCAGCTGCTTGTCTGTGGTGAGAAGCTGGGGCGATGAATTGTGGCATTAAGGTTGCTTTTTTGCTTCTTATGTCATCCAGACCCCTGGATGCTGCTGCCCAAGTTTATGGTGGGTCTTCCCTTGTCAGTTCACTTGTCTGGGCTAGGAACTTTCACAGCCTTGCCCTGAGGCCTGTCTCCTAGACAATCATCAATGCTGTCAAGCTGACAACAAAAGTCACTGCCACCGAGTGTTCAGAACAAACTGAGAAACACAGAAGTTGCGCAGGGGGAGAATATCAGAACTCCATTTGTTTACTCGGTGTGCTTTTTAGAGAATATGACCCAGCTTTTTATTTTTTAATGCAGAAATAATTGCACTGTAGAATAAGACAGATTTACCTAGCCAGAGCTGGTCAACAGGAAGCCTCCAACTGTCTCCATAAAACTGACAGCATGGGGGGACAGATTATTTTCCAAACAGATACAGGGATGGGGGCCAAGCAAACTTATCAGCCACACGAATCCTTCTTCTCTCTCCCAACCTGATATATACCTGTGAAGACTCCCGCTGAGGGGAGACCCCCACTCAAGTCTCGGGATGCCACCATTTATCAATTTTAGGCACTAAGAATCTGTTAATAGAGGTCTTTGGACTTTTAAGAGTCTGGTTACATAGATGTTTATAAGCATCTGGGGGGTTTCCTAGGCAAAATCCTTGTCCTGAAACTTCAGTGAGAGTTAGTCTATTTTTACTGTTCCATGTACAAACGTCATGGCTAGTGGTGTTATTAAAAGTCCCAGTCGTTGCAATGCCTTCATAATAAGGGGGTCCTGAGAAAAGGCAGAGCCAGCAAGACTTAGTCATATTGGGCTGGGATCCATTTAACACAATAAAAGCTCCCTGAATTAAACTTAACAGTCTCTGCTCAGTGCTTGGGACAGATGAGGTCAGAGAGAGAGAGAGAAAGACTCTGGGGACGTTCAGTGAGGAGACCATTTTCTGTGGGTCACAAGGGTGCCGCTGGGATAGCTGGTGGAAGCAGTTTCTGTTCAGACAACACTTTGTTGGGGCCTTAAGATTGAGCTGGAGGGCTCTCTATTTTCAGGTGGACAAGGAGGCGAGATCCCGTCCCACCTCCAGATTTGTAAAAGACTGTGCCCCAGGTCATACCATTGTACTATCTAGAAAAGTCTGTTGCTTTTCCCTTCTCAGTGAATTGCATCTTTATATAAATCAGTTGGGGAGCACGGCTTGTCTTTATATAGTTCTATTATCGCGTGTGAGCCTGGTCCTGAGTTGGCAAAGGAAAAAGTCAGTCTATCTCCAGTGGATGATGTAGCCCACTTCCAATCCCCATCATTTGAGGTGACACAACTCCATTTTCCACAGAAAAAAACTTGGGGTCCCCCATAGGAGGTATCTCTATCAGACTCAGGGCAACTGTAAAACCCATAACTGTGTACTAAGTTGGGGGGAAACTCTTAGCCACAGGGTTGATCTGATGGAGACAGAAGTATAGGGTAGGCCATCATGTTCCTGGGGGGGAGGGCAACCTGTTGGGTACTGTTTATAACAGCACCAGTGATTGGATCCACAATTTGCCAAACGAGTTGTTGAGGGGCATGGGGATTGGGGTTCTTACTCAGAGCTGCGCCTACGACACAAGCGTATTAAGAGGATTATCAGTCTTTTCCAAAGTCCATTCATTTTGCTGAGAATCTGGAGGTGCTCTTTTCACATGGAGGCATGGATCCATGTGGCTATGCCATCCACCTTTACCGCCGTGGGAGTTGTCAGCAAGACCAGGTACGGGTCTTTCCACCGTGGCTCAAGATTGCCCATCTGATGTCTCCTCACCAGGACAGCATCTCTGACCTCGAACTGATGTGTCACTGGGTCTTCCTTAGGAGCGTAGGAGTTCTTTAAGGTCTCCCAGACTTCCTTTTTCACAGTCTCTAAGGCCTTTAGTTGGGCTAGAACAGGTAAAGGGGGAATATAGCCGTCCTCAGGACGTGCTACGCTTTCAAGGGTCTCATAAACGGGAGGTGGGGATCCATATAGGATTTCAAAGGGGGTAAGTCCTAGGACTCCAGGGGTGTTCCGAATCCGGAACAGGGCAAGAGGGAGCAGGGTTGTTCAATCATTCCCACCGGTCTCTATGGTTAATTTAGTTAAGGTCTCTTTTATTGTTCTGTTCATCCTTTCTACCTGTCCTGAGCTCTGGGGTCAGTAAGAGCAATGTAATTTTCAATCAAACCTCAGTTGTTTGGCCAATCCCTGACTTACCTGGGCGACAAAAGCAGGCCCATTGTCTGACCCAATTACCGTTGGTATTCCAAACCTGGGTAGAATCTTTTCTAGTATCTTCTTGGCCACCACAGTAGCAGTTTCTTTCTTGGTGGGAAATGCTTCAACCCATCCTGAGAAAGTATCTATAAACACTAGGAGATATTTGTTACCATATCTGACTGGTTTTACTTCAGTAAAATCAACCTCCCAATATGAACCAGGTCGGTCTCCCCGAAGTATGGTTCCTTTTACCTCCTGATGGTGGCCGGTGTTTGTGAAAGCGCATGCTTTACACTCTTGCACTAGCTTATGTGCTAGTTTCTTCAGCCTTGGAATCTTGTACCGAGACTGGGCCACTATCTCCATCATCTTTTCAGGTCCCAGGTGGGTCCACTGATGAATCCCAGATAGGTAGTGTAGGCTTTCTTCCTCTGATAGGACCACTGGCTTGGTCCATGGCATTTTAATAGGATCAGGAACCTTGAGTCTGAGTTTGATGGCTAAAATCATGGGTCCCTGAGCAGCTTTTTTGGCTTCAAAGTCAGCCATCTAATTTCCCTTAGCAATAAAGTCTGTGCCTTTCTGATGGCTGGGACAATGAACTATAGCCACCTTTTTTGGAAGGTGGATTGTCTCTAAAAGGTTCAAAATCTCTTCTTTGTTCTTAATTTCTTTGCCTGCTGAAGTCAATAGCCCTTTCTTTTGGTAGATGGTACCATGTACATGTACATGAGCGGTAGCAAACGCATATCTGTTGTCTGTGTAGATAATGACTCCCTGTCCCTCTGCCAGTTTCAGGGCTTCGGTCAGGGCCACTAGTTCTGCTTTTTGTGCTAAAGTTCCTTCTGGCAGAGCCGAGGCCCACACTGTCTTTTTCCCATCTACCACTGCTGCCCCCACCTTTCTCTTACCCTCAACCACGAAGCTGCTCCCATCAGTAAACCAGGTCTTCACTCCTGGCCAGGGCTTATCAGTCAAGTCTGTTCTGCTGGACGTTTCTTTGGCCAGTATTTCTTTACACTGGTGGATCACAGAGCTGTCAGCCTTGGGCAGCAGGGTGGCGGGGTTTAAGATGGTTGGTGGGGTGAAAGTGATACGCTTAGTCAAAAGGAGGCTCTGGTAGTAAGTCATCCTAGCATTGGTCATCCAGCGATCGGGAGGATGTCTAACAATGCTCTCTAAGGCATGGGGGGCCACTATTGACAGTTTTTGGCCTAGTGTTAGTTTATCAGCATCTCTCACTAGTAGGGCTGTAGCAGTTATGGCCCTTAAACAAGCTGGCTAACCGCTAGCTACTGGGTCCAGTTTCTTAGAGAGGTAAGCCACTGGACGCTTCCATGGTCCCAAAGTCTGGGTCAGCACACCTCTGGCAACTCCCTTCTCATCCACATAGAGAGTGAAAGGCTTAGTCAAATCTGGTAAGGCCAGGGCTGATGCTTCTAATAGGGCCTTTTTCAAGTCATCAAAGGCCCTTTGGTGGCCCTCGGTCCATGCAAACTCCCCTTGTTCTTTGGTAAGGGGGTATAATGGCGCTGCCAAGGTGGCAAACCCTGGTATCCACAGTCTGCAGAACCCAGCCATTCTCTCTTACTTGACGAGGGGTAGTTGGGGTCATGATCTGCATAACTGTCTGCTTTCTGGCCTCTGTCAGCCAGCACTGTCCATCTTTCAGGGTGTAGCCCAAGTAAGTCACCTCAGTCCAGCACAGCTGGGCCTTCTTCATGGATGCTCGGTACCCCAACTTACCCAACTCAGTCAGGAGGCGTTCTCACAGTCTCGGGCACTCTCTGTGGCCAGTAGGAAGTCATCTACATACTGTAACAGAGTCACTTGAAGATTATTAGCCCTAAAAGGGGCCAAGTCCCAGTGGAGCGCCTCATCAAATAGTGTGGGAGAGTTCTAGAATCCTTGAGGCAGCCTCATCCAGGTCAGCTGTCCTGCCATTCTCTGGATCTCTCCACTCAAAGGCAAATATGGGCTGACTCTGTGGATGGAGTTTCAGACAGCTTTGAGGTCTAAAACTGAATACCAAGTCCTGTCTCGGGGCAGAGAACTGAGCAGGTTATAGGGGTTTGGCACTGTGGGGTGAATATCTAGTACCCGTTTGTTAACTTTCCAGAGATCTTGAATGGGCTGGTAGTCACCAGTGCCTGGTTTCTTTACAGGCAACAGGGGTGTATTATTGTTTAACCCCAATGGGAGTAGCTCCATCCTTGAGCTCAATGACTATCGGGGGTACGTTCCTGGCCATCCCCATCCCTCCAGTCTCTGCCCAGGCTTCAGCAAAGTGGGACCAAGGTCTCATCTCTCCCTCCACTGGGGGGGTGTTTCTGATTAACGGCTTGAAATAGTCTATATTCATCCTCGGTGTTCAGGGAGAGGGTTAATACTGGAGCTGCTGCTGAGCCCCAGGTCACAGCCAGCTCCTGGGAAGTGAAACTTATCTGTGCTTTTAATTTGGTTAGGAGGTCTCTGCCCAACAAGGGAGTAGGGCATTCAGGTAGTACCAGGAAGGAGTGAGACACCTGTCCCCTTCCCAGGTCCACAGTTATTGAGGTGGTCTAGGGATATGAGTTTTGTCCAGTTGCTCCAATAACTACGGTTTGTTTATTTTTCAGCTTCCCCAAGGGTTTCTTGAGTACTGAGTATTCAGCTCCCGTATCAACAAGAAAGTCCATGGGGGTCCCTGCCACTCTCAGGGTTACCCTAGGCTCCAGGAGGGGGGTCAAGCCTCGACCCCTCTAATCTTCATCAAGGGCCAGAATCTTGGTCCCTTTTCTTTTAGGATACTCTCTGGCCCAGTGACCCTTTTCCTTGCAATAGGCACACTGGTCTTTGTCTAAAGATTGGCTGGCTTTTCCAGGTCTCCTTGGCTCCTGCCTCCGATATTCGTCCAAGTTCCCTGTCTGTCTAGCTCCTCTAGCCTCCTGGCATCTTCCCTCATCTACAACTGTGGCCAAAATCCTAGTCAAATTCTTTTCCTGCCTTTTCTGTCTGTTATCTTCTTCCTCATTTCTTTCTCTCTTTTCTCTCTCTGCCTTCTCTTCTTCACTTTCTGTTTTATGATACACTTTCTCTGCCTCCTTAACAACATCTCTAATGGTATAAACCTGTAGTCCCTCAATGTGCTGTAACTTCTTTCTAATATCTGGAGCAGATTGTCCAATGAAAGCCATAATAACAGAGGCCCTCTGTCCCTCCGAGGCAGGATCGAAGGGAGTGTATCTGCGATATGCCTCTATAAGGCATTCTATAAAGACCAAGGGGGCCTCTGTTGGTCCTTGCATGACCTCTCTCACCTTGGCCAAGTTGGTGGGGCACCTTGCTGCCCCCCGGAGACCTGCCACAAGAGCCTGGCAGTAGATGGACAGTCACTCCCCACCTGCAGCAGTGTTATGGTCCCATTGAGGTTGGTTGAGGGGAAAGGCTTCATCAATCTCTGCTGGAGTTGGATTCTGCAAAAGTTGACCCGCGGCATTCCGAATCCTTTTCTGGGCCTCTAGAAGAATCCTCTCCCTCTCCTCAGTTGTGAAGACAGTTTGGAGGAGCTGTTGGCAATCATCCCAAGTGGGCTGGTGCGAGTATATCACAGACTCCACCAGCCCAGTCAGGGATGTTGGAGTCTCTGACAAAGGAGGATGGTTAATCTTCCAATTATATAAGTTAGAAGAGGAAAAAGGCCAATACTGTAAGAACTGAACTGCATTCGGCCCAGTGGGGGCAGGACCCATGGCCCAGAGAGGTAGAGACACGGTAGAATCTGGCCCTTCGGGGCTCAGGCCTCTCTGACACCAAGTGCCAGCTGCCGGTCCTCCTCCTCCTGCTCCCTGAAGTTCCGGACTCAGAGCCGGCACTGGGGATTGGGGTGGGGGGCTGTGGTGGTGGCGGTTGGTAGTAGGGGGGCAGCAGTGGGTTTGGCCACTCAGGGGGCCCCTTGATCTCGGGATAAACCTTAGGAGGAGCTGAGGGCTTAGTGTCCTATTCTGGCTTTGGTTTCGGTTTGGGCCCTGTGTTGCAAAGAGCCAAGGCTTGAGAGTCTGGCTTCTTTTTTATCTAAGGTTTTACCCAGAGAGGGGGGCTCTGGACTAGGTCCTGCCAGACCACGATGTATGGTTGTTGATCGGGATGCGATCCCAGTCCTTCCTGAAAAATAATAGCCTTAACTGCAGAAATAATAGTCAAGTCAAAGGTTCCCTCAGGTGGCCATCCTACATTGAAGGTTGGCCATTCTGAAGTGCAAAAAGTCTGTCACGGTCCTTTCTTGATGTTAACAGATAACTCATGGGCTCTGGCCCTCATTTCTGACCAATGATCTACAATGATCTAATGTCAGGCTCAAGGGAGTTACCACAGACTGAGTGTGTCCCATTGCTACAAATAACACGAAACACAGACAAAACAAACACACATAAAGACTAACAAGGAAGGATGCCCAAGCCTCCAGACTGGCACCCACTAGGCATTCCTCCCAGGTAGTGGCAGCAGCGACCCTCTCAGTGCACCTGCTATCCCCTCCTGAGACAAAACAGCTCAGACAGACACACACAAGACAAAAAGAAAACCACCACGGGTGTGCCCTTACCTCCCACCTTGGAGATTAGGGTGGTCGCAAAATCCCGGACAAGCCCCCGACCCGCACTCCTGGATGCAAACAGCAGAGGCTTTATTCGGGATAATCAGCCATCTGACAGTCACTCGTTTGCTCACGTAGGAGCTGAATTGACAAAAATCAGCCAGTCTGAGAAAAGCTTTTAAAGGGGAAAACCACAAACGGAGATGGCGGGTAGGGGGTGGTGGTAAGGAAGGGGCAACATAGCACAAGAATAGCGGAAAGTCCCAGAAAAACCCAACCTTTGTGAGTCAGGGTCATGTGGCAAACACTCTGTACTTTTATTCCAAGAATGTGGTCCTGCCATCCTGCCCTGTCATTTTTTAGTTAACAATTTCTTGGTAGCCCCGACCATGGCTCTGTCTTATCATTGTGGTCATCAGCTCCCTAGTTCTACCTAGATGGCTTGTATTCTTTGTGGTATAGCAGGTTCCTGAAACTGGCTGGCTCACACTCTTGGTTTGCTTCAGAGAAAATTTTCCATGCCCTTTAAAGAAAAACCTACAGAAAAATCTATATATATTAGAAATAATTTTTTATTCTTCACCTGTACTGGCCCAGCAGTGGCTCCAAGCCCTCCTAGAACCAAGTGTTATCTCTATCACTGGTATGAATAAGAGTTGCTCTTGGGACACTGACTTGTTGAGATGCTAATGTCTTTGTTTTTCCCATACAGGAGACAGACTTTGTTTGCTTTGAAGGAAGAAGAGATGATTTTAATAGTTATAATGTAGAAGAGCTTTTAGGATTTTTGGAACTGGAGGACTCTGTACCCCAAGAGTTAGAGAAAGCTGAAGAAGTTTCTCAGCACAGAGAGAAATCTCCTGAGGGGCCTCAGGAGCATGAACTTGACCCTGTATCTGAGCCCAAGGCAGTCAGAACTGATTCAGAGGATGGAGAAGGTGCTTTCTCAGAGAAAACTGAGGAACTGCAGAGACAGTCTTCAGCTCAGGAGAACCACCCTCATGGCAATCTAGCAGCTAACACTCAGGGAGTGCAGTCTTCATTGGACACTTTTGAAGAAATTCTGCATGATAAATTAAAAGTGTCAGGAAGTGAAAACAGAACTGGCAATAGTTCTTCCACCTCTGTGGAGCAGGAAAAGACAAATGCTTACAAAGTCCTGAAAACAGAAATGAGTCTTGACCTGAAAACCAAGCTTGGCTCAACTGTCGATGCCCTTGTGTCTGACGATGAGGTAACTACATTGGTCACTTCCTTAGAAGATGATTTCGATGAAGAGCTGGGTGCTGAGTATTACCCAGTGGAGGATGACGAGGAAGAGGAGAACACAGACAGCTCTGATGAACTACCATTACTAACCTTTGCAGACAAAGATGAGAAAGCCCCTGGGAAGCCCAGGATAGAGAAATATTTAACAGATAAGGATCCGAACTGGAGTGAAGAAGATAAAGTAGAACCCACTCTGCCTCCTGGCATCAGAGATGACAATAAAGATGTATTGACAACCTGGGGGGATACTTTCCTTTCTGTTGTCACAGGAGGTGAAGGAAAAACGGGTGTGGTGGATTTAGAGAGATCTATCAAGGAAGAGGATGTGTCAGTTTCACCTAGCCATCAGCGGAAGCCACGGTCAACAGCTGGCTCTACAGACCATGAGGATGAAGGTGATGATCCTTTTGTAGAAGAGACTGAAACAAATGATGTAAAGGACTCAGAAACAGACCCAGAACTTGTCATTACAGGAGAAGAAAAGGAAATACAGGAATCCAGGAGAGGCCTGGTACATCCTGAGTCAGAAACAGAAGATGCCAAGTCAGAAACGGTGAGTGCTCTTCATCCTCAGAGTAGCAAGCTCAACCCTCTGCCATCTGCTGAAAAAGGCAAAGACTTTACATTAAAAGCCGTTTTTGAAAAAAAAGAAAATGGCCTAAAAGAACCAGTTATCCATATCTCAAAGGAAACACTCCATGAAGACAAGACCAGAGAGATTCAGAGAGAGGGCTTGGAGCGTGAATTAGTACACAGAGCTTCGGGGAGTTCAGTGATGGAAAATAACAAGCACAAATCCTTGGGTGTTGAACCACTCATGGGAAATTATAAGCCTGATGCATCCAAAGACAGTACAGAGGTTCCAGACGTTTCCATCAGTGGACCAAAAGCCAGCCAGCAGGAGGGGTTTCTAGAACCAGGTCTTAAAACTCAGAATCAACCTAGATTCTCCTCTCCAGAGGAAACTGGTTTCTCAAGAGAACTGGAGGGGAAAGTTCCTATTTCGGGAAAAAATCTTTCTTGGCAGCAAGAGCGAGACACAGCTGTAGTCAGTAAGCATGTGAATGAGAAGACAGGGTTTCTGGAGGAAGAGGACAAGGAAGACCCTACAGATGTGGAGCCACCCAAGGCCATGAAAAGGACACAGGAGGCCGAGGGCTCAAAAGTGCTGAGTGTCCAACCTGGAAGGCCAGACACCGAGGAGGAGGAAGATGACTATACCCCTGAGGGGCTGCTGGAGGATGAAAATGCTGTGAGCGCACAGCAGTCTAGAGAAAACTACCCCAGTGCTCATGACGGGAGGTCAGATATGAATTCTCAAGTTTTCAAAAAAGTAATATTGGGGAGCCTTAACACTGAAAAAAACAAACAAGCAGCTAACATGATTTTGGAGACTAGTAAAAAGAGTGAAATCACATCCGAAGAGACAGGTGATGTGGGCAAAGAGTCAGGTAGTGTGGTGGTGGACAGAGAAGAAAGCCATCTGGCAGATATGACAGCCCAGAGGCCCTCTCAAGTCCCCGGTCCTCCTGACGAGACAGCAGCCCAGACTCCAAGCTCCAGGGAAGCTGTTCTGAATAAAAATCCTAATGACCTACAAAAAGACAACCCCGAGGAACTAGTCAATACCTTGGGACTTGAAGACCCTGGGGGAGAAGAAATCTCAGAAGAGGAGCTGGAAGATACCAGGGAGCTTGGAGACTCAGAAAGCCAGGGGCTTGATGCTGATCTTGGGGATGACTCGTCCCATCGAGCTACACCCCAAATTCCTGACATAGTGCTCAAGAGTATAAGGGAAGACTTGCCTATCATAAACAGCTTCTTCAAGGATGACCAACAGTCCCTGTATCGTTTCCTAAAGTACTTCGATATTCATGAGCTGGAGCGCTTGCTCCAAGACATGTCGATAAAGCTGAGATCAGCGCATCGGGACAGCCTGCCATACAACGTGGAGAAAGTCCTAGACAAAGTCTTCCGAGCCTCTGAGTCACTAATTCTAAGTATGGCGGAGAAAATGCTTGATACACGAGTGACCCAAAATAGGGACCTAGGCTCAAAAGAGAACAGTCCGTTGGAAGAAGCTGAGGTGTTGGATAACATACAAGACCTGATCTATTTTGTCAGGTACCAATACTCTGGAGTGGAGACTGCCCCATTAGTCACACCTCCACCTCCGGAGGAAGTCTGGGCTGGACCAGAAGGTAAAGTATCTGCCTATGACCTCGTGGAGATAGTCTGCAGGAGTGGGGATGGGGGGTGAGATATACTAAAGTGTTCCATTTCCTGTTTGTAAAATTCTAGTCACAGTTCTACAGGAGTGTCTAAAGGAGAGGCTCTAGACCTACAGAACCTTCCCTTCCAGCTTCCTTTTAGGCTGAGCATAAAGGAGGATTGCCCCTCTCCCCCATACCATGTTTTCTTTCATAGGACAGCTGAAATTGGTTTTCATCTTCAAAGGGAAACTTTATAAAAAACTTTACGAGAATACATAACCAAGAAAACAAATCACGAAGTAAAGTTCTTAACAAAGCACAGGTTTCATGTAAGGTTATAAGAGGGGCTTTATGAACACACTTTCCTCGTGTATCTATTAGTAAAGGTGCAGACTCAGCACGGTAGTGCTTTATAACATCTAAAACAGGTGATGCACTTCCAGCGTGTCCTTCTCTACACCATGCTACCCTCCCGTTCCTCATCCCTTCCTTTCCAGTTAGCCTTCCATGTTCCTCTAGACAGGAACACGTCATTTGTACATAACTGATTTTGTATACCTGTATAAATCCCGAGATCCAGAAACGAGAGGAACTGGGATGTCTGTCCTTTGGAGACAGACTTACTTTACTTTACATGATGATTTCCAGCTGCTTCCATCTTCCTGAAAATAACATAACTTCATTCATCCTCGTGACTGAAAAGATTCTACCACGTCCCACATGTTCTTTGTCTGTCCCTCTGTTGGACACCCAGTTGTTTCTATATCTCAGTAGTCCTGACTAGGGTTACAGTAGACATTGATGCGTATCTCTGTGTTACATTGTCTTGGAGTCCATTTGCTGAACACTTAAGAGTGGTATAGCTGGATCATATGGCAGACTTGTTTTAGTTTCTTGGTTTTCATAGCTGGGAATCGTACTTTTCATCTTTTGTGGGTGTCCTGTTATCTCCTACTTCTTAGGGACAGCAGCTTACACCAGTTATGCATCACTGGGCCTGAGGGTCTTTATGTTAGGTTAGTCAAGGCTGGAGCCAGGATGAGCTTTCCTACAGCACTAGACAAACAGAAGTATATATTTATTGAATTGACCCCAGGATACCCTGACATAAGCTTCTGATTCCTGTACGTGTTGTATTCAATGTAGCCACGCTTTGCAAATGAAAGCAGCTGTACAGAAGGTGAATGGTATCAAGCATAGTTACAGATACCTGGTTTCCTAGAGTGCTAACTTTCCTGAGAATTGGGAGAAGTGAGCATGTTTTAAAATTAAAGCTTGTGGTTAAGAATGGAATATTCAGACTCGAGAAATAGCACAGAGGTTAAGAGCACTGGCTCTTGCAGTGGACCTGAGTTTAGTTTTCAGCACCTACGTAACAGCTCACAACCATTAGACCTCCAGGTCTACATGATCTGATACCCTCTGGGCACTGCATGTACATTGTACACACACATACGTGCAGACAAAATATCCAAACGCATAAAATAAGAGAAATTAAAAAAAAAAGATTAAAACTCAAATAATTTTGGAGAGTAAAACATGAGGCTGCAAAGAAATGATCTTTTTCATGGGTCATAGTGTGCTATCACTCAGGCTCATAGGAAAGATGGTCCTGTCACTTGGAAGTATTCTAACAGTACTCGATAGTGTTCTAAAGTCACTTTTGCAAGCTGTCCATGTGCAGAATGCCCTTCTCTATGGGCTCCCTGAGACCAACAGCCTATGCACGAAGAAGACTGTTCTTTATGTTGTTCCTGGGTTCTCTGTTGGACTGCAGTTCTCTGCATGTCTGTGTGGGCATATTCTGGCTTGCCATGGCAAGTCAGTGAAGTCTTTGTCAGGAATGCATTTATGAAATGCTTTGAAGCGAAGGTTTCTTTGTAAATCTGTACTTTATTGTCAATTAGTATGAAAGAAGTTACAACTCTTGCTTCTCTTCTTACCTGTGCACATGAGATCTAGGGCGATGGGCTGGTGATGAGGGAGTGCTGGCCAGTTGGGTGAACTAAAATGGATCTTTGATCAAGCTCTCTTGATGTGTTCTTCTCCAGAGATGCAGCCACCCCAGCAAGACAGCTCACCACAAGAAAACACAGGAGATCTCAGTGTGCAGCTTCCAGAGGACCCTGATCTCTTAGATCAACCTGCGACCAGTGGGCAGCTTCCAGAGGACCCTGATCTGTTAGATCAACCTGTGACTGGGTACACAAGTGCCTCAGAGGTATCACAGAAGCCAAACACCAAGAAAGACATAGATCTAGGTAAATTTTATAGTTTTTCTCTACGAAATAGAGTTGTATTATAAAGAAGTCCTGCTAGAATATTTATTCTTAAAGGTAGGAAAGTCAGACCAATTTAGGTGTGTATAAATTTCTAAAATGTTTCACAAGAGACAGGGAAAAGCAAGAGTTCATATGCATGGAGATTAAAAACAGGAACAAAGCCAGGGACTGTCATTAACATGCAAACCAGTGTTTGGCTGTGTCCAGACACTACAAATCATTTCAGTATGAAATTGAGCTCCCATCCTTCAAAGGCTACATGTTCTAAGGCAGAGCATCCTGTTAGACAAGAGCACAAGAAGTGCTGGGCTGGGGACTGCAAGCTATATAAAATACGCCCCCAGGAAAGGCTGACAGTTAAGTCTCAGCTTAAAAGTCCTGGTTTCAATGTCCACTCCCATTCCTCTGAGTGGCTACAGTGCAATTTAGATTTTTTTTTTTTAAAATTGTCTAAATGAGGCAAATACAGCCTTTTAAGAATATTGTGAGGCGTCCAGGTGTCTTCCCATGGTATGCTTTTAGTAAACAACAGGGGGTTGGCGGGGGTGGGGGAGTGGGGGTGAGGGTGGGAATGACAGTCCAAACCAGACTGACATTTGTAACTGTAAACACTTGATTTCAGCACACAGGAACTATTGGTGGGAGATAAAAAGTTCTTTTTCGTTTTTGTTCTAAACATCCTCAATAACGGTATTAGTGGTTTTCTAATTGTATATAGCTCACTCTCATTTCACCAGTAAACCAGATGCTCTCCTTGTGCTATTTTGCTATCCAATACAGTATCATGAGGATGTCATTACTGGGGTTTGTTTTGTGAGGTGGTCCAGTGCTAGTGATCACATTCAAGGCCTCCTACATGGTAGGTTAGTATTACCACTGATTGCCAGCTCTAGCACGTGTGTGTGTGTGTGTGTGTGTGTGTGTGTGTGTGTGTGTGTGTGTGAACATAAAGCATAGCGGTAGCCTTAGTCTATCGAAATGAAGGGTTCAGTGTCACTGGGGTAATATCCCCTGCTCTCCATGGAATACACAAAGTGTACAAAATGTCACAGTGGAGAGTCCAGGGATTAAAAGCATGTCTTGCTTGGCAATTCTATCTATATAGAAAATGTATAAAATTTTGTGTTTTGTTTGCAATTTCCCTTAATGGACAAGAGACATGATGGAGTACCTGGACAGCAGACTGGAGCTGATCTTATTTTTATAAATGAAGGTTCTGATGGATCCAGTTAAGATCCTAGAGGCTTTGCTTTTTTCTGTGTAATTTTCCTTAGGAGTCTCAAATATTCTATGCTTCGTGTCTTAGTTACGGTTTTATTGCTGTGAACAGACACCATGACCAAGGTAACTCTTATAAGGTCAACATTTAATTGGGGCTGGCTTACAGGTTCAGAGGTTCAGTCCATTATCATCAAGGTGGGAGCATGGCAGCATCCAGGCAGGTACGGTGCAGGAGAAGCTGAAAGTTCTACATCTTCATCTGAAGGCTACTAGGAGAATACTAACTTCCAGGCAGCTAAGATGGAATTCTGAAAGCCCACACCCACAGTGGCACACTTACTCCAACAAGGCCACACCTCCAAATAGTGCCACTCCCTGGGCTAAGCATATTCAAACCATGATACTGAGTGACTAATATTTAGAGGGCATTCTGTGAACATTTAAATAAAGAGAAAAATTCTTAGAAAATATGTTGTCCGTTGCCCCCTTTTAGGTCTTGTAATGGAAGGTGGCCCTGTCGGGGCTGAAGATGTACAAAAGCAACTAGAGACAACTGCAGAGGAGCCAGCGGCTGTCCCACCTCTGGAAAGTGCACTTGGTCCCCTGTATTCCTTCATCCTTTATTTAAGTAAGATGGTAAGTCGGATATAGTTTCTTCAGCTAGAACACTGATTAATATTGGGGTGTTCACAGGGAGGAAGTATTCATAAGGGCTGATGATAGCAGGTCGTATATAGGTGAGGCCAGCCTCAAACTCCCCGTGCAGCCAAGGCTGACCTTGAACTACAGATTCTCTGGCTAATATCTTCAAGTGTTGATGCTGTAGACATAGGTTGCCATCTTGGCTTGATTTGCAACATGTTTTAAGTTGAATCTGAGCCTGGAGTGAAGAATTTAAAATATCTTTATGAACTCTGCTTCTGATCCTCTGGAGGTGCCGCCCGAACTGAGCCGCAGGTGAATGGCTTTAATTAGGAGCTCTTAGGTTAGCACACAAGGGTTTAGTCCCTGTCAGGGCTGGGCATGTACACACCTATAAAGCAGCATTTGTCCTCTGGGACATTTCAGTACCTCGGGGAGCTGAAACAGAAAATACAGTTTTTGTCATGGTTGGTATTAGAGCAAGAGGGCTAGGAGTTAGCTGGGATGTGGATTAAGAAGTATGGTTTGTTGTTGGACTGAATGGACCAGGGAAGGGTGACGGGCAACAGGGACAGGAGAGACATGTTAGAGACAGAGAAGCATGGAGCAAAGGGGGTGCTGGGGGAGACTAGGGCAGCCTGTGAAGGAGGTGTGTCCTGAGGCGTCCTGTTAAGTTGTCCACGTTACGTACCCTTTGAAGATCTGAAACAGAGAAGTAGGAGTTCAGATCTATTTCCTAGAAAGAGCTATCCTGGCAAAATGTTTATTCCAGCTAATCTTTTTGAAGAGAGTCCGGATCCAAGTAAGACAGTAAACATCTCTGGAAGCTTAGTCAAGTTTGTAAGATTTAGCTCCCTCTCGTGGTGTATGTGGATATTGGATGTTTTTCTAGGCAAACTGGACCAGACTGGAGGCCAAGTGATGTCACGACTGCATCTTGGTCACAGTGGTCTCCTCTAGGGCCTGTAATCTTGAGGCTTGTGTAAAAAAGTTTTGCTTTTGGATGTTTTCTGTAAAAATGGTTTTGAGTCAGGAAGATCTGGTTTCAAATCCCAATTTAAAAATTTGTACAAATTATTAAACCTTGTTTATTTAGAGCATAGCAACTGTACATCTTTATGATGTGAGTTATAGTAATTTGATAGATGTGTAGATTATGTAACGAGGAAATCAGGATAATAACCAGGGCAATGATCATGTCTATGGTGTCTCTGATTTTTTTTTTTAAATGTTCTACTATCTATTTAATGTTCATGATGAGTGTGTGCATATGTATGTGGAGACAGTCAGGGGACAACCTGCAGGAGTTAGTTCTCTCCTACCCTGTGGGTTCTAGGGACCAAACCCAGGTTATATCAGCATTGGCTCAAGCACCTTTGCCTACTAAGCCATCTTTACAGCCCACTTTTAATCATTTGAAAACTTATCACAGGCTGTTTTAATCCATTAACTGTGTTACAGAAAATGCAGAACTAGTTCCTCTGTGCTTTTCTGCCCCTCGTTTAATAACTTCCTGTCCTCCCCACTCCCCTTTCCATCTCTGTCAACCACTGTTCCATTCTGTTAAGATGTTGAATAGCAAATAACTAAATGATGAATCTCAGCCTCCTTGTCTGAAAAGTGCAAATAACAACTATGCCTACTGCAACATCCAAGTGATCTGATCGGCATGTAAAGTGTCTGGCACGTTGTGGAATTTCCTCCCACTCCTGCTTCTTCTTTATAGTTAGAGAGCAGTGTAAAGATGCTGAATAACAGCAAATTCAGAGAGGCTGCCTGATGAGATGGAACAGAGCCAATCCATCTTAAGTTTTCTCCATGGCTGCTTGTGCTGGTGGCAGCTGCCTAGCAAAGGTGTGATGGCTCTGAGCTGTCATAGTGAAGATGCTTTCAGTGACTGAACCAGGCTCAGGAGTATCCTCCAAGCATCTCATGGAGTCAGTGGTCAAATGTGGAAGGAAGACTGTCTTCCATATATATATATATATATATATATATATATATATATATATATATATTCCATCCTCACATCTTGGTCTGAGTTAGAGACACAGATAAGATACAGGATATGGCATCCACTTGTAGGGTGCCAGAGGAAGATATAGATATAAAAGGCAAGAAGGGACACAGTGTTCTAAGATTCTGACTCAAAGGGCATGCTCCAGAAAACACTTTAATGGCCCAATATGCACAAGGCATCTTCTAGGAGTCAAAGATTCTAATATGGGGGCTAGCAAAAAGGCTCAACAGGTAAAGGCACTTGCTGTCATGTCTAACTACCTGAGTTCAGTCCCACATCCCATGGCTTGGAAGGAGAGAACTAGTGCCTGTAAGTTACAGTCCTGACTTTTCAAGGGCTCGTAAGGATACGATTATATGGGAAAACTGGGGACCTATGAACGAGGCAATATAAAATTTCAGGCAAGGAGCATAGTTACCTGGAAGGGAAGGGAAATTTGTTCTGCTTTGATTAGGGGAACTGAACCACCACAGGTCAGCTTCATGGGTCAATTGTTGGCTGCTATTTGGAATCTTAACAATTAGAAGGGACTTTGGAAGATGACTGCCCCAGCGTCTTACTAGTGACAGCGATTTCCTGACATGCCATTCTTTCTGAGGTCTGTGCATTAGTAATTCTTCTTTTAAAAATGTATTTTGTTGTGAGGTTTCATACAAGTAAATATCTTGTGTTCAACATCTCACCAGCCCTCTGCTCTCCCTTTCTCATCCATGTAGCCCCCTTTATTCTCCTGGACAGCCTTACTTATATTTTCATGTCATACATACATTCATGCTTTTATGTATCAGTTTAGAATCTAGGAACTGGAAATGATAGGAAACATATTTGTCTGAGACTGGCTGAATTCACTGAATGTGATCATCTTTAGTAGGCTCTACTTTCCTGTGTGATTCGTAATTCTTAGTGTGAGCCTGCCTGTCAGGGCCACGCCTCCTTCTCTGTGGCTAACTCATTTTTATATTGACTCAAAATTTCTCTTTATATGAAACTCTCTGTAAGACGTAATTCTTTTTCTACACAGTAATTCTTTGAATAGGTGAAGTTGTATCCTGTTTCAAATTTTAAGGAGTTTGTTTGTTTTGTTTTGCTGGTTATTTTTCTTTTTCTTTGAGACAGGGTCTCACTACATAGCCTTGATGGTCCTGAAACTCTGTAGACCAGGCTGACCTCAGACTCACAGAGATATGCCTGCCTCTGCCTCCAGAGTGCTGGGATTAAAGGTGTAAGCCACCATGCCCAGCTTTTTAACACTTTGTCATGGAAATCTTCAGACAAAAGCAGCAAACCTAACTTGGTGATGAGTATCAGGTGACAACCGTGTAGCATTCATTTTCAAACTCCAAAGGAGTTCTGAAAGACTTTGCCATATAGAAATGAAAGATGCTTGAAATGGGTTCTGGTCTCTTAGACTCTCATTGTGAAAGCACAAGCCTCATACCAGGTATTTTGCACTTTTTTTTCTCTAAGGGTTTCAATGTCAGAGCCTTAAACATATTCAGTTCTTAATCTTATTCCCAGTGGCCAATATTCTTATTTCCCATCTTGTTTGGAACCCATATCCTAGCACCATATACAATTACTATTGCTGTTGGTATTTCTTGAAACAGTGTCTCGCTCTGTGTTCCTCGATAGCCCAGGCTACCCTTGAAGCTTTATCAGTTTTCCTGCCTTCGCCTCCCAAGTACCAGGATTGCAAGTGTGAGCCACTATTCCTATCTTACTTTCTTCCTTTTTTTTATTTCATTTTTATTTTATGTATGTGGTCAGTTTTTTCTACATGTATGCCTGTGCACTGTATGCATGACTGGTGTCCATGGAGGCCAGAAGAGGGCATCAGATCCCCTAGAACTGAAGTTACAAACAGTTGTGAGCTACCATCTGAAAGCTGGGAATCCAATCCCAGGTCCTCTCAAAGAGCAGCCAGTGTTTTTAAACTGCTGCGCTAACCACCGGGCAATCTCTCTAACCACTCTTTTTATGTGTCTGCACGTGTGTCTAAGTGAGAGTTATGCACATTGTAGCAGCTGCACATGGAGGTCAGAAGAGGGGCTTGTATCACCTGAAGCTGCAGTTACAGGCAGTGTGAGCCGTCCCACCAGGACGTTGGGAACCTAAGTCCTGTCCTCTGCAAGAGTGGTATGAGTTCTTAGCAACTGAGCCGTCCCTCCGGCTCTTATTTTAGCTCATTGTCTATACTAGGGTCTTACTTTGTAACCCAGGAAACCCATTCTGTAGCTCAAATTGGTCTCAAACCCACAGCAACCTTCCGGCTTCAACCTTCAACCTCCTGTGTGGGGAGGTTTCTGGGTTTTCTTTTCTGCCCTATGGTCTGTATTCCAGGGGTAGAACTGAATCTGCCTTCTCACTATATTCTTTCATTTGGTTATTCTTCTGCAACTCAGGACATCACCACCACTCCCAATTAAATACACCCATTGCCTTCAACTTTAAGAGCATCATTTCTGGGGTATTTATTACCCTTGTCCATGTCCACAAAGCGCGTAACCTTAAAACTGAGGGAGACCCCAGATGTTGGCGCAGAATTGGAAATGACAGACTTCCTCCATAAGGCTGTTTACAGGCAAGCGGAGCTAAAGAGAGGAACCCTAAGAGGATTGGAGTGGGCAGGAAGGAAGGTCTTACCCAGAAGCCAGTCTGATCCATGATCCCTCAGAGGGGATCCGGAGATCCCTGGTCTTGTCTGGGTTTCCAGAACCAGTCCCTTCTATGTCTCAGCACCTCAAGACAGGTTCAGTTCTGGTCCGTCCATAACCCCCATCTTGACAGCTCCTTGGCCACGTCGACCCCATGCCCTGTGGCAGGTTGAGCGTCTTTCATCTGGATTGTGCTTCACTGACCTCTTCTTCTTGGTTTGAGCTCTGGTCCCCATTTCCTCCTCATTGGACTCTTCTGTCCACCTCTAAGGGTTATTCGCCCTTCTTCCTCCTCTACCTTGTGCTTTCTCTGTGCTTCTCCCCTCCTCCGCCCCCAAACGCTGCACTCACTTGACTCTTCTAGTCAGCTGCTCAACTTTCTCCCTCACTTGAATCCCAACCCCTACGCCCCGCCGAGTCCTATGCTCTTTTCTCTCTCTCACCACTCTATGAGTGGTTCTGCTAACCTTCACGCACCATCTTTTACTCCTTACTTCCTACGCTTTGATTCTTCCGCTCAGCGCGCTGTCACCCCCAGCTCCACCCGGCAGTTGGTTTGCTCCGCACTTGTCCCGTCTCGCCCCGCCCCTGCCCCGCCTCCCGCCCCGCCCCCCGCACGCTCCGCTCGCTGGCTTCCTGGGTGCGCTGACGTCGCTCCTCGGCTGTGTCTGATGACGTGTTTTGCTGGAGGCCTAGTGCGGAAGGTGCTGCGGCCCGGGAAGGCAAAGTTCATTCCCAGTGTCCGCCCCCCGGAGCCGGTCCTTCCCGAGGCGGAAGCGGTGAAAGCCGGCTCGGTGCTGTCCACAGGAAGCGTCGTCTCCGAGCAGCTACCCCCACACGATGGACTCATTGCCTGCCACCGTGCCTGCTGTCACCGCCTCCCCGGGGGACCCCGAGCTGCTGGGGCCCCTGTCGGTGCTCTACGCCGCCCTCATAGCCAAGCTCCTAGAGGTGACAGTCCCCAGGAGCAGGGAAGGGTCGCGGCTGTGGCAGGCGGGAGGACCAGTGGTGGACAGAGCGGGTGTCTAGAGCGACGGTCCCGGAGAGGCGAGCGGAGCCTGGGGCCGGCGGGACGCAGCGCTGCGGTGTGGGACGCCTTGGTCACTTGTTGGATTTTCTCTGCTACAGTGACAGGCAATGTGTTAGGTGGTGGAGTCCTTTCCTTGAGGCAGTGTCGGAGGGTGGGGCCAGTATTGTAATTAGCAGGCAGTGAAAGTGTAGAGTGGGCAGGTGTGTTGTATTGCCTTTGAGGAAACAGAGCCAAGACACAGAGCCGCATAGGCGACATTTGAGAGCCTGACCTCTAAACCGATTATCAAGAACTTTCTGGACTTACTCATCACTTGTCTTTGTTTATGTAAGAATGTAGCCAATAACTTAAAATATTATGAGAATAATACATTACGTGATCACATTGGATTTTTGCATCCACACAAGTTGATTACTTATGTATTTAAAACTTTTGTGTGCTTTTTAAAGTAATAAAACTTATCTGAAAGTATGATCCAGGAAATTTCTAAATATATAATAGACAACACAGCATAACAGAGCTTATTAGAAACTGGAAATATATGTCCAACTTAAAAGGTATTTAGTCTCTCGGCTTGAGGACTCTACAAGTCAAACAAATTAGAGACTGACAATATCCTGTATTTTTCGAAGTGGGAGTTTTTGAAGAAGGCCTGGAGTGCTTACCTGATGGAGATTGGTTTAGAATTCATTAAGAATGAGGATTCTTAATGAATGTTTTATTGTAAAAATTTTAAAGTTTTTCCATTATTTCTAATCTGTCTGTTTCAGCTAGTTGCCACGTTGCCTGATAATGTTCAGCCCGGCCCTGACTTTTATGGACTGCCATGGCAGCCTGTGATCGTTACTGCAGTCTTGGGAATTGTTTCATTTGCAATTTTCTCCTGGAGAACTATTCTTGTTGTAAGTAAATTAAATTATCTTATCACATGACTCAGAAGTACATGGAGTATTTTGTGATCACTGACACTTTTACTTATTTATTTATAAATACTACATGAATACAAATTAATGGTTATACTTCTAGTTAACTTGTTCAAATAATTTAGTGTAATCTTTGTATTGATAAAGACTTAAGAGAACAAGATAACGTATTTATAATTTTAATTGGAAAAGTTTGATTTTAAAAAAACTTCTATAGCATTCAGTAGCTACATGTACACTGTAAGTAGAACTGGGAATTCTTTAAAGCCATTTTAAAAGGTAATTTAATAATATGTATCAGATATTTTATAAAGGAGTAGGATGGATAATAGTTATCCTCTTAAATAGTATGATGCCTTGTCAAAAATCTATCTGAAAAAAGTAACTAATTAATCATACATTAAAGATCTTACACAAGAATGTTTAATGAGACAGTCTTTATTTTTAGTTAGTTGCTAGTTTTGTGTGTGTGTGTGTGTGTGTGTGTGTGTGTGTGTGTGTGTGTTTTCTGCATGTGAACTTGCACATCCACCATGAGAACTCAGAGGACAATTTTGTGGAACTGGAATTTTCTCATCTTCTACATTTACATGGACCCCACGGCTTAAACTCAGCCATGACTGACTGACATCCTCAGGTAGCAGGCGCCTGACTTGCTGAGCTCTCTTGCCTGCCCTGGAAGAGTATTGGAGTGGGAACTTGGAGCAACCTAATCTTCATGCATGTGATGGGATATTTGACAACTGAAATGACACTGGGTGCAGCCAATGCTTGTGAGTTAGTGGGAAATGGAATGAGTCACAAGCTGTGCCTTCAAAGTGATGTTAATGGCGCATGTCATTAACACATGCACACACACTGCAAATAGGACAGCGCAGTGACACACACAGCTAGCAAATGAGGTCCTTTCAGCCTTCTTTCATTATGAGTTGTATGTCTATGCACCTGTGCCCATGTGCATGTGAATGTGGATGGATGAGGAGCCCAGAAGAGCCTATCAGACCCACTGGAGCTGAAGTTCTAGGTCACTGTGGGACAAACTCCTGTCCTGCAAGGGAAGGAGGCGCTCTTAATCCTAAAGCCATCTCCCAAGCCTTAGCCTTTTTCTTTATATATGTTTCCCAGTTATTTCTGGTTTGGTCATATATTGTGGTACTCAAAAAATGTCCTTTTTATTTGGAGTTACAGATTATATGGTGTCCAAAGACACATTATTACATTTTCATTCCTTTGTTTTCCTGGGCACAATTTGTGTTTCAGATATACACATTCACCTTCAGAGCCTTGGTCTTTTTCCTAAGATGCCTGGGTTTTGCTTCTGCCAATTTACCTGTTCTTGTTAGTTTGGGTGAAATGGGATAAGAAAAGCTTATTCGTTGATTGGCAAGGCTATGGCATTAGAGAAAGTCATTCATTTCCCTGTTTGGAAGTTTTTTTGTTTGTTTTGTTTCAACTCTTGTAACTGGAGTTACATTCAGTTTTGATCTACCATGTGGGTGCTGGGAATTGAACCCAGGTCCTCTGGAAGAGCAGTCACTGCTCTTAACTGCTGAGCCATCTCTCCAGCCCCAGACTGCATTTTCTTATTACAAGATAATTATGCATGTTTTATATTGATAAGATTGAAACTTCATGGATGACTTATGGATCTTCTGACTATTATCAACACTTAAAATTAACAGTAGTATTTGGAGAGCTAGAGAGATGATGGCTCAATAATGATCCAGTACTTGCTGCTCTTGGAGAGGACCCACATCTGATTCCCAGCAGTCACACAGTGGTTTGCAAACATCTATAACTCCATGAGATCCAGTGCTCACTTCTGACTTCTGCAACCACTAGGCATGCATGGGGCACACATACATATATGTATGCAAAGCATTTAAACATATATAATACAAATAAGTACATTAATAAAAATAAACAATAAATTAAACAATACAGATAAATACGTCTAAAAAAGTTTTTTAAATAGTAGCATTTGAAAGGAGAATTATATTTTGAGTTACAAATTAATAGAGCAGGCCAGCAAGTTGGCTCAGTGGATAATGTGCCTGCAGCTAAGGCAAACAACCTCACTGTGATCCCAGGACACCACATGGTTGGAGATAAGAACCAGCTCCACAAGGTGTCCTATGACCTACACATGTACATATGTATGCCTTTGGATGTACACATCCATACACATGAACGCATAAATAAATGTAATTTTTTCTTAAGAAATTTGGGCTAGGTGTTGCAGCACACACCTATAATCCCAGTACTTAGGAGGCAGAGGCAGGTGACTACAAGGCTAACCTGGTCTACATAGTGTTCCAGACTAATGAATGCTACAGAGTGAGACCATGACTTACAAGGAAAAGTAAATTTAGCAAATCTTTCTTCACCAGTACTATATCAGCTTTATAGATGTAGAGGTCATTGCTTTCCTGATGGGAATAACAATTTTAGCTGTCCGCTTTCTTGTATGTCTCCTGTGGGAACATGTCCTTTTCAGGCCAAGTACCATGTACCACTGTTAGTCTTGGAAGTCTGATGATGTGCTCTGTCAGATTCCTAACTTGTTTTTAGTTTTTTCTGTGTGTCTGTGGTTTTTGTGTGCATGCATGCATGCATGCATGCATGCGTGTGTAAGTGTGCATGTGTGGAGGTCAAAGGCCAACCCCTGGTGTCAGTTCTAGCCTTCCTCTTTTCTGAAACCCAGTTTCTTTTCAATTGTTCATCATCATATATGGCAAGCTGCTGGCCTGAAGGATTCTGGGAGACTCATACTGCCACCTCCCATCTCACCGTAGGAGCACTGGGATTACAAACTGCCATTCCCATGGGTTCTGGGTTTCCAAACTCAGGTCCTCACACTGGCATGGCAAAAGCTTTATCCACTGCTAATTCTCCTACATTCAACAGGTAGACAGCTTTGAATAGGATTTCTAGAATAGTTTCTGGTAAGTGAAATATGTATATCTAAATAAAAAGATTTTCCCTTGAATTTTGTTTCTTTGATACTTTTCTGAACACTTATTTCTAGAGTTCCCTCTAGCTATTCAGAGTTGTCAGATGATACCTAGTAAATAGAACATTGATGTGCTTATTCTTAATAAGCTAGTAGCCACTTGTGTTATGAAGCATCACTGCTGATATCTTAAGATTGGTGCTCTTGTAATAATCTATAAACATACTTTTAGCTATAATTTTTTTTATATGTCTTTTGAGGCTATTTGTGAAGTATTTGTACCAATTACATTTGAAATGCCTTTTAGCCTTGTCTTTTTAAAATTTTTTAAGATTATGTTTATTATTTATTTGTGTACATTTGAGCCATGGTGCACATGTGCAGATCAGAGCATAACTTGCCGGCTTTCTCTTTGCACCGTGTGGGTCCTGGGATGGAACTCAGAATGCCAGAGTTAGTGACAAGCACCTTTGCCTGCTGAGCTATCATGCCAGCCCAACCTTTCCTTACTTTCAAATACTATGGATTTATTATACTGAACCAAGTTTGTTACTAAATTCTCATTTGTTTATGGTTCTTCTGTATTTAGAACAATATGCTACTTAAGTGTTTGACAACAAACTTAATTTTCTTTCTTTTTTCTTCTAGGTAAAGAGTAGAGTATATCAAGGTAAATATTTAGGTCCATTTTTTCCCTTGTATTAACCATCTGCATTGGTGTTTGATGTGAGTTTTCTGTAATGTAGACTTAGATATCATGACTTTTACTGTCTGATTGCTTTATTAACTCCTGGAAAGTTTACTGTCTCTAGCCCACCAGCTTGGCTGGAAGAACCATGATGATGCCAACTGAGATAGGCAACAGAGAGCATCAGACTGAGGGAATGGGGAGAACAGAGTTAGTTACCATGGGCAGATCAAGTATGGATGCTGATGCAGTGCAGATTTCTTCCCTGTAACAAACACACATTAAATGCACACTGGATCCGTATCTGAGTGGACAGTGTCTAGGACGGTGGAGAGAGCTGGTATTGTGTGTTTCTCAGTTTCTCTTTGCAAATGGTTTTTGAAGCATTCTCATTTTCTGAGATGTGCCAAAGGTATAGCACTTCCTTAAATTTTGTAAGTCTAAATTAAACTTAAAGTCTGCACACTGTACTTTTTAAGGCTTAACATTCTTATTATACTGTAATCACTATAGATTGCCTTTAAGAGCATAATAGTCATGGAAAGCATGGTTTCCCTCTCTTAGTGCCAGGCACCAGACTTTGTTGTTATATACTAGGGCATTTGGCTTCATCTTGGGCTCACAAACTTACAGATTTCCCTTCTTTTTAGTTACTGAGAAACAAATTTCTGAAAAATTGGAGAATATCAAGAAAGAAAATGCAGAACTTATGCAAAAGTTGTCAAGTTATGAACAAAAGGTATAATTATTCTTTTAACTTCCTCCCCCATTCCAGCTTGAATGTTTCTATCTTACCATTCTATTTATGATTTTAAAGATTCATTTTATTTCATCATTTTCTATGAGCCATCAGAGATATAAACAGTTGTTATCTAGAGAAGGTTGTCCACTTGGAAGTGACTTTGCTAGCACTGTAATTTGTATTTAATTCTAAGTTGTAACTTAATCCTAAACACCTTGTTTTCCACAGATCAAGGAGTCAAAGAAATATGTTCAAGAAACCAAGAAACAAAACATGATTCTCTCTGATGAGGCTGTTAAATATAAGGTAAGACTCTCTTAGGGGAGAACTGCATTCCACAAGTGACTGTAAATGGAAAGAGGAATTCTTGCTAATCTTAGTATTTTTGTTTTTGTTGAGGATAAAATCAAGGTACTCGAAGAAACTAATATCAGTTTGGGTGACAAAGCCAAAAGCCTTCGTCTTCAGTTAGAGTCTGAGAGAGAACAGAACGTCAAGAACCAGGACTTGGTAAGATTAGCTGCTCGCTGGAAATGTAACTGGGCTTTTGAAGGCTGCTAAGTGAGGGCAGCTTTCCTCATGCTGTTAGCTTAAGTGGAAGTGGGAGTCAGGGAAGTTGACTCTACTGTGGCTTGAATTTTGTAACCCTGGGTTACTCTTATGGGCACAGGAAGAGTGTTTTTGTTCTCAGTACTGGACCAGTGTCACATGGCTGGGCTCTGCCTCTAGCACAGGTAGACTATGAATTTTGGCCTCACTGAATGGTTCTTAGATCTTGTTCTGACTTTAAAGATTCTCTTTTCAGTGACTTATTTCAGTTTCATTAACGGCTGCAGAGAAAACAGAGGATTTCTATTATATGCTACTTCAGCAGAGCTAATGCCCCAGCAAAGGAAGTGCTAGCCATGTTTCTCTGATGTTAAATTATTCTTTTCAGCTCTTTGTTTACTGTATTCTTTGGAAACCACTATGCATGGCTCGTGAGGAGCTGGAGTCTTCATAAAATTTTGGAATTCTTGTGTATGAGATTGGTCTATTTTCTTCCAAATTCTTCTATTCCCAATTTAGGCAATGAAATTCCCCCCCAGCCCGTCTGCTCTTGGATTTTGACCCTAGTGTCTCCCACAGGGTACCTGGGTATTGTAACCCTGAGCTATAGCATTATCCCTTTTCTGTTTTTAATTGTGAGACAGTCTCCACTAAGTTGCCTGTGCTGGCTTTGAACTCTGTAGCCAAGATTGGTCTTGAGCTCATGACCCTAATGTGTCAATCTCCTAAATTATCAGGCTTAGCTAGGCAGAGATTTTTTTTTTCTCTATTGGGAATGGAGCCCAACCATGACAGTAATTTGAATTGGCTTACTTGATTTATTCTTTTATCTTTTTATGCAGCTATGTGCTGCATTATCTTGTAACTAAGGTTGGATATTAGTACATTTATTCCCCCCCAGGCCAAAACTCGATAACTTAATTTTACCAAAACCATGGGCTATAATGGGATATGTTTATTATTGATTTATCCTTTAGTGTGTGTGTTAGCTTGTTTTATGTCAACTTAACACAAAGGGAAGTTCAGTTGAGAAAAAGCCCTCCCCAGATTGGCTTGCAGGAAGGTCTGTTGTGTGTTTTCTTGATTGATGGTTGATGTGAGAGGGCTCACCTGTCTCTGGCCAGTGCTGCCTGTATGCTGGTAGTCTTAGGAAGTAAAAGAGAGTGAGACACCCGAGTAATGCATGGGAACAAGGCAGTGAACAGCATTTCTCTACGGCCTCTGCATCAGGTGTCTCCAGGTTCCTGCCTTGACTTCCATAGATGAAGGGCTGTAAGCTGTGAGCAAAAATAAACTCTTTGCCCTCCAGGTTGCTTCTGGGCAGTTGATCACAGCAGTAGAGAGCAAATAAAGTCAGCATATGTGTACACTAGTGATTTTGCCGAGAACTGAGGCTTTGTGTTCTGCTTTCATGGGTCAGATACTGGAAAACAAGAAGTCTATTGAGAAGTTGAAGGAGGTCATTTCGATGAATGCATCAGAACTTTCAGAGGTGAGTCTGCCTGTATGCTGTAACAAGATTATCGTCTGTGTCCTAAGCATCAACTTAGTTTGGTTGAGCAAAAGTTTGAGGTGTGCTAAAACATGTAAAAGATGAAACCTACATGTTTGGTTAAGAAAATGTTAACTTTTTTCTTTGCATTAATTTACTAATTGGGGTGTTTTTTTATTAGGTTCAAGTTGCCCTTAATGAAGCCAAGCTCAGTGAAGAGAATGTAAAATCTGAATGTCATCGGGTTCAAGAAGAAAATGCCAGACTTAAGAAGAAGAAAGAGCAGGTAAGGCAAGTTCACCTAATAGTGATGGCATTTCCTCAGCAGTCTCTCTCAGCAGTCCTCAGCCTGGGTGCTGCTGGGAAGAGTAAACTGTGCTTCCCAGATGGAGCGGGTATCTGCGTCAGGAGTTTTCTGTACAGCTTACCACAACTCTCAGGGTGGTTGTTTTTTTCTCTTGTCAAACGCCTGACTTGTAAACTTGAGTAGCCTTAAAATAGCAAATAATTGGATTTTTATGTCCAAAAATTAAATACTTTTAACCATTTTTAAATAACTTTACTAAGAGAAGGTTATATGACCAGAGTCTGGACTTAAGATTCTGTGAGATGTGCCCACCTATCCTACTGGAAGCAAACTAAGCTGAATTAGCACTAGCTTTCTGAACGCTGGGGCAGCTGGGTCAGCCTCCTTACACACTGATGTTCTTACCTTCGCTCTGAGAGTTGAAACCACTCTTCCCCCTTTGTTTAGCTGAGATTTGAGCTCCTAATGACAAGCCAAGGAGAGGCCTGGCTTCCTCCCACTGCCTAGCACAGCTCATCTCTCCTCCCGCACCCCTGCACATAGGAGTTTATGCTCCTTACTTTTCAGTTGCAGCAGCAGATTGAGGAGTGGACTAAATCCCATGCTGAGCTCACTGAGCAGATCAAGTCATTTGAGAAGTCCCAGAGAGACTTGGAAGTAGCTGTGACTCACAAAGACGACAATATCAGTGTAAGTTCACTCTCACGAGTATACACTTAATCCATGTGTTCTGATGTAGAATCAGGAGGCTTTTCATCCATTTGCTTCTTCTCTAGGCTTTGACTAATTGCATCACACAGTTGAATCGGTTAGAATGTGAACTTGAATCTGAGGATCCAAATGCAGGAGGAAGTGAGGCAGATGAGCTGGCCAATGGAGAGATGGGAGGTAAGGTCTGTCTCAGGGAGGCTGGGCCTGTTTTTGCCCTCTTAACTTGTATTTCCATTCACGGAGACTGCTTTTCCGCTGTGTTAAGCTTTAGTGCTGTGGGCTCACACTAATGAACGTGTAGATGTGTATGTCTGTGTTGGGCCAGGGGGGTTACTTGTGTAGGCATGCAAAGAACACTGACATTTTTTTAATCTATCCCCCAAGAACAAGGTGTGTACAGTGGAGTTCCTCAGTCATCTCTTGTCTCTAAGTCTCAGCACTGCACAGGGCAACTCATCTTTACAGTGTGGTCTCTGGGGCTCTGCTCTTAGCACTTGCAGCTTTTTTTCAGTGGCCTCAGGAGGCTGGAATCACAGTTCAGGCTGTGAGGGAAGAAGCTAGAGTTGCATAGCAGGCACAGCAGGATGCTAGAGGCTGACACCTGAGCAATCCTTGTCTCTCTCAGGTGGAATATTGACTGCTCCTCACCACTGGGGTGCTTTAAATCCTACCTGCTAGCAGATTCAAGGGACAACAAAGGCCAAGTAGTAGACATTTGTCCAGGTTTAGGCAATCTGAGAGAAGAAAGCATTCTGTCTTGGAGCAAGAATGACTTTTTTTTTAATGGCACAAACTGGTAGTTAACTTTGTACATATAAATTTTCAATTTTAAATCAGTTAATCATTTCTTTTAGTTGGCTTTTTTTGTTTTTTATTTGCTGTTTGAATGTGATTGTTGTTTGAGGGAAGTCATGAAAATGTCTTTAAAGAGCAAGGAAGGAAAAGCAACTGAAGCTTTTCTCTTACAGGTGACCGGAGCGAGAAGATGAAAAATAGAATTAAGCAGATGATGGATGTCTCTCGGGTATTGACCTGTTTGTAGTCCCAGAAGTACCAGGGAGTCTTTTCTATGGCTCAGTTTTAAGACTAGATCTTTCTTCTGTTATTTTTAGACACAAACTGCAGTCTCAATAGTTGAAGAGGATCTAAAACTTTTACAACTTAAGCTAAGAGCATCAATGTCTACTAAATGTAACCTGGAAGGTAGGTTCTTCTGGAGACAAAATTGCCACATATTAAAACAACTTAAAATTTGATTGGCAAGATAAGTAGATCCCAGTGTTCTTTCTTCTCACTTCTCAGAACTGACCCCTCAGCCCTGTCTCTCAAGCTTCTGCACCTTTTATCCCTTATAGACCAAATCAAGAAATTGGAAGATGACCGCAGCTCGCTGCAGACTGCTAAAGCTGGGTTGGAAGATGAGTGCAAAACTCTGAGGCAGAAGGTGGAGATCCTGAATGAGCTGTACCAGCAGAAGGAGATGGCTCTGCAGAAGTAGGCCCCATGCTCTCTGCTAGCCCTGCACACACACCCTTTTCTAAAGCTTATTTATAGTTTTCCCATTTATAATTAGCAGGGCCTTGGATTTCCCTTTGGGCTTTATTTCTATAACTTGCCTTTTCTTAGTACGGATATATGCTTGTGATTAGGTGTTGTATGTGTGTGCACTATATGTACTTAATATGGGTATGCACATGTGTGCACATGGGTGTAGAGGTCAGAGGTCAAAATTGGATGTCTTTTCCTCCTTTGATGTTCACCTTTATTTTTTGAGTCATATCATTTATTGATCAGAAGAGCATCCATTCCATTAGGCTGGCTGGCAGTGAGCTCCAGGAGTCTGCCTGCCTCTGCCTTCCTCTGCTGGAGTTACAGGTGTGCACTTGCACGGGTACCTGGCTTTTTATACAACCATTATTCCAGGACAACATAAACAAGTAATTAGTACCTTTTCCAGGGCAAAAAAGAAGTATTTGCCCCTGCTTTAGTTGAGTGGGATGGCTGTTTTCCACAGGACAGGAAGCTTTTTATTACCTATTATAGTTCATGTTACCCACTGAACACAGTGTTTTTTATGATTGTTTTATTGTTAGAGGCAATTGTGGGATACATTGAAAATGACTTTTGGCTTGCCAAGAGGTCAGAGTTTGACTTCCTAGATATAAGGGAACTTTTGAAAACTTTGCCTGACTTCATCTGTCTGGGCATTAAGGGAAGGATAGGAAGCAGGGCACTGTGGCGCACACCTTTAATGCTGGCACTCAGGAGGCAGAGGCAGGCAGATCTTGAGTTCCAGGCCAGCCTGGTCTACAAAGTGAGTTCCAGAACAGCCAAGGCTAGGCAGAGAAACAAAACAAACAAATGCGACCAAGTAACAGAGCCAACAGAGAAGGATAGGAAAGGACAGTTCAACAAGAGCCGACTGCCATAAGGAAAGACGTTCACCTGTAACTGCTCTCGTCCTAGAAAGCTGAGTCAAGAAGAGTATGAACGGCAAGACAGAGAGCAGAGACTAACGGCAGCCGATGAGAAGGTGGTTCTGGCGGCAGAGGAGGTGAAAACATACAAGTAAGTTCAGGCTCTGCACAGAGCTCTGCTTGCTTTCTCAGCTGGAGAAAATGTGCACAAGAGAACAGCATAGAATCATGAGTGAGGTGGGGATGTGAGTCCATTCAGTCACAGAGGGAAAAAAATTAGCAGATGAAAAAATATCAACAAATTTACTTAGCCCACATGCTGATAGGACACGAAAGGCCCTTGTTTCCTGCAGATGGTGCTGGGGCAGCAGAGTGGGGAGGAATTTTATTTACTAGAGCAGTGGCTCTCAACCTTCCCAATGCTCCAGCCCTTTAATACAGTCAGTTCCTCATGTGTGGTGACCCCAACCATAACACTCCTTTCATTGCTACTTCATAACTGTAATTTTGCTATTGTTACTATTCGTAATGTAAGTATTGTTGGAGATAGAGGTTTGCCAAAAGGGTTGCAGTCCACAGGTTGAAAACCACTGTATTAGAGTCATTCTTTAATGAAAACAGTTTGCTATGTGAAAATCACTGCCATGATTGTTCCACTTGATAGCTCAGTAGTCAGTAGTCTGTTTAATTTCCTGTCGATTAGAAGAAGAAACACCTGTATGTTGTTTGAGAAGCAAATATTCATAGCAGGCTGTTATGAAAATATATTGAAGACCATTAAGGAAATGATAGTTTTAAGAATCTCTAGCCATGAAATGGCAGGAAAATTAATTTTTTTGTTTTGATTTACTGTACTCAAGGTACAGTAAATCTATATAAAACATGTTTTTGTATGTCTCGTGATATCTTTAATACTGTAGCCATTCAGAGTTAAGGGAACACTATTGGATTGTTCCGTCTTATCTAGTTGTGTTTTAATTGATAATGCCAAATGTAATTTTTAGGCGGCGAATTGAAGAAATGGAAGAAGAATTACAGAAAACAGAACGCTCATTTAAGAACCAGGTAAAAAACTACATTAGACTACATTAGCTGCAGTTTTTTCTTTCTTTTTTTAAGCTAATATGTTAAAATGGGCATTATGAAGAACAGTGAATGTGTATTTGATGTGTTATCTTTTCAGATTGCTGCTCATGAGAAGAAAGCTCATGATAACTGGGTAAGGATCTTTTTCCTTTTTTTCATTTTGTACACAGCCTATCACATCTGAATCACAATACCTTTTTCTTCAATACCTTCAATAGCTCAAAGCTCGTGCTGCAGAAAGAGCCATGGCAGAGGAGAAGAGAGAAGCCGCTAACTTAAGGCACAAGTACGAAATTTTGATACCTGATTTTCAGTGCTTTTACAGTGCTTGAGTGCTAGGTGGTATCTAGTAAGGAACTGATTGCTATTTCAAGTCCATTGTTTCTCAATATTCAAGATTACTGGAAATGACTCAAAAGATGGCAATGAGGCAAGATGAACCTGTGATTGTAAAACCAATGCCAGGAAGACCGAACACACAAAACCCTCCCCGGCGAGGTAGGGAGCACTGTCTGTACATGGCAGCAAGATTCTGGTGTGGAGTGTGTGTGAATTAAATTTTACTTCTGTGTTAGGTCTGATGCCCTAGAAAGACTCCTGAGCTTACTGGAGGGAAGGGGCTGTCATAGAGTGGTAACGAGGCATTGCTGTCTTCAGGTCTACTGAGCCAGAATGGCTCTTTTGGCCCATCCCCTGTGAGTGGAGGAGAATGTTCCCCTCCCCTACCAGCAGAGCCACCTGGGAGACCTCTCTCTGCCACACTCGGTCGAAGAGACACTCCTAGAAGTGAATTTGGTGAGCACTGACGTACTCCTTTGCACTACAGTACATCGAGTGTGTGGACTTAGAATTTAGGTCTGTCAGTAGAAAATGTCTTAGTCTGTCCTCATACAGAAATGGGTCACTATAAGCTCTTCTATAGGACAGAAAGACTTATATTCTCCTAGAGGCCCCTCATTGCTTTTAAAGAGTAATATATTCTTTATATAAGTTTAACTGTGAATATAAAATGTCAATTCTGTCTGATGCTTAGAAAGATTAGAAGTTAGACTAGAAAAATGCTGCCGCCAGTACAGTGCTATTAAATCTCTAGCTTGAAGCGCCAGTATTTTTACTATGAAGTTTGGTGTTTATCTTTAAAACTAGGGTAATTCCTAGAGCTGGAGAGGTGGCTTGGTGGTTAGTAGCACTTGCTCCTCATGCAGAGTTCAATTCTCTGCACCCACATGGCAGCTCACAGCCACCTATAACTCCAGTCCCAGGAGATCTGACACTCTCTCTGGCCTCCATAGGTACTGCACACATGTGAACCATACACATATGTGCAGGCAGAATAACCATCCATATAAAATAAAGGAAAATAATTTAAAAATAAGTTTACAAAAAATGGAGGCAACTCTTGTTTTACTACTTGAAGTCTTTTTATAAACTGTGACTTGTATATTGAGATCCCTCTTTGGGATTGCAGGCACGTGCTACCTAACCTGAAGGAGATCTATTTATAATGCTGATTTCTACTTAAAAGTTGAGCCCTGTTCAAACAGGTTTATTCCCTCTGAAAACGATGTGTCACCAGCTCTGTTGTATCTTTCTCAAGGGTCATTGGACAGGCACTTACCTCGCCCTCGATGGCCATCAGAGGCATCTGGGAAACACTCTACTTCTGGTAAGGGGCCTAAGTAATTTCTGAGTCTCATGCATGTGGTGCTTTGATTCTTCTCAAAGTGTACCTACCAGCCAGGGTGAATCTAAGTCAGTTCTCTGGCCTCTCACAGACCCAGGTCCAGCTCCTGTGGTGAACAGCAACTCCAGGAGCTCTTCTCCCGCTAAGGCCGTGGATGAGGGCAAGGTAAGCTCACAGGCATATATAGTATCTCCTTGGTCTCGTCCTCGTCTCTTGTTTATATGACTTTGTTTCTTTAAAAGCAAACTGTTCCCCAAGAGCCCGAAGGCCCCTCAGTTTCCAGCATGGCCCCTTTAGCTGAGTATCCAGTAGCAGTAAGTGTTTAGAGATTGAGGGCTGGAGTGGCCTCTGGTTTTGCTTGATTTTGCCTGTAGAGAGTTTATAAATGCATGCTACTTACTTTGTTCACTATCTTTGAGAGGCAGCATCACTCCCATGACTTTGGAGTATCACTGAGTCAGTGGTTGGTTGTTGGTGTCCTTTTTCCTGTTGTATTAAATTACTGACCAGGTTAGAGCAGTTGCTGTAACTATCACTACATAATGAAAAATCATCACTACAACCTATGTTGTGTGCTTCGTGCTGAAAGCTCTGAGTGAAATAACTCATAGTAAATCACATGATTTGTTTTCACTATCTGCCTAGAAACTATGCTGCCCTTGCCTTTGTGTCCCTGAAAACTGTTTTGAATGATACGAAATCAGACTGCAAACAGAAATGAGTCCTGAACACCATCCATAACTTGTTGACTGTCCACAGAAGTGTGTGTTCTGAGACACGTATGGCTAGTGCAGTTGCTGAGCCTGCTGCACTACATTAACATAGTAAGGGGACTCCTGTCCTATAGTGCACAGTGCTAAAACCAGGGAAGGTCATTACTGGAGCTTTGGCTTCCTAATAATTCATGTACATAACACTGTGCTGGATTCAGTTCCAGTGCAGGATTCCAGAGATGTGCACCTCTTGAGAAGTCTTTTTATCCAAAGCCAATCTGGATGAGCCCAAAATGCCTTTAAATTACAGATGGGAGGGGGCAGGACAGCTTTGTAGTGGAGCCAGGTATTTGAGTTCCAATTTGCCCTCTTTCAGTAAATCAGCTGAACTCTTCTTGCCTTTGCTTGCTCAATGTTGTAAGCAAGATACACAGATTGGAAGAGAACATTTGAATAATGTAGCAAAAGGCCCCACTGAACCCTGAAATGGTTACTGTCACTGTATAGATACTGTTTTCAATCTGTTATCTATATTCTTTTTTTTAGTTATAACTGCATATCTCTTATTTTTTTATATGCAGTATATCCCAATGTTCCCTGTATTTTTAGTATATACATCTAGAGTTGCAGTCATGAGAGACTTGAAAGCACTCTTTTTGATACAGACTGCAGCGTGTGTGGCATGACCCTAGTCACTGCTTGCAGCATCTTTCTAACCTCTCTGGGTTGTCACTGGGAACATGGGGTGAGGTGGTGTTACACTGACTGTTCTTTGGACAGGTGCCAGTTTACTAGTCTTTGTACTTTTGTCATGTTAAGCATTTCCAAACTTTAATTGCTTCTTTCCTGCAGGTTAACATGGCTCCCAAAGGGCCGCCTCCATTTCCAGGGGTGCCTCTCATGGGAGGCCCAGTGCCACCGCCCATCCGATACGGACCACCTCCTCAGCTATGTGGGCCGTTTGGGCCTCGCCCACTTCCTCCACCATTTGGTATGATGATTTAGACAGTATCAACTCACTTGTAAAACATTCTTCTTTTCTGTTCCTTGCTAAAGTAGTTGCTATCATAGTTTTCCAACTAAGGCTGAAGCTGAGAGTACACTGATCCCCAACTTTCTGAGCACATATAGGTACTAACTAAGCTCCCTAAACTGAATTGGGTATGGCTAGACAAGGAAAGGGGTCATTTAGGAATGCCGGCAGTGTTCCATCTGCAGGTGCACTTGAACAACAGTGGCTATATATTATGTAGAAAAGGTGGATGACCTGTGCCATGACATTCTGTAGGTACATGTGTAGATACATATGTCCTATAACATAAAGCTTGTCATCATCTGTAACAGAAGCATAAGCCACTGGTCACAGGATAGAGATGGGAGAGGTAAAACTCCATTCTGGATGGGACTAGATAGAAAAGAGGTGTTATAGCTAACACTACAAACCTAGTGAATGAAGATCAATTTGAGTTCATCTTGGCTCTTGGCACATGAACATTCAGTTGACAAGTGACAGTAACATTTCACTTAACTTTGTTGCAATGAAACTGTCTCACAACTATCCTCTTGGCATGGCTGTTATTCTGAATGAGCTATTCTCAGATGCAGAGCTACAGAGTGAAAAGAAAACTTGGAATTAAGCAGAGCTGTTTAAACCTGACCTTTGCTTAGTGGCCACAGGCTATAATTTAATTTGCTAATAAGCCTCATTTCCCTTATCTTAATTAAGTACAGTCAGGGTGCCACACTTGATTTTTTCTAGGGTTGAGAAATTAATACATGTTTCTGTACTTGGAATGACTGCTCATTTAAATATGTTACTTGGTATTTATATGACTTGTTTTCTAGTTCCAGTCATGCGTCCACCACTAGGCATAAGAGAACATGCACCAGGTGTTCTGCCTGGGAATCGGGACCTGCCTGTCGCTCCTCGGGAATTTTTACCAGGATATACAATACCATTTAGACCTCCAGTTTCACTTGGTCCAAGAGAGTTCTTTATTCCTGGTACCCGATTACCACCTCCAACCCATGGTCCTCAGGACTACCCGCCACCACCACCTGCTGTAAGAGACTCACTGCCTTCAGACCCAAGAGAGGAAGCCCAACCTGCCTCTCCAAGCAGTGTCCAGGACCGCTCACAGGCTTCAAAACCCACCCCTTGACTTTGACCTCTGTCACTGAGTCAGAGAGGAAGTGGACAGTGCATTATTCATTACAGCAAAGGATTTCATTGGCATCAAAACCTAAGTTTGTTTTACAAAGATTGTTTTTAGTACTAAGCTGCCTTGGCAGTTTGCATTTTTGAGCCAAACAAAAATATGTTCCCTTCTAAGTAAAAATCACCTCTTAAGCTAGAACATCCTCCCAACTTTGAAATGTGCAATAAAGAATACCTGTGTTTAGTTCATGTAGCATATGTAATGATTGCTAAATGATTTAGAATATCATAAAGTATGAACATTTCCTGTGGAAATGCTTTAAGAACATGTGTTTCCATGGCCTTGGTTTAGTGTATGCCAGCTGAGCAAGGTGTTTACAACTCCATTTGTGTCTCAAAGACTGTTACGCTAAAAAAAAAAAAAGTTTACTCAAGGATCATAAACTGTCCCGTTGCTAAAGTTCTTTGTAGTAATAGTTCATAAACATGGTTTATTAATATTTCCCAGTGTCTGCTGATTCTTTGGGTTGCTATGAGACATGCATCATTTGGGAAACCTGACAACTGTGCTTCTGGAACTGCAGTGGTGGGCTGTGTATATTCCATGTGACGATGCTAAGTTCTCCTTCAGTGTCATCAGTGAGCTCTACAAGGAATTTCCTCTTCTTTCAAATATGCCAGAGGCCCCACTCATTCTACATGTCTGCCCTTTTTTGGTGCTCACTGCCTGAGGATGATTTTCTGAGTATGAATTTATACTACTATCAAGAATTATTTGGAGCTGGGTGTGGTGGCTCACACTTTTAATCCCAGCACTTGGGAGGCAAAGGTAGGCAGATATCTGAGTTCCAGGACAGCCAAGGCTACATAGAGCCTGTATCAAAAACTGAGAAAAAAAATTATTTGGGCCAGTAAGCTGGCTCAGCAGGTAACAACACTTGCTGCCAAGCCTGACAGCTTGAGTTTAATCCCGTGGACTCACTTAGAGAAGAGAACCACTTCCCACAAGCTATCCTCTGACCTACAAATACACACATGCCGTGGCACATGTAAGGAAAAATTATTGACATTATAAAATTATTTGACCTGGCATTTTGTTGCTTTTAAAACCATTCTTTCACTACAGTTGGATAACAAGATAAAATCATGCCATGACAGTAAGAGCATTTCTTTTTAGAAATGTATATTCTATTTTCTCTCATATCACCTAGCAGCTGATTTTCAAGGAGTATGGCAAAGAATCAGGAAGCTGCCATGAAGCAGAAAGATCTGAAAAAAAATCAATGTACATCCTCAGTCTACAACTATGGGCTAAGCGCAGTTACATGGCTGTTTTGAGTGAGGGTCTCATTATGTACCCAACATGGCCCTGCAACATGGTCTCAGCTTTCTTAGAGGCTGGCATTTCAGGTCTGACTTACTATGCCTGGCTCAATTCTTTAACAGATACTATTCAGAAATTTGTATTCAAGCATTGCTACTTCTTTATAAATCAGGTAAGTTTAGGAATATGGTATTGTCATAAAGTTTACACCCTTTTACACTGTTATTAAAACAACTAGTTCAGACAATTTATTTACAGTACCTTTAGCAGCACATTACATATAAGCTGCAGTAATTAAAGCTATAAAAAGTGAAAACCACTCACTGTGACACTGTACTCTCTAAAGTCCTGTGAAGTAATGACCAAAACCTAGGGTACATCATGCCACTGCTGGGAAGTTCAATCCACTGGAGATTTACGAGCAAAAACTTCAATGTGAAATCAAATCTTCCATAACTGAAGACATACAAAGACAAGTTCTCACAATGTAGGAGTTCCAAGGGAGCCTGTAAGTCCTCCAGTAAGAATTCAACCTGCCTGACCCCAATCTAGAATTATAAAGATTTTATATCTATAAGAAAATGCACAGGATAGTGTATATAATTCAAAACTTTATTTTCTATTCTATGCATATGTGTTTTGCTTGCATGCTTGCATGTATGTATGTGCAACGTGTGTTATGTCTGGTACCCATGGGACCAGAAGAGGGCACTAGATCCCTATAACTGAAGTTATAGGCAGTTGTGAGCCATCATGTAGGTGGGGGGAACTGAACCCTGGTTCTCTGCAAGAACAGAAAGTGCTTTTAACCCCTGAACCATCTCTTTAGCCCCTAACACACGCTATTTTTAACCATATAAAAATAATATTAAATTGCAAACACAACTTCTTGAAAGTATCTGTCAACCCCCTCAGGACACAAAATAGTGAAAATATAATTTATAATTTTTCTTTTTCTTTTTCTTTTTTTTTCTTTTTTAAAGATAGTCCAGGCTTGCTCAAACTTGTTATCCTCCTGCCTCAGCTATCTTGATTACCTAAATTTAGATGGCACATAAAATAAGAATTATACAAGCTAAGAAGTCAGTAAAGGTAAATTAAACCTTTTTTTTTTACATTCAAAATTAAGATATTCCCTCTCTAAAGCCCTTTGGTTATCCTGTCATTTATCATAGAAATCATCAGAAGTATGTGGAGAAACCTCAGTTGTAGCATTTCTGTGCCCTTCTGAGCCAGTCTCACTGCCTTTCCTCAGCCTCATCTGATCAGATGTCCTGTGCTACAAAAGCTTGTCCGTCTACAGATGACACAGAGGACATCAGACCTCAGTTGAATCCAACTCTTCCATTTCAAAAGCTCTTGTTTCAGAGGTCCCCTCCAGCTGTTTCTGGGTAGAATGGCTAAAGCTCACTAGGATGGAGCAACACCTCAGCCTGAAAGCATCTCTGCTGGAGACAAGGGTACTACTCAGTACAGAGGAAACTCAGCTTGTAAAATGGGGAGTGCTCTTGTGTTAACTGCCTTAAGACAATCTGGTCATCCAGGTCTGAATTAAAGCTGAGCTTATCACACGATGTTCCACTAAACTGCTTTAACCCTGACAGCAGGCATCTGCAGTTCATATAAACCATGCTGTGTTGGATCAGTGCTGTAGCACAGAAAATTACCACTTGCTGTTTGTCTTCTATGATCTGTAAGAAATGAGAAAGAATGATGTACAGTCTTTGCTACATTTTAAAAAGAATAGGTTTTAAGGAATTATTTTTAGGTCTAGTCAGCAACATCAAACAAAATGTACTGAGTACTCCCCAGGTACATAGTACTGCCAAGTACCTTAGAACCTTCTATGACAGATGTGGCTCTTGCCCCCGAGGAGCTTACAGTCTGGGGATCTACAACTCAATGCCTGAGTTGGACAGTGAGCTAATTTAAGGCAAAAATCTTCATCCCCTCACCTATTATAGATGGAATTATTTTAGCATTTGGAATTAATCCAATCAAGATTAATTTTGAATTAATTTTAGATTGAACCTAAAATATAGTTTTTATTAAGATCTATCTAGTAAACAGTGGCCTAGTAGGTGCTGAAAGTCAAGACTAGAACTCTTGAAGGGCAAGTTTAAAACATCGTTGTGGTTACTTACTTGAAAAAGCAAATATATTGAATGGTGTGATGAGGGTATACTATTAAAAACAGGCCCAGTATTGACAGTGCAGCCCCTCCCTCATGCACTGTTCACTGACAGGTGAATATTAAAATATGTGGCATGTCTAACCCACAGAAAGCCCCTCACGAATCCTAATGTTTTGTGTAACAACCATTCGTCATGTGCTTTCAAAGTTTTATTTATGCCTTGTTACACCAAAAGTAAATAGTCCATTCAAAATAAACTAATGACCTGCAAATTTTCATATGGATGAGTGACTGTGTATCTAAATAGGAAATAAATGGCAATCTTATCTACCTATATTAAAAAAAAAAATAGACAGTCTTTCCAGATTATTGCATACTAAGGAGAGGTATGCGGTCTTAAGGTCTCACAATGGGTAGTCAGGAAAGCAGCAGTTATCCCGCAGCATCTTAACATCTGACTCTGACTCATTCCTAAATGATACGATTTAACAGATACTGTAAACACATTTTAAAATCCATAGTTATTCTGAGATGGTTCACCCTAGAATCTATCAGAAAGAGTTAGCAGTACAATAGAGAACAGCAGACAATCCACCTGACTATGCATGTGCTCTCTTCGGGAAATCACTCTCACTGGGGAGCACTCAGTGGGGATTCTCATCTGGCCAGGCCACACTTTCTATGCAGGGCCCCAAGGCATCAGGCTAGGTCTCTTCTAAGGAGTCTTTGCTAGGCAATGTAACTAGTCCAATTCCTCTCAGCAGTTCTAGCCACCTCAACTCACAGCATGACATTTAAACCAGAAGAGCACACTGGAGCAGAAGTGAGCAGAGATGTAAACTAGCACATTCTTATTGCTGCGTTTTCTGAAGTCCTACACATCTACCACAACAGTACTGTCCAGGAAACAGGGTAGTAGTGGCAATGAGAAAATAGACTATTAATTGCACAATTAATAGAAAAGTAAAAATGTTTCAAAATCTACAATAAACCTGTATCCAAAGAGTGACAGGTCAGTGACGTGCTGAACTTGTTCTGGGGTCCGGCTGGGCAGTAGATTTTCTTGGTCAACTGGCATGGGTAGGGCTCACTTCCTGCCTGTTGAAGGGTGATTATGCTACACAGAACTATGATGGTTTCTGAGTGGTAAAATTCACACAAGTTCTTGGTTATTTGTATCAGGATCATTCCTTGTGCAAACTTTGATTTAGATGAAGATAAAGTGGTTTCTTGGTCAATAACTGCAATTTCTTTCTTTTAAAGTCAGTGGGTTTCTTGTATCTGTAACAACAGAAAGATTATTGTTTAAAATATTCTGCTTGATTGACTCCCAAGTTCCATTCATTTGCTATGCCCAAAACTTACAGTTCTATTACAATTGGCCCAGGTTTAATTTCATCCATCTCCATGAAGGCAAAACACTTGGTGCTGGTAAACCTCTTTTTAGGCTTGTAATGTTTGAATTCAAAGAAAATGGCTGCACCTAAGAAATTGAAAGACACATAAACCACAGGTAGCACCTTCTATGTTAATTAGCTTTCTTTACTCACCAGAAGCATATGAAAAAGCAATGGTTTGCATAATCTGCAAAGTAACCTGTTAAATACAGTTTGCTGAGGTATGACTATTGGCTGCTAGGGACACCACCACAATCTCTGCAGTATCTAACATTTCTCCACATCAACTAACTCTACAAAGTCCAGCACACCTTCCTGAGCAAGACTGACTCAAGACTAAGTCACTAAGGAATGCCAAGCGAGCACAGTAAGATGGCTCATGGTTAGAACACTTGTCAAACGAGTGTGAGGACTGAAGTCCAGATTCCCCGGAACCCATTTGGCACCCCCATGGTGGCCTGTCTGCAATTCCAGCTTGGAAGGAAGACAGAGAATTCCTGAAGCAAAATGGTCAGGAAGACTAGTTGTATTGGTGAGCTCTGAGTTCAACTGAGAAATGTGTCTCAATGAATAAGAAAGAGTAATTGAAGAATACTTCCACTGCCAGCCTTGGGCCTCCATAGACTTGTGCACACAGACGTAGGTCTGCATATACATGTGAACCCACAAATACAAACTCAAGTACACCACTGTGCTAGATAGTTTTATGTTTCCTTGACAAAGTCATCTAAGAAAAGGGAGCCTCAAAAAAAGGAGATGCCTCCATAAGACTGGGCTGTTAGACAAGCAGGCCTAGAGGACATTTTTCAAAACTAGTTATTGATGGGGGAGGGCCAACCCATTGTGGGTGGAGCCATCCTTGAATTGTGGCCTTGGTGCTATAATAAAGCAGGCTGAGCAGGCCATGAGAAGCAAGTCAGCAAGTAGCACCTTCCAGGGCCTCTGCATCAGCTCCTGCCTCCAGGTTCCTGCCCTGTGAGTTCCTGCCTGGACTTCCTTCAGTGACGAACAATGACATGGAAGTGTAAGCCAAATAAAGCCTTTCCACCCAGCTTGCTTTTTTTTGTCATGGTGTATCCCTGCAGCAAGAGAAACCCAAACTAAGATAAATCACACATAGAAAAAGTTTCAAACTAAGCAAAACAATCCCAGAAAAGGAACAGTCTATAGAGGTAAAGTGCACGTGTACTGGGCAGACTGGCAGTGAAGGTTCCTCTTAAAACATTCAAGCTTGACCAGTTTTGCTTTCTCCTTAAAACAAACCCTGATATCTAAATAACATGAGTCACATGCTGTTAACAGTTACCTAACACCTGCTTTAGAGTCCGAAGCTGTGTATTTTACCCCCTGCAACTGCTGACACATACACAGATGTGCTACAGAAGGAAGGTTATAAAGGCAACAATAATCAAGCACCAACTGAATCAAGTATAAGGAAGTTACATCGTTATGCATCTACAAAGACTGACAGTTAAGTTCTCTATCATGAAGGGAAAAACAGCTAAAATTAGGGAAATGTCACCTCACCAGTGTAGATAAAAACTGATTTCTAAAAACAGCAAAAATGCTGTTTTTGGAAAATAATGCAAGTTGATGTCTAACTACTTAATTTTGCTTTGGCCAGGGTGGTGGTGGATCCTATCTTTAAAAACTATAACAGACACTCTAGTGACAATACAGCTTCTAACTGATGTTTAATTACTTCTAAAATGTGTGAATGGTCCTGGCTCTTGGGTGCAAACAGACATCTCACAAATCAAGCAAAAAAGCCCACTCAGGAAACACTGGAAAGAGAGAGAGGAAGGGAGAAAGGGGCACACTGGCCATGTACTTGCCTTCACACACAAGTATGACAACAGTCCAGCTACTGGGGACCCACTTCCCTAAGCACAAGCCCCTATAGATGCACAAAGTTGTAGTATCTCTTCTCATTCCACACCAATAGCAGACACACCTGCTATTATTAATAGCAGTATCAAAGCTATCAGGTCACATGTCTTGAAAACACTGCTTGAACATCTAAGTCCAAACAGGTCACCATCCTTCTTACTTACTCACGTACATCGTAAGAAAACAAGATGTCTTGGTATGCAGACCTCTGTACTGCACACAATTAAGAGAAATGTAAAATTAGGAAATCCTGAGAGGACTAAAAGGTTCATAAACAGGAAGGTTCATTAATCAGCACTATAGTGACTAACGATGAAGTTCAAAACTGGAGAAAAGGAGCAGTGAAGTCCTGCCAATGGTCCAATGGCTCATCAGCATCAGGACAGAGAGCACAGCAGGGACCACCACCGTCTCCTCTTCATGTCAGAAATGGACCTCAAAGTAACAGGGAGAAAGCAAGTGTGTAACCCAGAACACTCTGACATACTCTCCTAAGGGAGTGTCAAGTCTGGAGTCTATCAGTGACTTGGAGGACTTTAAAGAACACTGCTGTGCTGCACCATGCTCAGCTCTCAGAGTCCAGGGGCTGCTTCTGCTACAGCTCTGGCTTTGAGAAGTAAAGCATCACCACTACAGAGGGGCTGCAGGAATGCCTTCTAAAGCATTCACTTCACACACATTTCCTACAGAGCTTGGCATCTCAGAAACTGCAGTTGAGCCTAGGTTCCCTGCAGAGAACACTGACGTAAGTGGGCAAATGGCAACTGCTAATATTTACTGTAAGGATTTATGCTAAAAGGTAGCTCTTTTTTCATCTTCCGTCCAATGAGCTGCATGTTCTGCATTTTTCTATTCAGTGCAAACAGAAGGAAAGGGTTAGAGAACATCCTTAGGAGTTCCAGCTTAACTACTCATTAGAACGAAAAAAAGCTGCCACGCACGTGTGCGTGCTTACATGTGCAGAACTTCAGCATCTTCTCATCAGTTTTCCACATTGCTTTTTGAGATAGGGTTTCTCTCTGAGCCTGGAGCTAAACTGCCAGGTCAGGAAACCTCAGGAATCCTCTCATCCGTCATCTCCCAGGACTGGCAGGTTGTCACTGCTGGCTGTTACATGTGGATTTAGCTTAGGTTCTCCCACTGAGCCGCCTCTCCGGCCTAACATTTTAATAGTAAAGAACTTATATTCTAGTGCCGTTATACAACCAGATAACACACCACCCATTTTCAACATTAAAAAACATTACTATTTGGATTTCTTCAACGAGGTGACACTGACTTCTGCCAGATGTGGACTATGATAGGACCACTGTGTACATACTCAAACGAATGCTGTTCATAGAAAGACAAAGATTATGGTCACAAACCTTTGGTTAACTTTTCAACATGTTTCTGGAGCTCAATGTCCACATTAAAATGAACGTAAGTATCTTCTTTTCTTGAAGCCACAGGAGTATCTTGTACAGGAGTTAAATCTATGCCATTCAAATCTAGAGAGAAACAAGTTTCCATTTAGGGGCAATCAAATTTACAGACTACCACAGGCCACATATCCTGCAGAGGTGGACAGGGGAGGGATTCTGGGGCCCTACCTAATAACTGAATCTATGACTACTAAACTATAAATTAGTTTTTCTGGTCTCTGCTCTTAACCCCCACCTCCTCTTTGTTTTTGCTGTTTTTTGAGACAGGGTTTCTGTGTAGCCCTGGCTGGCCTGGAACTCCTAGGTTTGCCTGTATGCACAGAGGCCTGGGAACTGGTGCTGTCCATTGGTGTGGAGAGAGCTGAACTGAGAGGATGAAGACCACAGGGCTGGGAAAGTAAGTCTGCAGGAGATTGAATTTGATCTTTAAGTGGGAAAGAATTTTCTGTTTCCTAAGGACACATATGTGCAGCAAAAATCTGAACCTTATATACTTTGCTACAATGTGGCCAGCCCTCAGCCGCTATATTGCTATAATGATCAAGGGCATGGCTGGAAAGGCCTTAAATGTAGAATTAAGTCAGAATTCCTCAGCTGTATTCAAGTCAGATGGGCATGAGATAGGCTGCCAAAAACAAAACAAAATGAAACAAAACCAAACAAGCAAAAACAAAAAACCAAGCACACAAAAAATCTGTTTCATCAGTGAAGAAATGTATACACTGTACCTACATTCTAGTTATGCTTCCTAAAACACAGCCTGCTTTACCACAACCAGATGGTACACTAAGTTACTGGATACAGCTTTAATTTCCTGGACCCAGGAACCCCACTTAATCAAATTCTACATTAGGTTTAACAAGTAAATGTTTATATATTTATTACTCAACAAAGATACTAATTTGGTAGGTCCATTTGATTATTTCAGTTCTTAAAGATATTTACACAAAATCATGTTCAACATACATGCAAAGGTAACTTAACATTCACTATGTATCATTCAATATTTCATATTTAACTCAAAAATACCTTCCCGAATGAGTTATATCGTTCTATAAATGGCCTATCAAACCATGTGTAGAGTACAATTACTTTTTCACACGTGATAGCTAGTTATATCTTAAAGCAGCAGTTCTCAATCTGTGGGCCGTGACTTCTTTGAGGACAGCTCATTCAGGAAGGTATTTTTGATTTGCAGGATATCAGATATTTACATTACAATTCGTAACAGCAGCAAAGTTACAGTTATAAGTAGCAACAAATGTAATGTTACGGCTGAGGATCGGCACACCACGAGGAACTGCGTTAAGTGGTCGCAGCATTAGAAAGATGGAGGACCACTGACTTAGAAGTATTACCATCAGTGCTCTCAATCATGGTCTCTGCTTATTCAAATTTTCTCTGTGGCTAAATTTGTTACTAACAAACCTATGAGTCTGGGTTTATTTCTACACTTAATCCAGCTTACATCTGGTTGTCTGGTTAGCTTTAACTGCAGCATCATGTTAACCACTTATATTAACTGTGCAGCCTTTCTTGACAATGATGACTTGACTCTTATGAATCAATAATAATGTTCTTAGTAATTGTTTTTTGAAACAGGGTCTCTTTATGCGTTCTCTGAAGTTGGCTCAAGTAATTCCTCTGCCTCGGCTGCCTAGAAACAAGGTATGGTCTATATGCTTGACACCTATTAAGTATTTTAAAGACTAAGTGCTTTAAAACAAAGTATTGAGTAATATGTATGGCAACAACAATGAATTCAGCTGTGTGGTTCCCCTGTTAACCATGCAGGGGACTGGCCAGTATAATCACATTTTCTAACTCTGCTAACATCTTCTGCTGACCTGCAATGGCTCTCAGGGACTGGATATACGTATGGACAGACCCTCTTCCTGATCTCTATTTTCACCCTCCACTGCAGCATTCACCTTACGGAAACCTGCTATAGGAATCAAAGGGCTATTCAACCTACATGCCTGTGGAAGACGAGGGATATTTTCTTAGTTCTGTATTCTGGATACTGTCTCTGCTGCTAAGAGGACTGTGCATGGCTAGCTAGCTCCCTAGAGGAGTCTGGAGTATGAAGTATAACAAGAAACAAAACAAGCTCAAAAGCAAAAGTGAGTCTAACTTATACATTTAAAAATATATTTATTAAATTATCAGAAGCATTCACTGAAGGACTAAGATCAACTCCAAGGACTTCCTATCATACAATGAATGAAAGTGAGTTGCTACAGACACAGTAGCCACGACTCTACAAATAAGTGTTCCAAGTGGAGCAGCATGGCATCTGGCAGAAGGAAACCCACACACGGGGCTCTGACCTTTCACGCTGACTGTGATATAGGGATCGATGCACTGCCCAGCATCTTTCAGACCAATTTTCTCAATCCTGATGGTGAGTAATGTCATCCCTGGTTCTGATGGCAACCTTGGCAATAAAGTACCTGGCAACAGAGGAACCACAGTAACAATTAGGCCATCAAAAATTGCATCAAAAATACTTTCAGCAAGCAGAAGAGACACAGGCTCCCTTGTAACGTAGCAACCAGGCAGACACTATCATTTTGCTTTCTATCGATCGCAAACACTGTATTATTCCTTTTGGGCTTTAGGATGTTTTTAGATTCCTGAGTATGGACACTATAGGCATGTACCCCTATACCTGGCTTGGTATTAATTCTCTGTGAATAAATACTTAATCATATGCAAGATAAATCTGCACTCCATACTTCACAAACATCATAAGGCGGAATTACTGAGGCAAGTTCACTATATGTTCATGTTACTAAGGAAGCCTAATTCTAAGCTAGCACAAAATCAGTAAGAAAGTACATCCACATAAAACATATATTCAGTGCACTTGTAAAGATATACATTACATTTCAATATAAACTTTTTTAAAAAAAAGGAAAAATCTTGTTACTCTAAGCTTGAGAAGTTTGTGAGGCTGGCTCAGCAACTAAGGTAACTGGATGCTCTTCCAGAGGATCTGGGCTCAAGTCCCAGTACCCACATGGCAGCTCACGTCTGTAACTCCAGTCTAAAGGTATCTGATGCCCTCTCCTGGGCCCTGAGGGCAGTGCATGAACATGGTGCACATACATGCAGACCAAAAAAAAAAGCTTGGAGTGGCCCACACCTTTAATCCCAGCACTCTGGAGGCAGAAACAGGCAAATCTCTTAAATTTGAGGCCAGTCTTATCTACAGATGAAGTTCCAGGACAGCCAGAGCTACACAGAGAAACCCTGTCTCAAAACACAACAAAACCAGGGGGGCGGGGGTTGAGAGCAGAGACCAGGAAATCTTTCAGTTACTACTAATTTATAGTTTAGGATTCCTAGATTCAATTACTAGCTAGATTATTAAAGCCTAATTTGCAGCTCTTGTCCTCATTCTGTATGATTTATTCTTAGAAGTTAGAACTAGAGAGAATGACAACACAGAACTGTGAGAGAAATCTGAATGTTGGAAATATTTCCATTCACCAACTAAACTTGACTGGGTTGGGAACATGGCTTGGTGTCTAAGTGTGCTTTCTCCGTGACCTGAGTTTGAAACTTAGCACCTTAGTAAAAAGCTGCTCATGGCTGCACTTGCAAGTGAGTGCTGTTGTAGCCCTCAGGCATTTGGTTTTCTGCAGTGCTTTACTTAAATTAATTTAGGTGTGGAGAGGCACTCTGAAGGTCAACAGGGTGGCACACCTTTCTGTAGTAAATCATGCATTTGGATTTTCTCCTTTCTGAAGAGGGTGTTGAAATGTCCTTTCCTTATTAAGTTGTAAGACATCTCTAATATGTTAGAAAAAAAAACAGCTTAAGAGGGTTTTTCCTTTTAAAAAAAATACTGTGTTGAAACACACACATTTAAAATGCCTACATTTCAAATGCAGCTTGCTGAGTTTCATCATGTGGACACACCTCTGTTGTCCACCAGAGCATGAAAGCCATGACAAACGTGCTAGAGCACCCATGATCCTTCTGCCCAAGTCAGGCTTCTAATGTCTCCCAGAAGACAGCAGGCTCTGCCTTGTCTAACACCAAAGACCACAGACAGGCTGCTTAGATAAGCCTGGTCTCTAACAGTGCTTTCTATGAGAATTTCATACTAAGATAGCCAAATTTCTTAATCCCATCTTTCATAGCTAGTGCTTTAAAAAAGTCTATATAAAATTGTATTTAACTCAACAGTAATAATGGCTAGTAACTGCAGACACTAGGCATGCATGTGGTGCACACACATACTTCAAGCAAAACACATGAAAATTTAAAAATGAGTAAATCTAATAATAAAATTTAAAAAAGAAAGAAGCATCTGTCTTCCGAAGCAAAACAGACTAGAACTAATGTCTTGTACCCAAAAAGGACTTCCAGTCGTGACAGCTACTGTGCGTAATTTCCCTAAAGTTATTTATATTCACAGGGAAGGAAGATCTATCTTCATTCAAGCTTGTCCACAAATAAAAAAGGCTCAGTGTGTATCCTTTATTCCTCTTAGGTAAAGGTACACCAACTACAATTCAGTTAAAGACTAATTATGTACCACAGACACAGACTGATACTGTGGGCCCAAGGCAAAGCCTACTTGCAAAGCTGACCTGTGGTTGACATTTGGGATCTTGGATCTGATGAGGACTTCCATCTGCCCCTGTTCATCCTTTAACACCTCAATATATGAGCAGTATGCTTGTGAGCTGTGAATGTGGGTGAATCTCTCAACATGTATTCTGAGGACCACTAAGGCAATGATCCTTTCACACTGTGTGCCTAAAAACTGACAGTGGCCTAGCCATGAAACTCTGCTTACGACTGGTTGTCCAGGGCTCTGGAGAGGGTTTCCTCTCTTCCACATGTCCTGCAGGATAAAGCAGGGCATGTCCTGGGGAAGGATGCTCACCAGGGACTCTAGCAGAGAAAGAATCAGGAGGTCCTGCTCCAGCACCACCTTCTTCATCTTCTTCAAATTCCAAATTCTCTTCTTCACCAGGTGCTAAAATCCGTCTACATGGAAAAGAGAGAAGAAGAAAACCTTAAACAATGAGCTATGACACTTAGTACACCAGCAAACCCTCAAAGCAGTTTCTCAGGATGTTAAGTATTTTAAGAGGGTGACATATTGTTACCAATGTTGGTATCAATCATTATCAATGATACCAAAGTGTATAAAGCAACAACAGAAGTATCTGAAAAGCAGGCATAAAGAAGACAATAAGGGAAGAAGATAAATGTGAATACCTTAATGGGATAGGCTGAACATCAAATGGGAATTCTTTATTATATGTAAGAATATTCTTCAGGACTATAATAAAAAGACAAAGAAACAGGAATTTTTCTATGAAAACCAAACATTGTAGCTAAGAGAGCTAATTTTTAGTCAATTTTACCAAGCACATTTAAATATATTTTTAAATTTCCAGACTATCTCTCCAGAGCCACTATGTATTTGTTTGCAGAGGGTCTGAGGAAAATTAGTCCATAAACCTTTTTCTACTATGTACAAGGTCCTGGGTGAGACATGAGGTACCTCTTTCCTGTACTGTTTAACTAAAAGGACTGACATTGAAGATGGCAATCAGAGAGACACAGGAACATATCTTACTCTGTCTTAACTTTTCTCCTCGATATCATCAAACTGATATAGTTTGTGTTAGCATGGTTATACTTATCATATTCTTTTTATGATAAAACTTACTGTATATCTCCATGTATTACAGATATAGATAGAGTAGTGTTTATCTTCAAGAGAAGTCTCTAAACAACACGGTCCTGTATCCTGGCTGTGGTTGCTTGCCTCCCACAGCTCCCTCTGGGCACATAAGATGGAGGGAGATGCTCTGTGATGCTGCTGTATCTGCAGAAGTGATCTAAATATGTAACTCAGTGTTTTACTTCCAGCCTTACAGGTTCCCATAATAAGTTGCAAATTACACGTAGGTGGACCCACAGTATGAAATGGACAACACAAGAGCCTCTTGTGTCTTAGTGCTCAGCACACTCAGCCTTTAACTCCCAGAGGGCGCCAGTGGCAATGGCCTGGCATGTTCCAATGACTGTCCATTGTTATCCAGCAGGCCCTGTTCTCACTGATCTGCTTTCTCTCTCTTTAGCTCCTACCCATACTCTTCTACTGTCTTCCTTTTCTTAGTAACTGTGTACTTATTGCCCATGATGGTTTAGACTCTCCTAGGATACAGTGATCAAGAACTCCTAAATGGATCTTAAACCAAACTCAAGAAAAACAGACAACAAACACATCAACAAAGAGACCAGATATCATAAATATGAGCATGCTGGAAGACAGCAGAAGAGCATCACACCATGTTTTATTCTGTCTTGAATAAAACTGTTCCCTCGATGGCATAAAACTGTGAAAATCTGTGGCAGAAAAGTTATTCTTCTGAAGCCTCTTATGATAAAATTTCATTACATATTTTAACACATTACAGATCTAGACTCAGTAGAGCTTATCCTCAAGGTAAGTCTTCACTGGCTGTGGACAGGTTTTAGATTGAGATGTACACTCATTAAAAACTCCCATTTGAACCTTAAACCAAACTCAAAAGAAAAACAGACTATGGATGCCAACAAGTTAAGAAGCTCATGGACCAACGTGGATACGGTTAGGATGGACACATAGGAAGCTGTGGGAATGGGCAGAGAGATGGTGGAGCAGCTGAAGTCCACAGGGTCAGTGCTTCAAAACTAGGTTGTGAGAAGACACTGGAGCTGTGACTCGGGACAGAGCATTGCTCATAGCCACTCTGGAGTCAGAGCTGTCCAGTATTCCAGAAGAGCAACATTGGCTCAGAGAAGGAAGCAGAGCTTTGGGGCATGGGTGGGCTTTTTTTTTTTTTTTTTACAATTTCACTCAGTATCTCAACATAGAATTCTCTCTGTGACAGTGCCTCGCCCTGACCTCACACAGCCTTCCCACCCCTCTTGAACAGACATCTATTCAGCTTGAGTCTGGCTTCTTCCAATAATACAAAGTTTACAAACAAGAAAAAGTTATCAGAAGACCAAAGTAGGTTTAAATAAAATCTCAGCCTACAATTCCACTGCTGAATGCTTGTATAACTATACTAAAGCAGTGTGCCTTCCCAACCCTGGATAGGGAGTGCCACTTCCTTCCCAGACGGTTAGATGGAGAGAGGAAGCCGGTTAGATGGAGAGAGGAAGCCGAAACCTGCGCTGCTTGCGGGAATCAATACTCACCAGTTTTCCTTGTCACAGACTAGAATCCTACATTTCCTGCCTCACAGAGAGGTTCTGCCTTTTCAAAACATAACAATATCCCTTCTGAACTTTATGATTACAGTAAACCATTACCTCAGTAGCCAGCAATTACTCAGTGTCACATAGTAACACTAAAAAATGGGAGCGAGGATGACAGCATTTGCCATTCATATTAGATATGACACAAAAATCATATTTTATAATAATGAGAAAAAGGCAACCCTTAAACAAATAAAAGAAGTTGAAAGCTACATTAGTTATAAAGAATATTTCCCTTAGGCCAGAGGGTTTTATGTACGTCAGGCTCGTCTTAAACTCCCTACATAGCTGAGGCTAGATTTGAATTCCTAATCCTTCTGCCTCTGCCTTCAGAGTGCAATAATTACACAGAGGCATGTGTTACCACATCTGCAAACATTTTGCATTTTGTAAACTTCTTTTTTCAGGTATCAGTGCTCTGAATAAGAAACACTTGGAGCTGGAGAGATGGCTCAGCATTTAAGGGCATATACTATTCTCTGAGGAAACCTCAGTTCAGGTCCAAGCACTCACTCGAGGTAGTTCACAACTACCTTTGACTTCCGTTGCAGGGGGTCTGAGGCCTGGTGTGGTCTCTGGAGGCACATGTGCTCCTCTATAAAACCAACACTGAGAACGCTCCCAATGGCCTGCTTCCACAAGTCAGGCTTCACTGGTTTGTTTCTTGGTACATTTTATGTACTTTGTGCGCATGCACTATTAGAGGACAGAGGACAACTTTTGGGAATAGGTTCTTTCCTTGCACTATGTGGGTCCTGGGGATTGAACTCAGGCTTGGTGGCAAGTGTCTTGCACTCTGAGCAGTTTTGCTCTCCACAGGCCTCACTAAGTGTTTTACACCCCCTTAGTTAGGACCATTCACATGAGCCTTCAGTTTCATGCACTCACAAGCGCTCTGACCTCTCCTACTGAGACTCAGTGCTCCCGGCCCTTCTGACTGTGGGAATGGACCTGCCATCACCGTGTAGCTCCTGCTATAAAAAACAGCACACGTGCAATTTCAACACATGTTCTTATAGAAATGTATCACTTCACAGTAGGCAAAAATGGAAAGCTACTTTCATTCTGAATGTTTTTTTTTTTTAAAAGCTACGTAAGAAGATTCCCTCTTAAGACACTCAAATCTATTGACTATAGCACAAGCTTATACTGTAAACAAAGCACTGCATAGACTGTGCATGGGCAAGTCCAAGGCTGTAATGACGCTGAAGAATGGAATAAATAGAAACAAGGGTAACACAGGGCAGGGCAGCCTCTGACCGTGGATATAAGACAGGCCAGCTTCTGACCATGGATATAAGACAGGCCAGCCTCTGACCGTGGATATAAGAACAGCACAAAGCAGAGAGGAGGAGGAGGTGGTTAGCTGAAGCTAGCACAGAAAGCTTGCAGGAAAGTGGGATTTCTGTAGTGCTCTAAAGGATGGGTTATTGGAAAGGAATTTTATTAGGGTGGGAGAAAACGGGTTGGAGTAAGTAGTACATTCTGAAAAAGTAAAACAAAAGTTATTGGAATTACTACAATCACAGTTTTAATATGAACTTCAGACAGGAACTTCAAGAGATTAAAAAAAATTCTAAGGAAAGAAAACATTAGCAAAATGAACCACCTCAGTCCCACAAACTGAAAGCTGCTGTCATTATTTTTCCACAGAAGAAGCATAATCAAGGGAAAGCTTGGCTAAGACTATTTCATCTAAAATATAGTTTAACACTGACTTGCAGAAAATTTTTTTGATAGAAATAACTCCTAGGTGCTCTACTTTGATAAACTAAAAATTACAACGTTTGTCATACTGAGGTAAAGTAGACATAGCTCTGCTCCTTCCAGAAAATTAGCAAGTTAATCATCCAGAAGTATCAAGACAGGTCCAGAAGACAGCTTAGTGGGTGAATGTGCTGCCAGGTTCAAGAACCTGCTTGACTCCTGGGACCCATACAGTGGAAGGGGAGAACCAGCTCCTACAAGCTGTCCTGCACTTATCCTCTGATGTCTACCCAGACGGTGAGCCTTCTGTTCTTCCAGATAGATAGATAAATGGATAGACAGATACATAAATAGATATAGATAGATATAGGATAAGATATAGGTAAGATAGACATAAAATAACTCTTTTTAAGGTCAAGAAGTTCAAATGAAAAGCATATTAATTCAAAATATAATAAAATGAAGGCAAAGTTCGTGGTAAATTACTGTAATTCCTGTCCTTGGGAGGCTAAGGCAGGAGAGAATTGAGTTTCAGACAAGACTGGGCTACACAGCAAGGCCTTGCCATCTCATCAAAACAAAGCAAAATAAATCTAATATAAATCTTTAAAATACAAATAAAAGCCTTTAAAAAAAACCAAGCAAGAGGAATAGCAAGCCACTCTTAGTCTAATATCCCACTAAGGAGTTTGAACTAGATAGGATTAACATATCCCAGACCCATTCCTGCTATCTGCAAGCACAAGGGCACCAACAAGTGTCAGAGCTGTCATTAGCAAGAGGCAGCTGAGAGAATTTCTCCAAATGCCAAGTCATACAGCTGATGACTCTTAAAAACAAACAAGCAAATGAGAGAGCGAGAGAGAGAGAAAGAGAGAGAGAGAGAAAGGAGAGACAGAAAGGAGAGAATGAGAGGGAGAGAGAGAGAAGGAAAGAAAGAAAAGCAACCAATCAAAGAATTACAAAGAATGATTACAGATATTTTTCTTCAAAATATCTTATATATAGCCAGTCATGGAAGACCATATATGGTTCCATTTGTATAAAATGTTCAGAATAGACAAGTCTATAGACAAATTAAATTGGTGGTTGCCTAGAATTGGAAATTGGTGTAGGTCAGGATTGGTAGGGAAATGAATGATGCTAGTGGGTACAGGCTTCTGTTGAGGGTCATGAAAGTATCCTGAAATTGACAGTGGTGATGGCTGCAATGTCAAGACAATACAAAGTAGGAATTATACTTCTATGGTATTTAAATATCATCTCAATGAAGTTACTAATAAAAAAAACCTTACATAAAGTATTTGTTAATGCTTTTTAAAGAAATCCTAAAAGCTCCAGGCATAAGAAAATGTGGCCAGAAAAAATTAAAACTTTTTACATTATTTGATTGACATTCCTATATTACTGAGTACAGGTAAAAACTATTTAGGAATATAAAATTATGGTTCTTACAACAAAAAGGTTGTGGTCTGCATTACACAAAGTAACCAAAACTATTAAAATGACATAGTTCATCATAATTCTTGCCATATGCAGAAGGATGTTGCTCTGAAGAGATGAAATTTGATCAGCTAACAATTGTAGAAAAGCCACCAGAATCACAGCAGATCTGTGTTCCTATGTTCGTTGCTTCTCTCTACCAACCCAAACAAAACAACAGAAACCTGATCCCTCTTAGTACTGACTCTGCAATCCTCTTTCTGCCCTAGTCCTTCCATTCCACGCACATTTCACTCCTTTAGAAACTTACATCTGTCTGCCTTTCTCAGACCTGCTGTGAGCTGGGAACTGGCAGCTTATGAAAGTGATATGAACAATCTCTTCAGTCTTTCACCCTTCACCCAAGGTGTGGAGACACCCAAAGGATTGCACTAATACAAACTCTGCTCCCCTGATTCAGGTCCTGCCCAGCTACTAAGGGCTGCAGAGAGACAAGGCTAGTCACTTCATCTCATTCTTCAACTATACAGTGAGGGAATGTGACCACAGCAAGATTCCATCATGTTCTCGCTGCTATGATTTTATGATTCCCTACTTAGAAGTCTGCCTTAACAGCTGGCTCTGAAAACTTCCCCGTTTACAAACACATGTTGAGCAGTGCAATCCCATCTCAGCGGTACTGGCTTAAGGTTTACTATCATATTTACCTCTGCCCATACTGCAGACATTTCAAGAAAGTGAGCATTCATCTGAACCAGCCAAAAAGACAAAGGGAAAACAACGTGTCAGCAGCCTTTTGAGCAGCATCTTAACCACCAAAATATTTGAAGAAATTATTTCCTTCAGAAAGTTGTAAAGGAAGAGGGAAAAATGGACTCCGCAAGGCCCACAGAAGGCTACAGTTCTGTGCCATGTAGGATGGATGGCATCAGTGCCCACAGCTTATATTCTTCCTTAGGATCTCCTGTAAACGCTTTCCAAAGAAACTAGTGTTATAAATGACAACAAACCAAAATAAAGACCAATATACATTTACATCAAACTGTAACTACTATAAATATTGCAGAAACTTAAAAAAGGACGCAAAGGATGCTATATAACTAGATATTAACAGAAAATCACCATCTATGCTAAATAGTGTTAATATCTACAATGAATTATTTCCCTAAAAGAGACCACAAGAGTACCAGAAGATAAAACTTACTTGGTTCTAGCTTCTTCAGGTCCTCCAGTTTAAACTCTTCTTGGGACTGTGTGGACTAAATTTAAAATATGCACATTACATCTTTTTACTACAAAGATTTCACTGTACCCTATATCTCTTAAGTGGCAAAAACCAAATATTTAAAATTATTCAAAATCTATTTCTTGCTTTCAAAGTAGAAAATGAAAAGTGCCAAACTGGATTTTGTTTGCTTTGCATTTTTGGAATATTCAGGCTAAATGTAATAGAAAAAAAAATTAAAGTTCTATCTTTGACTTCTATAGTTTAGAAAATATGAGTTAACTCATGTACGTATGCATGCTACTGATAATCTCCCATACTTGTAAGACTCTTCTGAGATGACACAGCTTTTGGCATCAACACGTAATGTTTCCACAGAACAATCATATTAGAAAATTAAAAAAAAAAAACACAAAACCATTTACCTGCAATGCTGCACTTCGCAATTCCAAACATGCTGCAATTTTGCCTATGGTTTTCTGTAGGGAGAAAAATAAAAAACACTGTAATATAAAATAAAATTGGGTAAATTTTTTTGTTTTACCAATAAGAGGTTTCTAATTTTTTTAAAAATAAATTAAACTTTATTTCTCTGTAGACCTCACAGCCTGGTGCATGTAGCAAGTTCCAGCATAGTCAGTGATACATAATGAGAACCTGCCTTAATTAATCAATCAATCAATCAATCAATCAATCAATCAATCATCTGGTTGCCCATTAATATGTACAATTTGAATGTTTTTCTGCATCAGTTAAATTTAAATAGCTGGGCACTGTTGCATGCCTTTAATCTCAGTACTCAGAAAATCAGAGACAGGCAGATCTCAGTGAGTTCAAGGCCAGCCTGGTCTACACAGAGTTTCAGGACAGCCAGGGCTACATAGAAACCTGTCACAAAAATAAATAGATTAATTAATTAGTTAATTAAGAATAAATACAAATGTTGCAGAAAGAATGCCAATGTAAAACATTCAATTCCATGGGTCCTTCCAAGCTGTCTTATGACTTCTCCAATAAGCCTAAAACTCACCAAAGGATTTAAAATTTCTGAAGTTATTAGTAGTATCCTAGCATAATGCAATTCTGACTGAAGCAAACCTAACTTATTTAAATACATACTTAATACAAAGCAAAGCCAGAATTTATAATAAACGGTAAGGAATTGTACAGTCAGATACATTGTGAACAGGATATAAAATAGACACTAATGACTAGGCACAGCCCCCGCTTTCAATGAGCTCATCTCCTCTGTGACATAACGTAAGGCACAGATGTATGTCATACAAAGCATGGATACAAGCATCTACAAGCTTCAGCAAAGGGAGCTATCCAAGCCTTACTGAGACACGGTGAGAGCTGCTGAGGAAGCAAATAGAGGCTCTAAGATCACAGAGCTCAGGACAGTGACAGCTCACCTGCTTCAAGTCCTGAGCAAAAGAGAAGGCTTGACAAAGTAAAGTTGCATATTTAGATATAACTTCTTACATATTTAAAAAAAATCTAAGAGCTGGAGAGAAGGCAGTTAAAGAGTACTGGTTACTCTTGCAGAGGACTTGGGTTTAAGACCCATCAAGGACTTGGCAGCTCATAACCACCTGTAACTTCAGGTGCAGAGATCCAACACCCTCTTCTGACTTCTGTGGGCACCAGGTACGCAAGCAGTAGATATACATACAGGCAAAACATCCATACAAAAAAATTATTTTTAAAGATTTTGAAAAGAATTCTATTTGCACCAAGATATATGGATGCATTGATTATGTAAACCTCTTCTGGCTTCTATGGGCACCAGGCATGCAAGTGGTACATAAACATGCATATGGGCGAAACACACAGACACAAAATTAAATGTCTTTTAATTTTTTAAAAAAAATTCTATTTGTACTGAGATATATCCATACTCTAAGTATTTTAAGATGACAGCATCCACGTTTTTTTCTTGTTCCCTCCTTTCCCCAGGGACTACTGTTTGATTGGTGTTGGTTGGTATTTTTTTAAATTATGGAGTCTGCTTAATTGAATACACTTAACACCTAAGATAAAAATGTAGTTTAACAACCGGGAAACACTAATAAACTCTTAGATGCAAACTTTCCTTCCTGTAGACTCAAGAGCTTTTATACAGAAATGTGCTGCACGATAGCACAATAGGCAGTGTTCACAACTGCTTTAAGAAATGTCACCCAACCTCAGTTGCTCTTGAGGTCAAAATGCTGTGCTCTACTGAAACAATGTAGAAACTCGATTAAGTAACTCGAGTCTAGATGTCAGACTCCACAGACAGTAAGACTAAGCACTGAGGAGCCAGACAGCCCAGGGAACAGAAGGGATAGCCGTGTCTGCTGTACAAGCCTGCCACCTAAGAGGTGAGGGCAGAAAGAAAGAACCGACTCCTGAAGACAGTTCTCTCACAAACACCTTAATAAAAAATGATTAAAAAAAAAAAAAAAAAAAAAAAGATGAAGCAGCCAGGTGGCACACACCTTTAGTCCCAGTGCTCAGGAGGCAGATTTCTGAGTTCAAGACCAGCCTTGTCTACAGAGTGAGTTCTAGGACAGCCAGGGCTACACAGAGAAACCCTGCCTCAAAACCTTCCCACCTCCACCTCACAACCAGCTTAAAAAAAAAAAAAAGAAAAAAGAAAAAAAAAACTAAGCATTGAAGATAAGTCAAGTCTAACTTCAGACTTAAATTATTAGCACTCACTCAAAAACTAATTGTTCATACTTAGTACAGTATAGAAAATGTAGGTAAATACTATTTTACTTTGTCATTGCCTAGGGAAATTGATAGCTCAAAAGATCAATTATGAGAAAATATAAAAAATAAAGTAATTGTGCTATGATGTATTCAATTTATATAAGGAAAAATTAAACACATATAAAGAATATCGTCTCACCTAATCTAAACTTAATTTTTTTTTACCAATTGTAAGTATCTTTTTTTTGCATTCTTTTTTTTTTATTGGATATTTAATTTACATTTCAGATGCCATCCTCCTTTCCCATTTCCCCTCCCTAGAAAACCCCTATCCTATGCCCCCTTCTCCTTTTTGCTTTTATACAATTCTTTAATGTTAATCAAAGGCTTTATAAGTTTGGTAATGCTCAATATCAAGATGCCCATACAATCAGAAGTCTAGACTTAAATTTTTAACATTTACATTTAAGTAACTTGTCTAGCTGGGGAGAGAGTGTGTGAGAGAGAGACACACACACAGAGAGGGAATGAACAAATGTAGGTAGAAAAAAAAAAAGCAGAGAGAGAAAGGTAGACCCTAAATATATACAAGCATATAGTACTGAATTCTCATTACAACTAAATTTGACTCAAAACAGGGAAAAGGTTTCTCAGTATCCTGAGTCAGCATGTTCTATGTGGAAACATACAAAAAAGAAAAAAACAAAAACAAAAAACAAAAAAACCCCTACTATACCAAGTGGGGAATTTAATGGAATGAAGCATTTGGCAGCTTTCTACTGGCTATTACAATCAGTTGTCATAATAACAAGATGACTGAGAACTAAAATGAATGATCAGTAAACTAACCATGAACAGGCTCAAGTAAGAATCATAAGTTTTCCAGGCATAGTGGTACATGCCTTTAATCCTAGCACTTGGGAGGCAGAGGCAGGAGGAACTCTGTGAGTTCAAGACCATCATGGCCTACATAGTGAGTTCCACCATAGCAGGGCTACATAGTGAGAGACCTTGTCTCAAAACAACAACAACCCACCCCACCCAACAATGGACATGCCAAATGGACAGGGAAAGCCCATGAGGCCCCAGCCCTACACAAAGAACTAAGGTAACAAAGGAGTACTGAGAGCAGGGCAGTCTTGCCCAGGGAAGAGCACACCAATCTGTTATCCAACAGCAAAGGTCAGCCCTGAGAACATACATACAATAATATTGTAGCCCTTTCCTTATCAGTGGGAACTACATGCACCTAGAGATTTCTTTATGGTACCTTTTGTTCTTCTGTGAATTCAGAATTATTGTGTTGAGCTTGGGCCTCCTTCTGTAAGTGTCTTGCTAATCTGTAAGAAGAAAACATTGTTTAGAATTGAAAGCAAGCAAGCTATCTCAACAGCAGCAAGATGATACAGCTCAATCTTTTAAATACAGGGAAGGACAATGCTTTGTTGTAATAATGTCAGTCTCCCACCCTTAGACACAAACTATAAATACGCTACAATATTTTCACAACATTTTACTGGGCAGAACTGGAGCTAAGACAGTAAAGTAGAATGCTAGGCCCGAGGAAGGTCTCACAGAACATCAAATCCAGCTTTCCTTAGCACAGTTTCTTCTGCAACTAGCCAGAAGGCAGTTATTCAGATTCAGTATAGACTTTCCACCTGAGCACCAATAGCTGTACTGACTAGAGATGCTTTACCAATCTACTATCAACTTGCTGATTAGTCCAAATCCAAATTACAGCCATGACAAAGTACAAAGACTTTATCGAAATCTACTTGTTGAAGGTACTTGCTTTTGAAAAAAATAAAAATCCCAACATTCAAAAACAGAAACTACTGATTACCCAAATATCATCATACTGTAAAAACAAGCTATGGGCCAGAGAGAGGATTTCCATGAAGTCTCATGACCCTAATTCGATCCCCAAGGCCCACATAAACCAACTTTCCCAAGTTGCCCTCTGACCTCCACACACATGGTATACACATGCCTGCAAATAGCAGGTAGGCCCTCTGAGTGTTTTCAAGGTTGGATCAACGTTACTACTCTATTTGTTGAACAGTATAACAAAAAGGACTGACATTTAAAACACAGACACAGAGAAAGGTGGGGGAGAAGGAGAGGGGGAGAGGGGGAGAGGGGGAGGGGGAGAGGGAGGGGGAAGGGGAAGAGGGAGAGAGAGGAAGGAAGGGAGAGGGAGTGAAGGAGGGAGGGAGGTAGGTAGGGAGAGAAAGAGAGAGTGTCCAATTTGAGGAAAATGATTCGAATAAGGACTTTTCTTGAGAGATGGAAATGGCCAATAAGAACATGAAGAGATCCACATGACTGGTCCTAAGAAAAGGCATACCAAATGACCGGTAACGTTTCCCAACCAGAGATGTATCTACGTGATTTTAAAAATAAAACAAAAGGAAAAAATAACAGGTATTTGTGGGTATGGAAAAAAATCAGGACCCTTATTCATGGCTGATAAAAAAACAAACTGGTACCAATCGTATAAAAAGTTTGGTGGTTTGCCAAATAATTAACTACAGACTTACTACATGACCGAACAACTTTAAACTACTAGGTATACATACATCTCAAAGAACTCAAAATATATGTTCACATAAAATATTTTTATACACACATGCATTATTCACAACTGAAAAGTAGAAACTAAAATGTTCAATGTCTAATGAGTAACTAAATAAAATGTGGGACACCCATACAATAAAGGGTTTGTCACTACATCTAAAAAAAATATCTTGGCAGTTAAGAGCACGGTTATTCCTGCAGAGGAGCCAGGTTTAATTCCCAGCACCTACTTGGCAATTCACAACTACTGTTAACTCCAGTCCTAAGGGATAAGTTGCCCTCTTTTTAACCTCTGTGGACACCAGGCACACATGTGGTACATATACATACATATAGACAAAACACCTACACACAAAAGAAAAATTTTTTTAAAGAAATATTTAGCCAAAAGAAAGACTGAAATTAAAATAGCATGTTAAAATATGAACTTAAAAATGCCATGCTAAATGAAAGAGGCCACATTAAAAGTCTATGATTCCATTCACATGAGAAGTCCAGAATAACAAACCCATTGACACAAGAAAACAGTCAGGAGCTGCTTCTGCCTATTTATTTCCTCCCAAAGCTTTCCCCCAAAGTGTTATTCATAAACTTTCATGAACTTTATATGAGACGAGATATATGGAAAAACTAATATGGCAATTTTTCTTGTTCGGGGAACCCTTAGAACTTTATATGTGCAAGATAGTTCAGTGTTTAAAAACAAGCAAAAAGTCTGGAGGGTACACAAAGACTTACAGAGAAAAAAATAAACATGAAAAGATAGGCAAGAGTATTAGTATGTATCATTTGTGTAATGTAGATTGAAACCACAGTTAGGTATGCTATACACCCTCTAGAAGGGCTGTAATCAGACAGTAAGAAATGCTAGATACGTGGAAAAACTAACTTCCCACTGCTGGCAGAAATATGAAATGACATATATCCCTACTTTGGACAATAGTTTGGCAGGTTTCTTTTAAAAGTCACATATTTAGCATAAGGTCCAGCAATTCTACTTACTGGTGTGTAAAGGGATACATGAAAGGGATACAAATGCATGTACACATAAAGAATCCCACGGGCTGAGAGGAGGCTCAGTGGTTCAGCTCAGAGTGCATACTGCTCTTGAGGAGGATCCAAGCTAGGTCCCCAATATCCATGCAGGCAGCTCAGAGCTACCTGAAACTCAGCTCTAGGAGATCCAAATTTCTGCTCTCCAAATTTCAGGCCCCTGTACACACTTGTGCACACACCCCATAATTAAAAATAAAATATAATTTTGAGAAAGAACTGCGTGAAAATGTCTAGGGCAGCATTGCTGACAATAATCAAAAGTAGAGTGTCCACTAAGTAGTGAACGGGCACACAAAACATGGAACATGTACACAACATAACATTTTGTCTGTTAACGAAAAACATGAGACATGCTAAATTCATCTTAAAGATTATACTCAATAAGCCATTACAAAACTGAGTTAGGTGATTATTATATGAAATGTCCAGAAAAGACAACATTATGAAGACAGATCATAGATGAGCAGCTGTTAGGGACTCTCGGATGTAGCAAAGGGAGCACAAGGAACCTTTTGGAGGCGATGGAAATGTTCTAAATGAAGGGCAGTGACAGCTCCACAACCTGGTAAATTTAACTTAAAAAATCATTACATTGCACATGTAAAAGGTGTCAGTTTTGTGGTGTATAAGGTATGTCTCAATAGTTTTTAGTTGGTGGTGGTGGTAGTTTGTGTTTTTGAGACAGGGTCTCACTAAGTAGCCTTCCCTGGTTGGCTTGGAACTGGCTGTGTAGAAAATGCTAACCTCTTAACTTACCTGCCTTTCCTCCCAAGTGCTAAAATTCAAAATAAAAAAGCAACAAAAATTCTTTAAAAGTCTAGGCAAACACACACACACACACGCACGCACGCACGCACGCACGCACGCACATGCATATATGTGTGTATGTATACCCAAATTTCACATGAATGCAATCCTAAAAAGAAAAGTGAGGCCTGGTTATGTGCACTGAAAGAAAACCTACATGCTCTGGATAATTATATGAACAAATGAGAGAGTTGTTTATTGGTAGTGTAAGAAATTAGTCCAATAGACTGGAGAGACGGTTCCACAGTTCAGAGCACTTGCTGCACAATCCTGCAATGGGGGGTCTGTCAGCAGCCACGCAATTAGTCAAGTGTTCCTAGCATACCTGTCAACCCAGCACTGAGGAGGCAGAGACAGGAGCACCACTGAGGCATTGCTTCCAGCCTAGCAGAGAATACTCAGGGAGAGATTTTTCCCTCAGAAGGAAAGTGGAGTGATAGAGGGTGTCCACTGCACACACAAGTGCACATAACTCACATAAAAGCAAAGCAATCTACGTTATCCTACAAAGGCGCCCACAAGTAAAACAGGACTGCTCTCAGGAAGCGACTTAAGTACACTTTAAGCCCGTAAGTGACTGACAGGAACCTTATCGTCTCTATGGACAGAAATTAGTGTGTCTCAACCATCTACAGCGAAGAACTAGGTTTTCTTTTCACCAGTTCCAGGCAGATATTCTTCAAATAAAAGAAAAATTACTGTGGACAGGTTGAGATGACTCAATAGACAAAGTTGCCAAGTCTAATTAACCAAGTTAATCCCTGGGATAGACATGACCTCCACATATAAGCACCAGGCACATATGCGATGTGTAAAAACATATCCAGCCAAACCACTCACACACATAAGTTTAAAAACAAAATATAGTATTCATAAATTGAGAGTACATAAAAAATCCCTCCAACATGTCCCCCATATGTTGTATGACTATGAAGACAGTATGGCCACCCAATCAAAAGGCCTAATTACTGTAAGCCGCTCCCTTCATTCTTGGTATCTGGCCAGTGACTACTTGTTCACATTACCATGATCTTCAACTGGCCTCCTTGGCTTCTGTCTTTCCTCTCAAAGAATGTGTTTTAAAAAAAAAAAAATGAGAAAAAGCAACATGTTTCTATTTCTGGTAAATTAGAAAGATGCAAACTCTTGGCTTCATTTATGTGTAGCCTGAAAGTTACAAAGTTTGGCCTAATCACCACATTTCTACTGAAATCTGACAATGTAGTTTTATAACAACCAGAAGAGTATTCTGCAGCTCTCTAGTACAGTGTTCAGTGTGGAGACTCAACAAAGGATTTACATGTGCCTGTTACTCTCATTCCCACTAAGCAGCCTGCATATTCAATTTTCCTTTGTAATTTCAATTAGACATGGTATTCTTCTCTCTCCATTGTGAGGTCTGCTGACCAGTACCAACAGCTGCTAGGTCCCACTGTATCACAAATGAGAGGTGGCCTTACATTTCAGCCTATGACACTTTCATTTACTATAGAGGGTAATACTCACAGATGCCCATCAGCTAACTGATCAAGGTATAGAAGGGCACATTCTCCAACAATGGAGGGAATCTTGACATTCGTCCAGTTTATTTACAGAATTTCTCTACCATTGTCTTATCAAATAAAACACTTTATTATTAACTCATATACCAGCAAAAAGGCACTTAAGTTATAAAACCAAAATCAAATAAAACCCAAGACAACCCTCCCCCATCCCCACAGATTTCAAAGGTATCATGTTGTGAATCCAGTTTTCTAATTTTCTAAAAAGAAAAAGAATTCCATCCCTAGTGGGCAGTTACAAAAACAAATAAAATCAAGTGAGAATCCAAAATATATGTTAGTAGTTGTCTGACATAGCAAAACACCCAGAGCACTGGGTTCTTAAATCTAGAGACCACTCTATTAGTTAAGATGGGCAGAGAATATCTATATATCCAAATCTTACAGACTAGACAAGTAGCTATTGTAGGGATAGGAGTTTTGTACCAATCCTGTATTCTTTCCAGAAAGGGAGATGAGAATGGTTTCAGTTTGAGAAACCTCCAACAATAACTTACTCTAAAACTGAAAACTAATGGTAACGGTTTGCAAACAATAGCATTTTAACAGCCAGTTACTTTTAGTAGGAAGTCCAAGAAACTAAGTGAGATATTAGTTTTGATCTTTTTTTCAATTGTAAAAGCATCCCTAAAGCTTTAGTGCTAGGCAACTGAAAGACTCGGGTGGATGAGGGAAACCAGTCCTCACATGTACCCTGAGGCTATCTATACATTGTACACAGGAAAAGGGGGAGGAACCCAAAGAGGGAGTGGTGGCTTCTGTGCTTGGTCTATTAATTCACATTTTGCTCCCCTCTATTCACATCCTGCACGGACTCCACCCAAAGCAGTCAAGCGAGAGGGTGGGTGGGACTCACAGCCTAGCAAATAACAGTCCCAGAAATCGAAAACGAAATCGAGTTGGAATTGTGAAAACACCGCTCATCAGAAAGAGGGGTGGAGAAGGAGCAAGAGTATATCGAGTAGGGACCCTTCTCTTGGCAGGAGGGATCCTTGGCCCTTCCCGGGGGCAACCTCTACTCCCGCGCTAGCACATCCTTCCTCTCCTACACGTGGAGAGTGGAAGACACACACGCAGAACAAGGCCACTCATCCTGGAACGTGGGCGGAGAGCATAGAAGTATTCCCTGGGGATTTTCAAAGACAGATTTTTTTTCCTGGAGGGGTGGCAACCTGGGAGAGGCGACGGAAAAGAAAGGAGACTGCCTTCGGTGAGAAGGCAGTGAGAAGCTTGATGGAAAGGAGAGGCAGTTAGGGCCCCAGCTACCTGTTGAATGGACCCAGCCCTGTGCAGAAGAAGAAAGATGCGAGAGCTTTCCCGGAGGGCGGGCGGGTGGTCCCTAAGCAGGCAGAGCGGGGCCCGTGGAATCTCAGTCCTGGTGCCTGCGGGGGCCCCACCCCAAGAAGCCTGCGCTGCGGGACACGGGGATGCGAGACCCGGGCAGAAACAAGGAGAGGCGACCCGCCTGGCCAGCTCCCGCGTTTAGTCACTCACATCTGATACTCGTCTATCGCCTCCACCAGCTGGCCCCAAGAGTCGAAGTCGGCGCCTCTCCTAAGACTGGCGCCCCAGCGCTGCAGCAGACTCCGGGTCACCTCCGACATGGCCGGTCCCCGCCCCGGCCCCCTCCCGCCCCTACCCCAGCAAGGCCAGGCTCTAGGGCGCCATCCTCCCCGGGCTTGGCCCTGACATTAACAGGGCCAGGAGGAACCGCTAAGGCCACCACCGCCACCCGCCGAGGAGCCGCCCAAACCCATTTGCCGCCACAGCCAAACTTTGCAGCTCCAAGGCGGCCGCCCCGCCGACGCCACGCCCCCTAGCCACGCCCCAGTTAGGTTGAGGCCGCCCCAACCCGCCGGGGCCGCCATAGCTACAGAGGCATTCGGCCTTGATTTGGGGACCCCAGGCCACATCCCTCCCTCTTTAGGGCCCAGACAGAAGCTCGAGAGGTAAGAGCAGACAAAGTTTAGAAAGGGTAAGGAGACAGAGAGAACCAACGGGGCAACAGCGCAGCGGATCCCGCCCCTCAGAGACACGCTCGGCCGCCTCCGCAGTTGTCGCGGGCTCCAGTCACGTGACGCCTGCTCTCGGTTGGCACCACTTCCGGCCGCTCTAGCCCAGTTATCTCGGTGCTACCGGCGCCTTCCTTGTCTCGCTGGCGGACTCCGTTCCACCTAACCTTTCCTTCAGCAGGAAGAGTGGCCTTACGGACTCTGAGGTCCCCGGTAAGCTTGTCAGGGAGCATAGGAGCTTGTGATCTCCCTCCCCTCTGGTCCCTGACTTCAGTAGGCGGGTCATCCCCTTCACTACCATCATCCTTGGATGGTAGTCAGTGGAAGAACCGATGGTATTAGCAGCTAGATCGGCCGACTGCCTCGCCAAGCGTCGGCTTTGGCTGCTGTTAGAGGGCTTATTACATGCGGAACAGTGGCTTGGCAATCATCTGCTTGTCCTTCCGAGGTTGACAGGATCGGGGTGCCACCCTAAGGCCTGATCCCGACCCTGGAGGCGGGTCGTGGGGTCGCGGCCGGCCGACTCAGTAGGACACCGGGAGGAAGAGGCCGGGCGGTAAACAGGAAGTGGGCGCGGGCAGTGTCTAGACGACTGGTACGCTCTGGGGGCACCGGGAAGCTCCCGAGTGTGGAGGGGCTGTCAGGCGGCCCGGTAGTCTTGTGGAGATCGGCAGGTGACATTCTTGATTCTGGGTTGTATTTGGGGCTCCGAAGATGGGTGTGTCTGTCGTTCTTCGACCCCTAACCTCAGAGTTCTTGAAACCCGAGGAGGAGTACCAGGTCGTCAGAGCGTTTTGAGGGATGGAGCAGAGCACTGTCATTAAAACACACAGTCGCGGAAATTTTATTTTCACAAATTTCCCTAGAGTGTGGTAGGCTCACCCAGTGCCGCATTTGTGTAAGTTTTGAAGGTGATCTGTATCGGTGCTGTTTTGGTGATACATTATGAAAGGGTTTGTTAAATGGTTTGAGTCCTAAGTGAATCTGCCCAGGTTTTCACAGAGTATATAATGCATTCTCTGTTCGTTAAATAGTTGTTGCTTCCCCAAACCAGTTTTGCCATGAGTAAGCCTAACCGGAGTGGTGCATAATGTAGATATTTGGGAACACTGTACCCATCCACCCCAACACTTTCCCCCCAATAAAGGCTGATTGGAAAGCTGTGCGATTCCTTTAAATAACATGTGCCTTATCAGAATTTCTTCTGGAATCTAATGAGGTGTGTGAGGCTTTGGCTTGGAGCCTTCCTGTGTATTAAATGCATTACCTACCCAGGAGCTTTCAGGGAAACACACACACACACCAGTTTTTTTTCTTTTTGCTACAACTTTGTAAGTTAACATTTCATTGAGGTTTTAAAAATGTTTTTGCATTCACAATGGAAACTGATCAGTTTATGATAAAAATACTCTCAGCAATTTTATACCCAACACATTTATTAGAGAACAGAAGGTTTCCACCAAGGTACTTTGGTGCCAACAATATGTGGAAAATAAAAAGAATATAAAAACCTATTTATTTCAAGTAGACTTGGTATTAATGAAGGGATCCATTTGACTCTGTTAAGGATATAAGGAAGGTTCATTTGGTCCTGAACCTTCCTGTTTGCAGCCATTCAACCAAAGCCTCAACTTTGCTTCACAGAAGTGTAATCTGGAAGCCCTCAAGTGTCAGCAGCTCAGGCTTTCCCCCAGACCAGTGAGAACACATACAAGACTCATACCTCTAGGTGATTTTTGTTTAATAAGTATTAAAGTTTAAATATCATTGCTCTTCCATATCTTATCCCTGAAGTTATTATGAACAAAATTTTCAGTTTTCTCATACAGCCATAATCTAAGTGTAGACTGTCAAGACAAAATTTATTTGTTGTGTGTTATATTTATAGATGCATGTTTTATGTATAATGACTTACACATAAAATGTATGTATCTTGTAAAATAGCCAGTTATTACTGGGTTCTTTTCTACTTAATGGTTCTTTGTGTTTTCTGGTTGTAGAGCACATCTTGTGAAAATGACCCATTGGTTTCATAGGAACCCATTAAAAGCTACAGCTCCTGTGTCTTTTAACTACTATGGTATGATCACTGGTCCTCCCGCTTCAAAGATTTGCAAGTAAGTGTTGTTGCAGTTTACAGAGTGTTGGTTGGGCGATGAGTCAAGGTACTTTGTGAAGGTCCATGGTCAGTCCAGAGATGTGTACTGTGAATTCCTAACATTATCTTATAATAATTTTGTATTTTATCATTAACAAATGAAGATCAGATCATGGAATTTTTAAGCTTTGGTTGACATCTAGGCCGAGTGCTTAATTTTAGATCAGTAAATGAACTCCAGAAGGCCTAAAGCAATAATAATCAAAATCAAACTCTATATTTCAACAGGTCCATAAGATAGAATATGATCCTTTAATGGGCCAGAGAGTAAATTATTTACGTTCCTAGCAGGGAGAAATTCCTGTGGTTTGAAATAGTCTTCAAAGTAGTGATATAGGAGAAAGGACTTGAGCTGAGGTTCACATAAATTGTCTAACTTAGATTGGGAGTTGGCAAAATATGCTGTGTATGTGTGTTCCATCACCCACGGCTCAACATGCAGAATGTTAAGTTCATCTAAACGGCACAAATTAAGGAAAGTATGCCTTTAAAATATGTGATTTAGGCATAGTCATGAGACTGAGTTTGGATCCCTAACATTCACAAAAAAAAAAACCCACTGGACAAGATGTGTAACTCTGAACTGCAGCACTGGGAGGTGTTTCTGGAGACAGGCAGAGCCAGGAGCTCCCTGGCCAGCAAGTTTAGCCAAAACAGCAAGTTTTCTAGATTCAATGAGAGACCCAGACATCCAACCCTGGCTCATGAACACTAGCATACGTGTACTTGTGCGTGCGCACTAACTTGTAGTGAGGAAATTTACAAATGGCTTTGGAAATATTCAGACTACAATATACTATACATGCTGTGTGTTTGCAATTTAAATTAGTCTTCAGCAGCTTACACTTGTTTTAAATGTCTTAACTCAGTGCTATCTAGTGGGATTTCTGAAACTCACAGCTTCCTGGGTTATATGTGGATGTTGATTAGAGATGGTGTAGATAGATCTAGGAGAGGAAGTCACTGAAGATGTGAGAATAGAGATCTCAAAAGTGAAAAGCAGAAGGCCAAAGACTGGCAATTTGTAGGTGAGAGAAAACTGGGGACATAGAGAAGAAATGTTAACCAGGAGGAACATCTCAAAACTAGAGCGCTCACTATGACCGTGACTCATCTTGACCGTAGGGTGAAGGAATTGCAAGAAGAAAAGGTATTTTAAACTAATGGTCATATGGTTTTGCATCCTCTGGAGATTTTATATATATATATATATGTATGTATATATATATATATATATATATATATATATGTATATATGTGTGTGTGTGTGTGTGTGTATTTGTGTGTGTATATGTATATATGTATATACTGTAAGAATGAATACATATGTTAGATATTTTGTGTGTAGTGCCAAATCTAAAAATTCAAAATAATTATTAATTAAAATTATACATAAGTATATTAAATTTCTGTTTTTTCCAAAACAATTGGCTAAATAATGAAAATGAATATTAAATGCACTTAGTCATTTGTGTTAATGGAGACAGGTCTTCAGTAGACTGAGTGATTGAAACTTGGCTTGACTTGTAGCTAAGGCTCCTCCTTGCACCTTTTGGGCACTGGAATGACAGGTGGTGTGGCCAGGCCTGGTCAGTTTTTCAAACTTGCTGTATATTTTTATTGCACAACTGGGTTTTATTGCACAATTGGCATTGCTCCTTTAATTGGACTAAGTTTTATTTTTTTTATAACTTCTGAATCACTTGTTACTAGAAACTTCATTTATTTTTAACAAGAAGGTAGCAGTGGGTCTGTGGGTGTTGTTCTCTTACATTGAAGCCTCTGGGCTGTTTTTACATAGTCTTGGAAACACGACTTACTTACTTTACTGTCTGTTGATGTAAGTGATTTGAGATCCGCCAGGACTCGGCTCCTCGAACTGTTCACTGATTTGAGCTGTAATCCAGAAACGATGAAGAATGCAGCAGACTTGTATTTCTCTCTTTTACAAGGTTAGTCACCACTATAAACTTGAGCATTTTTAAAAACCAACCATGTGGAAGTAGACACTTAACTTTTCAGATTAAGACAGATTAATCTCCCGGGCTATTTTTGGAATGCATGGGTCTCAGAATGTGACATTGTAGTGGTGGTGCATGATCTTCCTAATATTTTGAAAATTGGATATGCACACATTTTATATTCTGTTACCAGGAGAATGTGTAAAATGTAAAAGGGAAAATGGTACCAGAAGTGTCATTCCAGCACCTAGAGAAGTAATTGCATGAATATATTTTGGGGGTGGAGGGGTCACTGTTTGAGACAGGTTTTTTCTGTGTAGCCTTGGCTGTCTAGAAATTTGCTTTCTGCCCTGGCTGGCCTCAAACTCACAGAGATCCCCTGCCTCTGCCTCCCAAGTACACTTGCTAGGAGTGAATAATATTTTAACCAGAGCACATAATATTTGTTCCACCCTAAAGTATGTTGCATCTTTTTATAGGTTTCATAAATTCAGTGGGTGACTCTACCCAGGAAAGCAAATTACGATACATTCAGAATTTCAAGTGGACCGATACATTACAAGGACATGTTCCAAGGTGAGCAGGGCTGATGAGGCCCTAAATCCAAGTCTGTTTTTAACTATTTAACTGGTATATTTGAAGAAGAAAAATAGAAGACTGACAAACATTTTCACTTGCTGGGACACTAATTAAAACATTGACTTAAACTAAGGTATGTACTATTAAATTTAAAACTGTTTCTACCAAACAAACATCTATTTTTGAGATAACATGAATATTAACTTTATACACCTTTGTTTAATAGCACCCAGTTTGTAATCCAAAACTGGCTTCATAATTATGGTGGTTATGCTAATAAACTGAGCACCGGGGAAGCCTGAGGCAGGAGGATTATGATCTTGAAGCCAAGCTGGGCAACAGAGCAAGTCTTTGTCTTTTTTGGGAAAAAAATTTTAAAAAAAAAAAATATATATATATATATATATACATATATATATATACATATATATATATATGTATATATATATATATATATTATAAAAAATTAAGTAATATAACCTTAAGTAGTATCCAATACTCAGTACACATGAACTATATACTTGATTGCTTCATACTTAGAAATTATGCTACATATGTGTTTGTGTCAAGACAGTCTGACTCTATGTCAGTGCCCTTAATTTCTCATGTAGCTCAGGCTAGCCTGGAACTCATGGCAGTCCTCCAGACTAAGGCTCCAGAGTACTGGGGTAAGCACCACACCCAGTAGAAAAATAACTTTTTATAGTCCATGGTGTCTTAGGGTTTTAGTGTTGTAAAGAGACACTATGACCATGGCAGCTCTTGAAGGAAAATGTTTAATTGGGACTGGCTTACAGTGTTAGAGGTTTAGTCTGTTATGGTGGAAAACATCACAGTGTGCAGGCAGACATGGCACTGGAGAAGGAGCTAAGAGTTCTACATCTTGATCCACAGGTAGCAGAAGGGGACTGTCAAACCCCGCCCCCATGATGATAGACTTCCTCCAACAAGGCCATACCTACTCCAACAAGATCACATCTAATAGTGCCACCTCTGTGACCAAGCATTCAAACACAAGAGTCTGGGGGTGGGGGGGACATACCACCACAGATAGTCTACTGTTTAGATTGTGCTATTGAAATCGAGTGTTCTAAAACAAGGTTGTAGCTTAATAGTAGACACCTAGCATGTGTAATGCCCTAGATTTGAGCCTCAGAAACACACACACATACTCACTCGCAAACAAGAAAAGATAGTTATTCATACGCTGTCATATAAATTAGGAAAGCCAGGGCCAGTGAGGTGGTCCATTGAGTAAGGGTGGTTGAGTACAAGCCTGCTGACCAGAGCTTGCTCCCCAAGAACCACGTGGTAGGAGAGAACCAACTTCTGCAAGTTGTCCTTCGATGCCCACACATGCGCATGCTGTGGGGACATGCGAGAGCGCGCGCCCATGCGCACACACACACACACACACACATGCACGCACGCAGGCACGCATGCATGCACGCACACGCACACACACATTTCAGATTCCATCCTAAGTTTTCTGACTTTGAGGACGAGTCTCAGAAACATAGTTCTACTGCTCTTCTGTGTGGCTTTGGGAACTACTTGTCATGATTATTACCGTGAGGTACATAGTTCATACTTGTGCAGATTAATCTTTTGTCAGCTTCATATAAATGAGGGAACTCAGCTGAGAGAATGCCTCCATCAGGTGCCTGTGTGGCATTTTCTTGGTGAATGATTCATATGAAGATGTCCAGCCCACTCTGGGTGTTACCACCCTGGGCAGGTAGTCTTGGGTTGTATAAAAAAGAAGCCAAGCAAGCCACAGAGAGCAAACCAATAAGCAGTGCTCCCCATGGCCTTTGCTTCAGTTTCTGCCTCCAGCTTTCTGCCCTGAGTTTCTGTTCTGACTCCATGTTGTACTCTAAGCTGTAAGATGAAGTAATGCCCTTTCTTTCCTCATGTTGGTTTGTTTGTTTGTTTGTTTGGTTGGTTGGTTGGTTGGTTGGTGGTGTGTGTGTGTGTGTGTGTGTGTGTGTGTGTGTGTGCGTGCGCGCGCGCATATTTCAGCAAATAGAAAGCAAAAAGACAATGATAGACCATTATATTTAGATTGTTAGTTTCTGTATCATGTGTTCCAGTCACATTTTTGTTTGTTGGTTTGTTTGTTGGTTTGTTGTTATTTTGGTTTTTTGTTTGTTTTTGTTTTTTGAGACAGGGTCTCACTATGTAGCTAGCTCTAACTGTCCTGGAACTCACTATGCAGACCAGTCTGGCCTCAAACTCACAGTGATTCACCTGTCTCTGCCTCCTGAGGACTAGGACTAAAGGTGTGAAAGACTAACCCCAGCTTCTTAATTTTTTATATTATCTTGATAATTTCTTTAAAATTACTGCATTTTATTTATTAGGTATGTGTGTGGTCATGTGTTTGTGCCTGCATGTCTTAGTGGGTATGTGAAATAATAACATGCAGGATTCCCAGGGGTTGAACTCGGGCCATCAGACTTATCAGCAAGAGCCTTTACCTGCTATGCCAGGAAGCTTTGTATAGCAGTATCATCAGAATTTACAGAACTTAATGATTTCATTTGTAATTCCAGTGCCCAGCAGGATGCTGTTTTTGAACTGATTTCCATGGGATTTAATGTAGCACTGTGGTATACAAAATATGCTTCAAGATTGGCTGGAAAAGAAAAGTAAGTTAGAAAGCAAAGGTCACATGTGTCTTTGTTATTTTTAAATATACCAAATTTAAGTCTAGGCTATCTATTACAAGGTTCCATTTGAAGTCAGTAGTAGAATTCTTGTTTCATACTCATGCACTACAGGCGTGCGAGCTTAGTCTTTGTTTTGTAAATTTGTATTTGTTGTTATTTGGGTAGGAGAGGGGCATATATACGTAAGTTCATGTGGAGGTGAGAGGTCAGCTCTGTGGAGTATTTTCTCTCCTCCTACCTTTACGTGGGTTTCAGAGATCCATCTCAGGTTGTGTAGCGAGCCATCTCTTCACCTCTGTACTCTGGGACGAAAATGTTCTTAATCTTGTTACATGGTAGAACTAAGTAAGGCCCCAAACCAAGAAGTAATTTTTAAAATGTGAATATTCGACTATATTCAACATCTATAAACAAAGCCAGTCATGTTTCCAGATGCCTTTAATCCCAGCCCCCAGGAGGCAGAGGGTGATGAATCTCTGAGTTTGAGGCCAGCCTGGTCTACAGATTAAGTTCCAGGACAGCCAAGGCTACACAGAGAAACCCTGTTTTGAAAAGCCAAAAGAAACAAATAAATAAAATATATAAATACTGGGCTGGAGAGATGGCTCAGTGGTTAAGAGCACTGACTGCTCTTCCAGAGATCCTGAGTTCAATTCCCAGCAACCACATGGTGGCTCACAACCATCTGTAATGGGATCTGGTGCCCTCTTCCGGTGTGTCTGAAGACAACTACAGTGTATTCACATATGTAAAATAAATAAATCTTATATATATATATAATATATATACTGTATATATATATATATATATACTGTATATATATATATATATACTGTAAGCAATAAACAAAGATTAAAACAATAACAGAATTAGTTAACAAAATTGCAGTTCATTATAAGTTGTCCAGTTTTAAATGTGTCCTCTCTAATAACATCAAATCAACTGAAAGTAAAAGACGGGAAAAGGCAATTTATAAAGGAGAGAGATGGAGGCTTAGATGCATATAAAAAGGTGTTCAGAGGACTGAAGAACTGGACACTAGAGTCAGTGAGGTAGCTCTATAGCAGAGGTGCTTGCCACCTGACAGTACAAGCCCCAGTATGCCTCAAAACCCACAAACAGACGAAAGGGGAAAGCTGAGCCCACAGACTTTCCTGGAAGCTCATGTATATGGAGGAAATATCAGTGTTTTCTTAAGAATTGTAAAGTAAAATAACACAACTGTTGTAATAACTAACATGGATAAGAATTAAGAAACTGGCCGGGCAGTGGTGGCGCACGCCTTTAATACCAGCACTTGGGAGGCAGAGGCAGGCGGATTTCTGAGTTTGAGGCCAGCCTGGTCTACAGAGTAAGTTCCAGGACAGCCAGGGCTACACAGAGAAACCCTGGCTTGAAAAACCAAAAAAAATAAAAAGGATTAAGAAACTGGCAAATTAGCTATGATTCATCCATTCATCCATAATAATAATATGTAGCCATTTAAAAACGAATCATATTTGCTGATATAAAATGATACAAATGACTGGACCAGTGTCTATAACTACCATGTGTGTTAAGTTCATAATAGTTTGTGTTTGTTTATGACAGAACAATTTGGAAAGAAAATAAAATCATTTAGCATTTATTTCTAGGCAAGGTCTCTATTCATCTGCAGAGTATTGGGATATGTTTCACGTGATTTTTTATTTTTTTAATGTCAAATTTTTTTTTTAAGAAGAAAACTAATAATAAACACAGATAACTAATTTGTTTTTCTGATGTGTTTAAATTACATGTCTGTGTGGATGTGTGCATATCCATGTGGAGGTCACTGGAAGTAGAGTCAAAGGCAATTGTGAGCCACCTGGCATGAGTGCTGGGAGTTGAGTCTCCTGCAAGAGCTGTCAGTGCTCTTAGCCACTGAGCCATCTCTCCAGCCTTAGTGTTCTGATAGTGCATTTTAGCTTTTATAATGATAATGATAATTGGCTTTTAGTTCCAGAAATAAGATTCATCCTCTAACTAACTTAACCACTGTCTTAAAGCATAACAGAAGATGAAGCAAAAGAAGTTCACCGAAGCCTAAAAATTGCAGCTGGGATTTTTAAACATTTAAAGGTAAAGTGGGAAGGGGGCGGGGGCCATTAATTCTGAAGCTGTGTGGAGGGATTAGTAACTCCATTGTGTCACAGGAGGTAGTTCAGTCTCTCCAGTGACTGCAGGGAGTTGGTTCAAGAACAGACTGCCCCTTCCACATCTCCATAGCAAAGTCCAGATACACAAGTGTCTTTTCTAAAATGATGGGGTCCCTGCATGTAAGCCATGCACTTCCTGTATACTGTAAACCATCTCTGGTCTAGCACAGTGTAGTGCTGTGTTAGTACTTGTTCTTCTGAATTGTCCAGGGAAATGTCTGTACAGACTCAACATGGATACAGTCTTAGGTGACTGTGCAGAGGCGGGGAGTGCTCGTATCTGAGCTACAGCCAAATGCTGAGTTAGTAGCTCGCTGCTAACTCATAATGAGAAATTCTAAGTTGTAATATTCTGCTTCCTTTTCTGTCTCTTTACCCTGGGTAAAACAAAAATAGATAAATTAATGTCTGTGCTGTTGCACATTGCTCTCTGCAGTTGCCAGGAGCAGTCACAATTCCACAGAACTAACCCAGGTTGTACTCCTGGTCTCTCCCTGGCTAGCCAGTCATTGCATGCTAATTGTGTCAGATAGTTAGATGTTAATGTTACTATACCAGTACATTACATTGTGTTGGTAAAAAAATTTACCCAGGACCTAAATTTTGTTGTTGGGTTTCTTATAAAGTTCACTTTGAATAATCACGCCCTCACCTCGCCTGTGTGCTCACAGCTGGCAGCTTGGTCTGTCCGCTTAGGTTCCCAGTGAGTCTGTAATTTGAATGTTTTAAAAGTTGTATCTTTTCACCTTGACAACAGTGCCTCTGTACTTTCTTTCTAGGAAAGTCATATACCCAAACTTCTTACGCCAGCAGAAAAGGGGCGGGATTTAGAGGCTCGGCTCATTGATGCTTATGTCATTCAGTGCCAGGCCGAGGCTCAAGAAGGTATCCTAAATACTGTAAGGTGTTTTCTGTTTGTTTGTTTGTTTGTTTTAAGAATATTTATATTGGTTTTTAATTCTAAGATTTAGCCATATTAGATTTTAGGTTTTAAAAATTGTGAGGGTTATTATCTTTAACATTTCCTTTGCTGTCTGCAGGAGACTTCCTTCTTGCTGATGCTCCTTAAAGGCTTTTGGCTTCATACCTTTTTGACAGCATTAATGTTAATCTTTGGGTTTTCTTTTTTAAGGTTTATTTTTAGGCATGAGCATGTGCATGTGTAGGGTTATGGTAAGCATTCAGGTGCCTTTGGAGGTTAGAAGAGGACCCCAAATCCAAAATGCGTGTTAGAAACTGAAGTTGGTCCCTCTGAAAGAGCACAATGTGTCAGCCATTGCTCTGGCTCCAAACGCTGATTCTTTGACTCATCTTTCTTCGTGTTTTGTGGTTATTGTTTTTCTTCCACTCACTAACTTACATTGAAGTCTTCATCTTTCAGTTGCAGAAAACAGTAGAATAACTTCCCAAGCTTTTCCTCTGTATTTCAAAATGAAGTGCTTTGAAAGTGTGTTTCTTTATGTCATGATATTTTATAGTACTGCTGTGTTCTTGGCTAATAATTGGCTAGTTTTTTAAGGATACTGAAAATCAGTGCCTTTTGTTTACATTTTCTTATAAATTGTTTACATTTCTTATAAAATGTTTACATTTTCTTATAAATTGTTACACTAAAACTTATTTTTAAAAAATCTATGAAAATTTGAAAACAGACCATCAGGTTGTCTTTGCTGTTATGACTGAACTTCCCATGGAAGGATGTGGACTCAGAGGATGTAATTAGTGTGTGTTGGTTACAGTAACAATCGCCCGAGCAATTGAACTGAAGCATGCTCCGGGACTGATCGCTGCACTTGCATACGAAACGGCCAGCTTCTACCAGAAAGCAGGTGAGCTCACTGGCTTGTTACACTCACAGGCCTTAGATTTTCATATTTATTTGATTTTTGTTAAAAAAAAAAAAAGTGAAGAAAAGATTCTCATATTTTCCATTACAACACCAGAATAAAGTCTTTGGGCTTTTGGCCTTGTTTAAAATAAGAGACCAGGCCTGGTGGCACAGCTACTCCGGAGGCTGATGTAGGAGGGTTGTACCAAGGCCTATCTGGGCTACAGAGTAAGATCAAGGCTAACCTGGGCAATTCGTCTTGAGAATAGGGACCCAGCTCTGTGGTTAAAGTGTTGCCATAGGAGCATCAGGATCTAAGTTCGATCACTAGGACATAAAAAAGCCAAGTGCAGTGGCCTGTGCTTGTGGTCTGAGAGCTGAGGAGAAGGGGTCCGAGGGGATCCCTGTGGTTTGCTAACCAGCCTCGGTCCATCAGTAAGTTCCAGGTAAAGTGAAGAGATCTTGTCTCAACACACAAGATGAATAGCCTCCATATAAGGCACAGGAATGACATGCTCCCCTCAGACACAGATGTGCATATATACCATGTTAATTAATTAATATGTTCTAAGTTAATATATGAGGAGCTTGAAATTCAGCTAGGAGTAGAGCACTGTCTCAGTCCCCAGAGCTTCCCAGCTCATGTTTCCACCAGTTATGTCCAGTCATATGTAGCCTTTGGTTTGTATGGTCTTTGTAACTATCTTATGTAAGTATGTACATTCATATGTGTGTGTGTGTCTGTAGTTAGTTTTTAAGACTGAGTCTCTCTGTATAGTCCTGGCTGTCCTAGAACTCACTAAGTAGACCAAACTGGCCACAACCTCCAGAAATCCACGTGCCTTTGCCTTCCAAGTACTAAGACTAAAGGCATGCAACACCCGCCCAGATCTTTATAACTGTTTCACAATTCTTCACGTTATTGAGATTAGATAGGACAGTACAGTGTCATTTGACCACCTGTAACTTGACTGTAGCATGTGAAAGGTGGGAACCAGACTTGGCTCCTGTGATGTGGGAAACTTGCTTAGGTTTATGTTTGGAGGCTGGTTACTGTTTTACTTGTTGAGAGGTAATAATAAATTCCAGTCTGGGGAAGAAGTCAGTCATGATGTAAGGTACAACATCAGTGGTGTAAGGAACTGAACAGTGGACGTGCTAGTGAAGGTTTGCAAGAGGAAGGTGGCTTTTTAGTTTCATCTCGAAGCAAACTGAGTCTGATTTGATTGGATTATAATTCTGAAAAACAATTCCCAAGCTCACACATGAGCTTGCTGTGTGATGGAAGAGGCTGGCTCAGTGTTTAAGAAGAAATGATCACAGGCTTTGGAGGAAATGAAGACAGGTTTGACAGTTATAATAAAGTTGAAATTAAGGATTACGTGAGCACGTGTGGACACCTGAGTGAGTGACTGTGTAGTTTTCATGCAAGGTTCAGTAATGGTTGACTGGATATGAGTTGTTTCTGGCAGGCAGATAGATGTTATGTGCCTGGCTATCTTACATACAGTTTTAAAGTTTTGATATAAATACTTGCTTTGAAATCCTTAGTTTCGTCACATTTTGTCATTAACTTAAAGCTACATTAGCCATCAAATTGAAGAGGTATTTAAGTTGTTCAAATATGTAATTATGGGGAAATAAACCATGTTTAGTATTTAGTGTTGTTGTTTTTTTAATGTGTGAAAGCTTGAGTTTAGACTCGACAGCAGTCTGCTTTTAGCACAAGAACACAGGAGCTAATAAGCAATGCTCCAGTGAAACGGGGTGAAATGATACTTTGCTTTTTAAAATGTAACTTTAGATCATACTTTGTCCAGTTTGGAGCCTGCACACTCTGCTAAATGGAGAAAGTACCTTCACTTGAAGATGTGCTTCTACACGGCTTATGTAAGTGCCAGTAACCCTGCAGACAGTGAGCACACTCTCTCCACAGTAACACTGCAGACAGTGAGCCCAGCAGACAGTGAGCCCAGCAGACAGTGAGCCCTGCAGACAGTGAGCCCTGGGGACAGTGAGCCCAGCAGACAGTGAACCCTGAAGACAGTGAGCCCAGCAGACTGTGAGCCCAGCAGACAGTGAGCCCTGCAGTGAGCACAGCAGACAGTGAGCACAGCAGACAGTGAGCCCTGCAGACAGTGAGCCCAGCAGACAGTGAGCCCTGCAGTGAGCCCAGCAGACAGTGAGCCCTGCAGACAGTAAGCACAGCAGACAGTGAGCCCTGGGGACAGTGAACCCAGCAGACAGTGAGCCCTGCAGACAGTGAGCCCTGCAGACAGTGAACTCACTCTCTCTAGCCCATTCTCCCCTCACCACTAATCCTTAGCAACTCACCAGTGACAGGCAGCCCTCAGTAAATGTTCACTGACAGGAGTGGGTGGAAGGAATTGTAGACCCGGAATTGCTATATCCAAAACAAAGGCTGGAGACATGGGAATTCTCTCAGTTATTTCATTCTGTCTATTTGGAAGGACAGCAACAAATTCTCCTCTTAATGGCCTGAAGAAGGCTCAGTAGGTAAAGCACTAGCACAGCAAGTGTGAAGACCTGAGTTCAGATCCCCAGAAGCCAGGTAAAGCTGGTGTACATCTGTAATCCCAGCAGCTCTACAAGGCAGAGAAACCAGCAGCTAGCCTTGCATCCCTCACAGCAGACAACAGGACACCCTGCCTCATTCACGCCTCCTCTACTCACACTGATTTTCTTGGTGGTTTTTGGTTTTAATTTTAAGGTATACCACACAGTGTATATCTCTTAGGTGAAAACCACCAGTATGTGCCTTTTAGAAGTTCCTTACCAGTTAATTAAACCACAAACTTGTTCTAAGATTGTTAGCATGCAAGATGCAGTTAAAACCCTTTTCAGAGTTAAATGAGTATTTTTATCCCTTATATGTCATAATGTTTTCTAACTCACTGCTGCCCAACACCATGTGTCTACATCAACAGGTTTTAAAGAATGCATCGCACTGTTGCATTTTTCTTAAAACCTGTGGTCCTTGCTAGGTGTGGTGATATGTACCTGTAACCCTAGCATTTGAAGGTGAGGCTGGAGGGTCCTGAACCCAGTCTAAATTTCAGCAGACTCTGCTGCAAGGGACACACACACACACCACCTTGCTCTCCCTTTACATATTCATAACAAATCATTTACTCCTTCATTTACATCTGTCCTCACTTTTAAAAGAAGTTCAGCCACCAGGTTTTCTCTCGGAACATGATTAGAAACCTACTTTGCCTCGGGGCTGGACCTAGTTCTACCTTTTGTTTGGACAGAGGTGTGGGGTGGGGCTTACCTCAGGGAAATGGTATGAAGGATTACATCAATAATCCGAGCAGTGACTGACAGTGCCTAACTGACATGTAAGTGTGAGAACAAAACATGAAAACATGTTTCTTTTGCCAGGCATATTGCTACCATGGCCAGACTCTGTTGGCAAGTGACAAATGTGGAGAAGCAATCAGATCTCTCCAAGAAGCAGAAAAATGTAAGTTTGGCTTTTAGAATTAGACTCTGGCCGAATTCCTGAAAGGAAATGGGCAAGATAGAGAAAAACAAATCTTACCTGGAGCCTGGAGAAAAGCTGCCTTCTGACAGCATTGTCATTTGTTGCTTTGTGGTATTGAAAACAGCTGGAGTTATGTTGCTGACTTAAAGCTCTTTAGTAGTCACAAGCAGAATGTACTCTGAGACAGTTGTGCTCTTTGCAGTGTATGCAGAGGCGGAAGCCCTGTGCAAAGAGTACGGGGAAACCAAAGGACCAGGGCCAACGGCCAAGCCGTCAGGACACTTGTTCTTTCGGAAGCTTGGAAGCCTTGTGAAGAACACCCTGGACAAATGTCAGAGAGAAAACGGCTTCATGTGAGTGTTGCTCATTCCTTAACTCTAGTACCACATGGTCATAATTGTTAAAATAGTAACAGCTCAATATGGTTCTTATCTCTAGTCCCAAAAGATTTGTCTTAAATTAAATTGCATTTAAATTTAGTATTAATTTTCTTTTTAAGTTGCTGATAAAATTGATTGTAAGGCCTTTTATTCTGTATATGATGATGTCATAAAAATAGGTTTTAAGATGTAAATGTGAATTGTTAAACATAAAGTTTGTTTCATCAGGACACTCCCATAAAGACTTCATTTTCTTTTAACTTTGTTTCCACTTTAGTTCTGTGTGTGGGTTGTGTGTGGACTGAGTGTAGTATGTGTTTGTTGGGAGGGTGTCATGGTTTGAATATGATTGGCCTAGGGAGTAGCACTATTTGGAGGTGTGGCCTTGTTGGAGTAGGTGTTTCACTGTGGGTGTGGTCTTAAGACCCTCATCCTAGCTGCCTGAAGCCAGTCTTCTGCTAGCAGCCTTCAGATGGAGATGTAGAACTCTCAGTTCCTCCTGCACCATACCTGCCTGGATGCTACCATGCTTCTGCCTTGATGATAATGGACCGAACCTCTGAACCTGTAAACCAGCCCCAGTTAAATGCTGTCCTTATAAGAGTTGCCTTGATCATAGTGTCTGTTCACAGCAGTAGAACCCTAATTGAGCCAAGGGGGTTGCGCGTGTGCGTGTGCGTGTGCGTGTGTGTGTGTGTCTGTATGTTCAACTTTTTTTGCATATTTCTCTCAGTTTGGTTTGAGTTAACTATAAAGCAGGAAATTTTAATTTTCTTATAATTCTTCCTGGTCTTTTCAGACAGTAGGACTACGACTGTTAGTAAATCAATGTGCAAACTGTATTTCAGTGCCTTTCCCTGCCTGTCTCTTTGTATTCTTCCTATGACGCTGCATTAGGTCACACTGAACTTTTCACTTGTCTGGTTCAGTTTTTAATCACTTCCCTTGAAAATAGACTGAGCGTCCAAGTCCAGGCCCATGCCCTCTTCCTATCTTGGAAGCTTGTGCTGCATTGTGCTGTGGGTGATAAGGCTTCCTGCCTTTATTAGCTGTCCACATGTGACTGTGTCCCAGGGGAGAGAACTGTCATACTCACTGTAGGCCTTAAACATATTAGGTGCTCAGGTAATTGCTGAATAATGAATAAACCACTATTTAAATTGCTTTTTGCAGTTATTTTCAAAAAATTCCAACAGAAGCCCCACAACTGGAACTCAAAGCAAACTATGGGCTGGTAGAGCCTGTGCCTTTTGAATTTCCTCCTATGAGTGCTCACTGGACACCGGAAGCGCTGGCTGCATTTGATCTCACCAAGAGGCCCAAGGATGACAGTGTATGAGAATGGGGTTTTCCTTACAGTCATAGAATATAGAGACAAGGAAGACAGAGCTAGCATTGTGCTGTCTTTGTCTACTTGAGCAGGCCTGTGTATTTTCTACATTCTCAGTGAGCTTATTTATGATGGTGCTTGATCTGCTGTGTTGTAGATTGCTCTCAGAAGATGCCCTGTGCCTTCAGCTTCCTCTGGTTCTCTGTGTAATAGACTCACATTGTTTTCAACAGTATTTATTTTCACTACTTGTCAGCTCTTCCCAAGAAGAGTGTGAGAAAGGCTCCTGTGCTGATGTAGCTATAGCAATGCTCTTTCCGATACTGGGCATTTGAAGATTGGGTTTAACTTCAGCTTTAGTCATCCAGGAGTAAAGCAGAATGCTTTAACATTCGCTTAGACCTAAGTACACATGGTGCTATCAATATCTGGGAGCTTACATGGAAAGTGTGATGTTTAGTTACCAAAGGACTAGGGATCTGTGACAGAAAGAGTGGGGTTTGGTTTACAGCCTTGGAATTGCATATGTTGTGCAGTTTTCTTCCATACAACTGCTCCTTAAAACAGCCATCTTTGCTCCCTGTGAGGCCTCTAAAGTAGTACCTTTAAAGACAGCCTGTCAAGCTGTCATACAGTCCACACAGTCGAGTGAGTCCTGTTACTGAGTTGTTCCTTCCTAGAAAGGTTGTAGAGCAGGAGTGCCTGCTGGACATGGGCCCCAGAGTCCATGTTCCTGTCCACTGGGATGTCGCCTATGGGCAGCATTTTAAATGCAGCTTCTGGGACGGATGGCAGCCTCAGCACTGACCTTGGAGAGCGATCTTGAAGGTCTGAAGTAGGGCAGATCTTTGTGGGTTTTCTCCACTTCATCTGCATATTTACCTTGTTTTCTTTCTCTTTAGAACAAACCCAAACCGGAAGAGGAAGTGAAACCTGTAAAAGAACCAGATATCAAACCTCAGAAGGACACTGGGTGCTCTGTCTCATAAGAATGTCACTTAGAAATCTTTGCTGGTTCATAAGAGAAACCGTGGGACTTGAGTTCACCTCTACTGATTACTCTGAAGCCCATAGGATAATTGTTAGCTTCAGAGCGACTTGGCCTTTAGTTTATTTATTCTGAATTTTTAACATGGAGGCATTTCATGATTTTGTTTCTGGGCTCTAGTTTTTAATCAGTACAACATTTGGAAGGGTTGTTTTTTACACCTCTAATGAGTGTATGTGGGTTGGGGGTGGATCTTTTTTGAACTCTAGATAGTAAGTTTCATGTTCATGTTTTTCTACTTTCACAAAAATGTTTATTCTTCTCGTTTGAAACCAGAAGAATGTTTTGAAAAGAGATGGATTCACCTTACATCACCAGCTTGTCATATCTGAGTCTGGCTCAGTCTTCTGGTGGGGAAACAGAATCGCAGAACCTCAGACCAAATTCTTTCCTTATACTTAACCAGAGTCTATAATTACTAGAAAATCAGTGTCTTCAAGAATGTGTAAGTTACTTGGAAATCGGCAGTGTGGGTCTGTGCCCTTCAGCCCCTGGCTCAGCAGTGTGGGGCCATGCTCTCTTCACCCTCTGTACTGACACAGTGGTGGTTTGTTTTTTTTTACAAGTACCTTTTCTAATGAACTTTTTACTTAAGGGGTAAAGCTTTGTACTAGCATTTAGTGCTTCTGTGTAGAGAGAGAAAAAGAATGGAAGTAGGTTTTGAAGAAGTAAAATGTTGCATGTTGTAAAGAAAGCCTTCGTAAACTCAACCAAGATAGGTTGTCCTGGATCACACTGGTAATTCCTTTGTTAGAAGTGTTGTAAGAAAATGCCTTTTGTTACCTGATTTTGGTGTACATTGTGTTTTAACATGGTTTTCTCCAATATGTATCCTATCAGAATGGTTTGGCTTTAGGCCAAAGGCCATAGCAACAGAAGGTTAGGATATAGACAGTATAGACATACAAACTATGATCTTTAAAGTAGGTTATATCACTTAAAGGATTTGGTTATACCCAGAGACTAGGATGGTGGCTGTGTGATATTTTACCGAGTAACAGATGTGGGTGTATCCTGCTTAGTTACTCTCTTGGGGTATTAACTTCCTTTTCTAGGTGACAGAGTGCTTCGTGTAATAGGAATGATAATGTATGTGAGAACTTACTGTGTGCCAGACAGTGTATAGGCACATGCACAGACCACTGCATCCCCTTAGGAGCCCTGGGAGAAACACATCAATCTGCATAAAGTATTAAAACAGGAATATACATCTCATGATGAAAAATGAGCAGATTATACCTGTCAATCAAGATTGTAGTCAATAAATCATATATCATAGTTTACACTCCTTTGAAAAGCTACATATAATCATTAAGAGGTTTTTTTAAAAATAATTGAAAAGTTAGTTACAGCTTGCAATATCTAATATTTGAAGCTGCTGCTTTCAGAATACTTGGAGTAACTACTGAATGGACATTAAATTTTATTTTGCTGCCTATAAAAAATAATCCTTTATTAAGTTTTAACCCTTCCTACAGAGTCACTTGTTAAATGCCAGTTACTGACAGAACTTTAACCAGTACTTGCTGCTGCCTGTTTACACTCTGCCTGTAGGACTTACTCTGTGTTCTAATACTCATTAACCTAGGTAGTCACGCTGCGGTTTCTCTGAACTAAACTGCTGTTCATGAAATGGAAACATACTCTGTCCGACGCTTCTGTAAAGGGTAGTAAATGCAGGTGTTTAAATCCATAATTGGCAGTGTTGAGATGTTCTCATGAGTAGTCTTCAGTTGACTGCAAAGGTAACACCAGATGCCTAATATACGCCATACCATAAGGTTCTGAAGTAGTATTGGGAATCTGGGGAAGACAGGGAATACAAAGCACTGGCATGCAAGCTGTGGAGAGATGCTACTTCTCTACAGTGTTTATATGATTTATCCTTTTATTTATGAAAATAAAAGCCATTTTACTTACATATTCACCGGATTTGTGTGGAGATATCTATCTGCTAGCAGCAGATTTGGAACAGTAAAAATTCTTTCTTATACTTTAAATGACATTTGTGTCTGCTCTTTGCTTCCTGAGTTAATGTCCTTGTCATTTATGCTTGTGTTTGTATTGGTACTCAACCACCTCTTAATGTGAAAAGCACAGTTGTAATAAGCTTACTTAGCTCATATTACCAGTTGAGTGCAGTATTCTGTGAGTTGTGACTAGCAGGGCAACACCTAAGGAGCTTCCAGGGCTGGTCACCTTCAGGATTACAAACAATGTAATGCGTTATCTCCCATGATGTAAACATTGGGAAATGACCAGAAACGGGCACATAACCGCACACAGGCACACAGTTAATACTGAAGATAAAGGTGCGAGATCATCCCAGGCGACCTATAGAGCTGAGGAGCGGCAAGAGCTCTGCTTACACTGGATTTGTCCCTGTTGTACATTCTCACTGACTTGCTGCTATGTACACAGCTCTAGTTCCTTCTGCGTGGTTGTGCTCAGCACAGGTCTATACAGCATCTTGACTTGGAAACAGTGGAGGCTGGAAGAGGTTGGTTAGTCCATGTGTACATTACCCAATGCTGCTTCTTTGCTTTTGTAACCCAATCCGTTTGAAAACATGATAAGTGAAAACAAAGTAGTAACAGACTATTGGTAAGATGCCTTCCTCCTGCAAGTTAGAAGCCAGCATGTGCTTTCTTGGTACATAAATCAATTGAAATGATTACAGATGATAAGAAGAAAAATACTAAAATTGTTAAAAAAAAAAAAAAAAAGACTATTGCAAATTTGTATTTTGTAATCTGTTACATAGTTCATTCCCATACTCTAAACTTAACTAACTCAGCATGAGTCATGAAGTGAATGCTGAGCTCCAGCCATACATCAGGACAGGAACATCACTGGGCAGAAGATGATGGAGCAAACAACATCACCTGCTATGGTTTGAATGAGAATGGCCCCCATAGGTTCATTTATATGATATTTGGTCCCCAGTTGGTATTAAAGGGTATGGCCTTGTTGGAAGTGGTGTTTCTTTCATTGGATACAAGCTTGAGGTGTCGAACTGGATCAAGATGTGAACTCTACTGCTCCAGCATTCTACCATATGTTTGCTATGACATCATAGAGTAAACATCTGGAAACCTAATTCATATGTTTTCTACAAGTTGCCTTGTCTGTGGTATTTTGTCACAGCAGTAGAAAACTAAGAAGTTAGGAATCGGAAGTAGGCTACTGCTCCCATGAGCCTAGCCATGTGATTTTTTTTTCTCAAAGAATATGGAAGACTCTGGTACTATGAACTGTAAAATCAGTTGAACACTGTGAGCAAAGGTTAAAAGAATCATCCTAGTAGGAGCTCAGAAAACAGTAGTGCTTGGAGTTGGACTGTTGGAGGTCCAACTCAAGTTTTAGAGAAGAATATTAGCAACTGGGATAGAAAGCATTCTTGTGGTATTTTGGCAAAGCTTATGGTTACTTTCTGCCCTTGTCCTAAGAGAACTTGCCTGAGGCTAAATTGAAATGTTATACCTAGAATTTTGGTGGAGGATATTCTTCAAGGTAACCTGTTATTTACTCTGTTGCATGGTTACTAGAGTTTACTCTTAATGTAGATTTATGAAAAAGCAAAAGAGCAGAAAGAAATACAAAATAATACAGTTTAAGGAAGGAAAAAAAACAGCTCAGGTTTGTGCTGAGAGAAAGGAAGCTAATTAATGGGAGGCCTGGTCTACAGTGAAACAAAGAACAAGTCCCCTCAGGCAAGACCCCAGCCCGTTAAGCCTCCTACTCTTGAAAGATAAAGGCCTGACGAAGTTCCTCCTAAAAAGCAGATGTAACTGTCTGGAGGAGTGGCCTCCATCCCAAGTGGACTGCTGGACTGGGCAGTGTTGTCCGTGTAATTCTGGCTTGGAGTCATGGAGGATTCGTGAGTAAAAGGTTTGTAGACCTTCCTCTGGGGTTAAGGGGAGCTGCTGTGGCCAGACAGCATGTGGTGGGCAGTCCCACTGTTGTAGGTGAGAGGCCATTATATGTAGCTGTGATGTGAAACCTGGCTTACACTGAAGACCCTGAGATGCCACAGCTATGAGGTATTTATGAAGGAGAGACACATGAAGCAAACCAGCACATGAGAAAAAAAGGGTATTGATAGACAGATGGAGCCATCTAAGCCCTGTAACATCAGACTATGTCAACTATGGGATTTAGAGTTTGCCCTGCTGAGTTTTAGTCTTGCTTTGGTTCAGTGTTCTCTCCCTTTTGGAATGGTAATGTATATTCTGTACCAGTATATATTGGAAGGATGTAATTTGCTATAAGATTTTACAGCAAGTTAAGAGATTTAAATCTCAGAAGAGATTTTAAACATTGGTTCAGTGTTGAAACTGAAAGACTATAGGTCTTCTGAAGCTGAACTAAACACATTTTTTGCATTATGATATGCCCATGAGCCCACGGGTCCAGGGAGTAACATGTGGTAGTTCAAATGAGAATGACTCTCATAGCTTCATATGCTTGGATTCCCAGTCCCAGTTGGTAGAGCAGTTTGAGAAAGATTAGGAGGCGTGACCATATTTGGGAGCAGGGTTCACTGGGTGTAGCACTGAGGGTTCGGAAGACCCTCGCTATCTCTAATATGTTCTCTGTCTCCTTGTGAGTCAAGAAGTGAGCTCTCAAATGCTGCTCCTGCTCAAGACATACACCACCATGCCTTTGCACCACCACCAAAGACTGTACCCGCCATTGACCCATAAGCCCAGTTAACTCAAAGTTGCCTCGGTTGTAGTGTTTGATCACAGCAATGGAAAAGTAACCAATGTACCTGTTCTGCTGAGGAATATCTAAGGGAGGCAATATGTGTGAAACGAGCATAGTGTTTGTGAGAAAAAAAAAAAACAAGGAAACATTGAATAAAGACTGAATGAAAAGAATGGAAAGTTTCCTTGAAAGATGTGGGGCAGGAGCCTTGGATATGGTGTTTTAAGCTAAAGACCCAAAGCAAAAAGGTACAAAGTCCAAAGAAAAGAGGAGCAGGGAGAGCAGCCCACTGTGGCTGTGGGTGACTCATCAAGGAAGTGCAGCTCAAGGTTGGGGTTAGGATGTGAGGGACAACAGTCCTTGTATGACTTCCTAAGGATTCCATTTCTATTCACCACAGATAGAGGACATAAAGGTAGACCAAAGAGACAGTTTCATCCGAGTCCAGCTTGGTGCACTGGTCAGGAGAGGTGGGGACTCATCACTGAAAAGCTGACTGTACATGAGTGACACCTCAAGGGACTGTACTGCTGAAGTCCTCAGGTCAGTCAGTCTTCCACCTGTGTGCTGCAGCATCTCCCGGGATGTGCAGCCAGGGCAGGATTGCATGTAGCTGTGGGCAGGGAGTGAAGGGGTGGAGATGCAGTCTCGGGCATGAGGTTCAACAACCATCCTCACCCCCTCTACAGAACTTCAGTAGGTCAATCATGTGAGGGTCAAATGCAGGTGATCACACTTGCTGTGGTTTCAAGACAACGACACCTTGGTCATGCCCCAACAAGACTTCTACAACAAAAGCACAGGAGCCTACAATCACAGAAGACTACAATCACAGAAGCCATTGTAAGGGCTTGGGCTTTTGACTTGGGTGATTCACTGGAGAGGTTTATACAGGAGTGACAGGACCAAAGAGTTGAACAATTTCCGGTGCTTTGTTGTTGTTGTTAAGTCTAGACTATATAGGAAACCTAAGGAGACCTTTACAAATAACACAGGCATAAAACCAGGGTGGGACAGTTGAATGGCAGAAAGTCTTAGGGTTCTGGAAATAAACAAGATAATTTCTTGATGTATTTAATATGGCGTTTGATTAAACAATCAAGAATGGCTAATACTAGAGGGATAGAATTGTCATATATTGAGATAGCAAGACAACCAGGATAGATTCTGTATGTGGGGTGTGTGTGTGTGTTGATTCCGTCTAACCAGGATTGAGAAGTCTATTAGACATCCAAGAAAAGAAGGCAAGGAGGAGGATATGTGAAATATAGCCAAGGCAAAAGCCTGATGTGGAAAATATAAACTCCGGAGTCATCTGAGTTTAGACAATAGTTAAGCCACAGAGCCAAAGGAGATAATGAAGAGGCAGCCTAATATTGAAAAGCTGGACACAGGATACAGTCTGCTGATTACATTGTGTATCTGGGAGCACCTTGATCATCTAGAGTCAGGTTTTTAAGAAGCAAGAAAAGGTCTTCAGAAGAATTGAAAGGGTTAAAAAGTTTGATACATGAAGTATTTGACCTAGGAACTGGTGTAAAAAGAAATACTGCCACAATGTTCAAAAATCAGTATTAAGCTGTAAGACAGGCAGTGTTCAATAAGGTGAATTCTGTATGGCATGTTTTCAAATGCCCATTAGGTGGCAGAAAAACCTTCTCTAAATGAGCTGTGAACTACAAGTCTTCCCTCCAACCTCGGAACCCTCTAAATTAACAATGGTGGGTTGGCGGGTAGAGGAGCACCCTCTCAGAGGTGGGAGTGATGTGGGGTGAAGAACTCGGGGAAGGGGGACCAGGAAAGGGGGGAACTTTTGGAATGTAAATAAATGATAAAGTAATTTAATAAAACAATTTAAAAAAACAATGGTTGTCGGGTGAATGCAGAACACTATTGTTACAAAGACCTGAAACTAGTATTTTCTACAGAGTCAACAGCTGTCATCAACCTATACTATGCAGAGGACAAGCTGTGATAGGCAGTTTGTGTGGTTGGCGTCATCTGGAAAGATGTATTTGGGTGGTCTTAAGGAGAATGAGTCGACTACAACCAGACTGTTAAGCTCTATTTAAACCTTCATATTAAATAAAGATTTTTAGTTCATGATGAGGCTGAAGGGGGCAGAGTTCTGAAGTAAAAGGTAAGGAATCTTCCTTTAAAAAAAAAATGCACAAAACATTCTAAAACTGGCCTGAAGTTTAAGCTTTCTGTAATCCATCACCTCATGATTCCCACATATCTTTGTTTAAATTTGAATGTTCTTTTCCCACTCTTCTGATGACACACTGGTCATCATCACATTGACCTGCAAGCTGGGATCATCTCCCTGGGCAGCTTCACAGAATTCAGGTGCCTGGAACCCTTCCCCAGGGGCTGTGATCTAAGGGGCCTGCAGAGTATCTCTTTGGAATTCTTATCAAGACCCAGGTGATTTCAATATAAAGTTGAGTTTGGTCAATGCTGACCATGTAAATATAGCAACCCTCTCACAATTCAAACATGTCTAACCTTGTAAGATAGACACAAGAACACTTTCACATCAACACACACAGGGCTTCAGCTTGGCCTCAGGTGAGTGTGACTAATTTATCACCCGTGGAACAGCTTCTCGCAGCAAATGTCGTCATGCTGAGAACACCGAAGTTTACTAGTTACAGCAAGGAAAGAAAAACAGATCATGTGAGTTAATTTCTGAAACTTTTTTTTTTTTAGATTGTCATAGAATATATTTTGTTTCTCATGGCATGTAGTTTTATGTGTTCAATACTGTCATGCTTTACATATCGTTAGTCTTAACAAATTTAAATGGTGACTTATTTATCTGGTGCTCGATGTTTCGGTCATTTACCTGAGACTCTTGTAACACTCTGGCTCTAAGTCAGGAACAACAGGTGAACCCCTCAGGTCTCTTCAGTGATCCCTGAAAGTTCAGTATTCAGACACTGTGCCTCAGAATCACACATCTGTCTTGCACACATTCTAGAATTCTGACCTTGCCCGTGGCATAAACTCAGCCTTGTACCAATAAGACATGGTTACTTGTGTCACCAAGAGTAATAAAGTAACAGTATGTGTATATGAGCACATGTGTGCACACACATGTATCCAATCAGGCTAGTACTGCTCATAACATGTTGAAATTTTACGCCTCAGCCTTTTAAAAAGGGATGCTTTAAGAATGATTGACATTGACTTCTGCCACTGATGTGTTTCTAATGAAAGGGTTAAACATTTTCAAAAACTCCTAACAGGCTGAGCAGAACCAAGAGTACAGGTCAGCTTGGTCGTGAGCTCTGTGTTTCAGGAACTTGGCTGACCATAAAATAGACAGTTGATGCCGGGCGGTGGTGGCGCACTCCTTTAATCCCAGCACTTGGGAGGCAGAGGCAGGTGGATTTCTGAGTTCAAGGCCAGCCTGGTCTACAGAGGGAGTTCCAGGACAGCCAGGGCTACACAGAGAAACCCTGTCTTGAAAAGAACAAAAACAAAAACAAAAACAAAAACAAAACAAAACAAGATAGACAGTTGATTACGAATAGGCTCTTTGAGAATAGCCTATACAAAATGTTCCCCATGACTGTTCCTTGGACCCTGTCACAAACTGGGACTTTCCACAGGTACTCTCCAATAATCCTCCTTCACTGCCCCTGGGTTGTGGTTTTCCCCCTGGGTTGCAGTTTTTTCCTTGTGGTTTTTGCCTTTAAATTTTCTCTGCCTCCAAAGCCCTGGGGTCAGACCCCACTGCCCCTGCGTGGGTCATGGGCCTTGACCTCGGCATGCTGATCAAAATATACCTCTTGCTGATTGCATCAAACAAGATGTCTTGTGAGTTATTAGGTGGCCATAAATTCCTGAGACTTGGGTGAGGTCCTCCCTTCATGGGGGCCTTACACTAATACCTTCCTTTCCTTTGTATTTTCATTCCATGGGCTCTTCTCTTCCTTTGTTTTGTTTTGTTTTGTTTTGTTTTGTTTTGTTGAGGGGGGTCTCACTGTGTGGTCCTGGCTGGCCTGGAACTCTCATTTTGTAGACCAGGCTGGCCTTGAGCTCACAGAGATAGCTTGTTTCTGCCTCCTGAGAGCCAGAATAAAGGCATGAACCACTATGCTTGGCCTTCTTGTCTTCTTTTAGGGTGATTGTTTCTTTTTCTTCTGTTAGTTGTAAAATTATGCAATCTAATTCCTTTTCTTTCTAGTTATCTTTAATTTGCCCACATGTGTGTCAAACAATGTGATTTATCTAACCTATCCCTGAACAATGCTTAGAAGCTATAAGCTCATATCTTAATTGTCTATTGCTTCTGTTAAGGGTCAATACTCACTGTGACCTGAATTTTCCTGTTTTTACTATCTTTTGTTCTTTGCATCCATCCCACTCTTGCTCCTTTTCACAGATGATCTTTTGATAAAGACAGCAAAAATTATTAGTGTTTTCATAGGTCTGACAATATCCTTCACTCTTTGTTTTTGCTAGTTACTGAATCCTTTTTGACAAGAATGCAATGTCTGACAGTCTGTTGTTTATTTGAAGTTGGCCAGTACTGTGATTGCTACACCTTTGTGAATCATCTCCTTGTATCTATTGTTATTTATTGTTATTTATTGTTAGTTATCTTCTGTTGGGTTGTACATATGTCACATATACACTAGCAGTCTAGTCCAGTAGCGTCGGGTTAGCAACAGTGGTGACACGACCTAGCAGAGACAGCCAAGCCTCAACTTTGGCTCAAAGTCAGCAGGAGGGACCCAGAGGAACACCAGAAGAAGTTATAGGCTATGCCTCTCTCAGGGAAGAGAAGATCAGCAAAGGCTCGAGATCCATAGCATTGCACAGCTAGCTGTACCAGCAAGCCGAGCTCTGTCACCATCACTCTGTGGAGTCCTATTTATACCCTCCGAACATCACTTGTCCTCCATGTGCCTCACTTCAGCACAGGTCTTACCTCAGCACATGTATCCAATCAACCCAAGTCTGCAGAAGTGGCAAGAAACTGCAGCACACCACCAGAAGTTTTTTTTGGTGAGGTTTTTCTATATGGAGTCCCAACAAATGGAGCTCAACTACACAATGTAAGGCAGACCAATACATGCATGTCATTAGCAAAGAATCTTTCATCACCTGTCCTTTCATGTGCTTGCTTTAGAGGAACAGCCTCTCTCCTGTGTTTGCTTGAACGAAATGTTCCTTCATGAGTCGGCCTTAGTCTTTCATACCTGTGTCCACTTTAGAGAAATGTTCCTTCACACGTTTGCCCCAGCAAAACAACATCCAACTGACTTTCCAAAGAACCCTTAAGTTTCCACCTCAGACTTGCAATTTAGTGTTGGTTCAGCTCTCTGGGCTTCAGGTGTTTTTTCACATTGTTTCCTCTTGACCCCCCTCATAGCTGAATCCTCTCTTCTCCTCCTCCTCCTCTTTCTCCTCTTCCTCCTCCCTCTTTTCCTCTTCCCTCTCCTCCTCCTCCTTCCATCCCCCTCCCCTCTTTCTCCTGGCTGACAAAAACCCAGCCCTATGCTCTCTTCTGCCCAGCCATTGGCTGATCAACTTTTATTGACAAGTCTGAGAATGGTTGGGGAACAATGTTTACACAAACTTGAAACAGGAGATTCTTAGAATAAAAATAACAATGCCATGTCCGGATTACAACAGGTTATGAGAGTGGAGAAACCAGCATTTGACTAACACAAGGATAATCTTTACACAGACTAACACAAGGATAACCTTTACACAAAAACATTATCCAGCTGTCTCACAGACCACCCAATGCCTAGTGTTGTTAGTAATATTAAACCTTAGCCACTCTAATGGGCATATTATGATATCTTATTAGGCTTTAATATGCAGTTACCTAACGATTAATGACATGAGCATCTTTTCATGTGTTTGTTTGCTGTCTGTAACTCATCCTTGGTAGTTTGAATCTTTTGGTCATGTGAGAATTATCTTTCACCTATTGAATTATAGTAACTCCATAGTCTAAACATTAGTTCTTTGCTGAAACAGGCTTTGCAAATATTTTCTCTTGTCTGTGCAGAATCTGTGCTGGTAAATACTCCCTGTATTACTCCTCAATACAAACTGGAATGACTGAGAAACTTTGATGGGCAATGGCTCCCTCTCACAGTGGTTACCAGGCAACCATGCTGAAACTTTCAATCCCAACATCCAGTATCCCATTTTTACTAATTGAATTTCTTTGACTCTTATGCAGACTCACCATTCCCCACAGATGTGAAGAATCAAGATTGCTGACATGATTACCTCTGCATTCTGTGTTTACCTTGAAAACAACCAGAAACCTCTCAGCTCTATATAAACACTGCCCTAGGCAACTTGTCCTCGGGCATCCTGTTTTCAGCTAACCAGGTGATCCCTTATGGAGGAAGCCTATTTCCAGCAGTTAGAATCAGAAACGAGTAGATCTTATAAAAACACCACTCCCAAAAAGATTATCTACTTTGCTGATGGATACATCATAGAAGAATACAGCACAGAGGAAGATGAAGACAGAGGAGCAGAACTCAGCACATGACTCAGTAAACTCAACATATCAGTATCAGTGGGAGGAAGGGAGTAAATGAGAGATTAATCCAGGTACATTATATAGAAAGTATGGCTTTATATAAAGCTTTTGGTCTCTGTGATTACTTTCTAGATCAGATATAGGCAGCAGATAGCCATCGGTTAGTTAGTTTTTTTCACTGATAAGAGAGAAAGTTAAACATTATAATACATTTGGAAATCTCTAAGAATCTCCAGTCACCTGATATTAGTTTTCAAAATTTTTATCACAGTTATTTATTCGTTGGGATTGAGAGCACACATGTCATGGTGTGTGCATGGAGGCCAGCCGACAACTTGCAGAAGTCACTTTTCTTCCACCACGAGGGGCCTGGGGACTGAACTCAGGATGTCAAGCTTAGTGGCACATGCCTTTGCCCACTTGTTATTAATTATCAGAAATTGATTTCTCTTTATTTTTCAGCCTAAACTTTCATGGGAGTCATACTTCTGGTTTGGGGCAGGACGAGTTGTGCGCAATTCAATTTCTAGTAAGTACCGCTAAGGTTTCTTTGTTTTCTCTCTATCCTAACTATGTATTAATTGAGTCCCTAACATCCATGAGACTTCCAGCTGTTCCATCCACTTCTCAGGATTCAGAAATGACAACCTGGTTACTTCTAAGTGCACGTGTTAACTGCACTACAGACATGGAGCCTCGCCCCTCCAGGCAGGTCCTTGTTTCTGCCTTCTGCTCTTCTCTCTACCAGTGTATTATGAGTAGGATGGGATTGGCTCTCCCATGTAATGTCAGCATCACTGCCTTCCACCACTGTGGAAAACGTATTCTTTGAATGTTCCTTCCACCTGAATGTATCACTCCATCATTATTTGAATGTAACTTACAGACTTAGTTGCCGGTCATTGTCATGACACTCAACCAATCAGACTCCATGCTCTCTTCAGGTCTACTCTGTATGTCAGTTTCCCAAGTGACCCTGTCCTCAGTCCCTGTGCTGTTCCTATTACAGTGAGTGTGAACAGGAATTACAGTTCTAGGCATGTTTATAGGTCTTTATTATTCCCTGAAAAATTGAACCACATGAGAACAGAGATGCACATCTTTTTCTTATTTTGGCCCAATTTTTCTTCATTTGAAAGTTCCTGCCATCACTTTAGCTATCACTCTCTGAGCTGTGCAAATCTTGTCACATTCCTGTCATGGGCAAAAGATGCAAGAAGTAGAAGCTAACAGTCCTTCCTGAGTTTATTCTTCATCTGGACTCACATTCAGGTTTTTAAAAACAGAATATTGTACGGCCTGGTTCTAAGTTCCCCCATGACAGTTACTCTAATATACCGTGGACTTTATTGGCCCCTCCTGGGGACAGAACAAATGGCCTATCTGGTTACTTGCAGATATAGACTTTAATTCACTTTTCCTTTTCATTTGGTCCCAACTGGCAAATGTCTAATGACTCATTTCCTGCTAATGTGCCTGCTTGTGAATATGATTAGGAGAAAAAATTGCTTATACGTTAGCATTCTGAGAAAATATACAGTGTGGTTCTCATAAACTTACCTTTACTCATCCATTAAGAAGGCTTTACTGGATGCCATTCACATGCCCTGTGCTGAGCTGAACTCGGTGGCACAAAGACAAATGGTGATGTTTTCATGGGATTAGATTTTCAGTGAATAATATAGACTAGTAAACATGCCCAGAATTGTAATTTGTGCTCATGGTTGTCAGGATAGGAACAATTTGGGGACAAGGGACAGGGAGACTCAAGAACAGGGCAGGAGTGGAAGGTGTAGTTCATTGAATATACCAGGGTAAGATAACTCACAGATGATTCTAAGGCCTTAGTAACCGAAGCATCCATTTACTTCTTTTTTGCAGGGATCCCATTGTCTGTGTAGGAGCCTGTGCAGACAGTAAGTCTCTATGTGCTCACCCAGTGCTTCATGCTTCCCTGATCTTGAGTTCCCTTCATGCCGTGATGTTGAAACAGAAGCATGGAGAATTAAACTATAGCAGTGAATATCTCCACCATGGATGATTTCTGTCTTCACACTCCTTCTCCTAAACCATCTACATTGTGTGTTCATTGTGTATACATGAGGTGCGACCCCTGCTCCCCAATAGCCCATAAAGGGAAGTACTTTTTTTTTTTTGGTGGCACAGATGGGTGATAGGTCAGTGAATTAGTATAATCCTAGTTTCTTTCAGTTTCACTGACTCTATGACCCGCCATCCTTGTGTAAGTTACCTAACCTCAGTGTTCTCGTGTCTAAAACAAGTTTGCCAAAAGACGGAAAGCCAATTTGAACTAGTTTATGTAACAAAATAGGATTAATTCTGGAAAGATACTAAGGTATCTCGTGGACTCCAAGAGAAGTCTCAACAGTGTCTAGACCAGTTCGATAAGAAACTACCAAAGCAGGTGCCTTCCATTTCTCATCTGCAAGGAGGCAAAAGAATGCTCAATTCATTTTCCAATTCCTCTAACCAGTGACTGTTGTTCTGGACTTCAAACATACAGGATACAGATTCTGAATAGTCCCCCCTGTCCTATGTCAATCCCTATGTTCAGGGCCTGTGGCTAGGGAGGTAGAGACATATTGTAGTAACACGGTTGCAGGGCCCTTTTCCTCCATGAAGATGATTCCTAGGAAAGGGACCTAAAAACAATCCCAGCAGATGATGCTGTGGATAGTTTATGTGAAATTGAGAAAAACCACTGTGTCAATTATAATTTTTAATTATTTGTGATGTGCCAAGTTGACTGGGCCCAGTTAAAGACCATCTGTGATGATGCTGTTTCATTGAGACCAACACTTACGTTCAGTGCAGGGTCATGGGGAGGTGGCTCCCCATAATTCCATCAAAGACCTGAGTGGAATAAAATATCCCGGATGGAGAATTTTCTCCTTTTTGCTGCCTTCCTACGCGATCTTAGACACCTTGTTTCTTTTCTTCCTGTGCTCCTCGCCTGAGGCTTGGGTCACTCACTGCCCACTCCAGTCCATTCTCAGCCCTTGCACTAGGACTTAGGTCACTGCTTGCTCCATCCCATGCCGTTCTCAGGCTTTTGGACGAAATTTGATCTGTTCTACCACTAAGTTTCCTGAATTCTCAGGATGCAGATGGCAGACCGTGGGATTTCTTGGCCTCTGTGGTCAAGTGAGCTCTTTCTCCATAATAATATCTATTCAATTCCCCATGATAGCATCTACCTACCTACCTACCTGCCTACCTACCTACCTACCTACCTACCTACTTACCCACCCACCTACCTATCATTCCATCCCATTGGTTTCATTTCACTGGAGAAACTGGTTAATAGGCAGCTGAGCAGGAATCCTCCTTTCGTGGGTTTGAGTAGTTTGTCCTCACTGGGCAGTCTTAGTTCTTTATCTGACATGCTCTGTTAGTTCAGCTTCGAGGGTTTTATGGTACAGCAGCAGGCGCTGCATCTCACAGTTAAGCAGTAGTTCCGTATGCCTCAGGTGTCAGATCAAAGCAAAAATCTGTTCTTGATTTAGTTGCTCTTTTCTTTCAGAATAAACGCTAGTGATTCTTTTACTTTTCTAATAAAACTATCCACTTATCAAATAAATACTTGTTGATGGTTCTAGGGAACTAGACTGGTGGTGGTGGTTTGAATGAGAATAGCCCCTAAGAATCATATGTTTGAATGCTTGGTCCCCAGTAGGTAGAACTGTTTGGCAAAGTTTAGGTGTGGCCTTGTTGGAGGAGGTGTGTCATGGGGGCAGATTCTGAGGTTTAAAATGCCCACTCCTTTCCCAGTCTCTCTCTGCCTCTCTGCCTCTCTGTCTCTCTGTCTCTGTTTGTCTCTCTATCTGTCTCTCTGTCTGTCTCTGTGTCTCTGTCTCTATCTCTGTCTCTCTCTCTCTCTCTCTCTGCTTCTTGGTTGTGTCTCAGAATATGCCTTCTCAGCTGCTGCTGCTGCTGCTGCTATCCCTCAAACCCTTTGAAATTGTAACCAATTCAACGCTTTATTTTGTATGTTACCTTGATCATGGTGTTTTATCCCAGCAGTAGAAAAGTAACTGAGACATAAGGGAGAATGTAATGTGTGGAGAAGTGAGCTCTGCTTAGCAAACATTATTCCCACAGTCTACCTCTCTTTTCTATGAGAAGAGAGGAGAATGCTCCCCCTTGTGGTCAGTGTGTGCAGGTCAGTTGAACTGTGGGACTAATGTGCCCCTGCCTCTCCCCCACAAATCCACCTTCCATGTGGACTCAATGTCAAAACCTCAATCTCAGTGTGACTGTTTTAGGGATGGGGCCCTGGGAGATGATTAGGTTGCTACAGTGAGTCCCTCTTGAGGAGATTTGTGCCTGTGCATTCAAACATATAATTCTATAGGGGCTATTCTCATTAGAACCACCACAGTCTAATTCCCTAGAACCATCAACAAGTATTTATTTGATAAGTGGATAGTTTTATTAGAAAGGTAAAAGAATCACTAGCGCTTATTCTGAAAGAAAAGAGCAACTAAATCAAGTATACATTTTTGCTTTGATCTGACACCTGAGTCATACGGAACTACTGCTTAACAGCAGAAGAAGCCAGAATCAGCCAGTTCAACGTCTACCGTGCTGACACCTAGAGATTTCCAGCTTCCAGAATTGTGAGAAGTACATTTCTGATGTTTGTAAGTCTTCTGGATTAATCTGAATTTAAGTGACTTTCTGATTGTTGACATTTTAGATTATTTATCAACGTATTTTATTGTGTGTGACATAGGCAAATCAGGGTTAATTTGCCAATGACTGAGCTACCCAAACCTTAACCTTCAGAGTAACAGAGGTGATGAGAAAAGCTCCTTGACAGATGCACACAGGCATCATCCTTTATCACCAACATAAATCATTCAAGTGCCTTTCTCCGTATGAGCAGTCCTGCCAAGAAGAGCTGAGCCTTTTCATCTTCGCAGGCTGCTTGGTGACGATGCCCTTCAATTATCCCCATAAAAATTTTCTATCCCCTGCCAAATTGCACCACTTCCAACTGTAAGATATAATTACTTCTTCTACCAACAGCAGAGCGAAGCCAGGCATACCTTTAAGTATTTTCATATCCATGTACCTTATAGAGCTTTGTCACCAGCGAGCACACACAGTAGACAGCTTCTCAAGCAAGAGATGGGGAAGCGCGGAGCTCTCTAGGGAAACATCTCCGTCTTTACCTTGAGAACGTGAGGGGAAGTGGGTGGTCCCAGTGATCTTGATTATTCTGATGGGCAGTATTTTTATTATGAAAAACAACATGAAAGGAAATAGATGTTATTTCTCTCTGGAATTTTATCTGTTTTCTTCAAGGTTGCCCATAGGCTAGTAATAGAGACAAAATTTTATTCAGAATTGAATAAATTTCTGTAGGAAATAGAGCCTTATATTAAATATTCATGATAGTCTCATTATCCAAGTAAGATGGTATCTTCCCACAGGCAAGTTGGCTCCTAGGAATATATTGATATTGGGTCTTCTTCGAATTGTAGGCAAACTGGTTTCTGAGAAGCTGCTAATGCTAATTTGGAGCATTTGACTAAAATATCTAGTTTCCTTATTGGCTGCTGGGATGGTTAGTGAATCAAGGCATCTTTCTTCTTGAAATGACCACACCAAGTAACCTAGGCTGACTTCCAACTCAAGATCTTTCTAACTCTGCTTCTGAAGTTCTGGGTCATCCATGCCTTAGTTCCATGTATCAGCTTGACAGGCTCCAGGACCCAGATTTTTGGGGCACTGATCTAGGCTGTCGATAATGTACAGTCAGTTGATTCTAGGTAAGAACAGCCATGTTCAATAGTCTAAGTGGGCCTCAGACAGTTAGTGGAGGCTTTTGAGGAGCAAAAGTTTTGAGGGAAGGAAAAAGTCTATCTCAGAACTGTAGTGTGTAAGCGGACACGTTAAACTGCCCTCTGATGATTGTGTTTATGCTAACAAGTGGGTTCTGCTCTTGAGCAGAAGATCTGCTTTTTTACAGTGGGTGTCAGTTAATGAGGAAACTCATAACTAGTCAACATGCTGAGAATGAGTTATTGTGGAGCGCTCAGCCCTCACCGAGACAGCCAGAGCATCCCCTGTTTTCAAGGCTCAGAGAACACCATGGAAGAGGGGGTAGAAGAACAGAAAGGCTGGAGAATGTGGAGGCATGCTGGGAAGTATTGTCTTCAAGGCAGGATATTGGTAGTACACTCACGAAGTCACAGCAACTCTGGTCACCAGCACAAGGCCTGCACACGATCAGGCTTGTTAACATTTTAGCATGGATGGGGGAGGGACACCTAAGAGTTCACCACTATCCAAGGAGCTCTTAGAAATTAGTGGCTGCTGTGGTGAGGGGGGAGTGGCTTTTCCTCAGGGGTAGACCCTAATTAAGCCCAGTGGAACATAATGAAAACAGGAGGGGAATTTTTTTTTTTTTTTTGAAGAAGGGGTCCAGATAGAGTTATAGGAGACCGATAAGAAAAGGTAATGGGGCTAGGTATGATCAAAATACATTAGATGGATAGATAGATAGATAGATAGATAGATAGATAGATAGATAGATA
>JANHMN010000009.1:66457182-66475337 GCA_030674055.1 Rhabdomys pumilio | reverse complement strand
CACACACACACACACACACACACACACACACACACACACACACACCACTTACCACCATTGCCATACCTGGTCACATCAGACTGGAAAATACTGAATACAACATCCTCTCTAGAACAATTATAGTGTCTTTTTATCTTTTATGTGCCTGTGCTACAGAGTCCTACTTCATTATTACTCAAAACACCCTAAACTTACCAGACACAGATAACTGCCACTTACCTGCAACTCATGTTCTAAGGCCAGGGTTCTCAGAGTCTTTGGTCTCAGACAATTGTGTCAGTCTACATCCAATTAAGGGAAAGAAACAGAATGATAATATGAATGGGGAATGTCTATATTCAGTGTTCATGCATGTTCGTGTGTACATGTGTCTCCATGTGTGCATGTGTGTGCGCATGTGTGTGTGTTGCCTGTGTATGTGTGCATGTGTGTGTGCGTGTACATGTGTATGTGAGCATATGTGTGTATGTGTGTGTGCATGTGTGTGTATATGCATTTCTGTGCATGTGTATAGGTGTGTGCCTTGCATGTACATGTATATGTATGTGTGTGTGTGGTGTGTGTGTGTGTGTGTGTGTGTGTGTGTGTGTGTGATATGCATAAGAAGATCAGAGGACAACTTACAGGAGTTCACTCTCTCGTTCTACCTTACAGTTTCCAGAGATTGAAATCTTGTTGTCAGGCTTGATGGTGAGCGCCTTTATCCATCTTGCTGGCCCCTGGATGATGTTTAATATGAAAAGTCATTACTGCAACATGAGGTTAAAGGAAGAAAGGAGAAGATGGAAGAACATGAGGATATGTGCATCAGTCACTTGCCACCTGTGTCAACAACACGTGCAAGAAGCATTATCCAGCTCCTCAGTGCTCAGGAGGTGGAGAGGAGACATAACTCTGGCTCACAGAATGGCAGAGAAATCACCATGGTGGCATAGCAATGGAACTGTCTAGAAACCTGCTCTCTGAAAACAAGACTGTGGGGTTTCAACCCCTTAGGAGGTCGAATATCAGATATCTTGCATAACAGATATTTATATTACAATTAGTAACAGTAGCAAAATTGCAGTTATGAAGCAGCAGTGAAAATAATTTTATGTTCAGAGGTCACCACAACATGAAGAACTATATTAAAGGATGTGGCATCAGGAAGGTTGAGAACTGCTGCGTTAGGAGATTCTTTCCCACGTGCTGGAAGAAGCTGTGCCTAAGTGTCGCCATGGAGGCACTATGGTAACCAAACCTCCTGTGGGCAAGTAAAGGGAACAGCTATTGTCCATTCGGTGCCATTGCGTCTACATCAAGGGCTGCTACTAAAGAAGCTGCTTGGATTATAGCAGCAGAGATCTGGGGAAGCCATGTGTGTGATCCAGAGCCAGAGAGAACATTCGAGAACCAGGAGGGTAAAAGCCTCTCCTGCAATGTCTCTCCATCTCCCTCAGTAACAAGGGTTACTGCTAGCTAAACAAAAGGGAAAACCAAAAGAGCCTATATCCACTTTTACAGAGCAAGCAACGATGGATGGATCCAGAAATGGGGGAAGGCAATGTATTGATAACTATCACAGGTATAGCATTTTGAGATTAAATATCACTAACTACTTGGTAGCTATTGACCATTGGCCATGCCTCAGGCACTTCACTGAGTGCCTTGTAACATCTTACTTAATCATCACGGAAGGCTCCATGGAAGTGTTATTGACACCTCTATTACATGGTTTTCTGTGGCTTTGATGTGATGAAACAGAGAGGGCTTATCTTGACTTACGGTCCCAGAGGGATAAGGGGCCGTTGTGGCTAGAAGCCATGACTGTGAATGGTAGGGAAGACAACCAGGGAACAAGAAGCTGAGAGTTCACATCATGAGTCATGTCCACCAAGCACAGAGAGCAAACTGGGAGTGGCAGGATGATTTTCATAGCTCCCAGTGATGTGCTTCCTCCAGCAAAGCCACATCTCCTGAACTTTCCCAAACAGCTTCGCCAACTGGGGACCAAGTGTTCAAACACCTGAGGAGACATTTCTTATTCAAACCACCATAGTGACAAAAAACAATGTAGGGGAGAGGGTTTGTTTGTTTTAACTGAGGAGGGGGGGACAACATGCATGCAAGTCTAGACATGGTGCCAAGAGCAGGCTGTAGTGGTTTGAATAAAAATGGCCCCTATAGGCTCATATGTTTGAATGCTTGGTCCCCAGTGGTGGGACTATTTACAAAGGATTAAGAAGTGTATCCTTGTTGGAGGAGGTTTGTCACTGGGGGTGGACTTTGAGATTTCAAAAGATTCATGTCATTCTGAGTTAACTCTCTCTCTCTCTCTGCCTCCTACTTGTGGATCAAGATGTGAACTCTCAGCTGCCATGCCTTTGCTTTGCCTTCGTGGATACTAACCTTCTGGGACTGTAAGCTCAGTGAGATGTGCTCTTTTATAAGTTGACTTGGTCATGGTGCTTTGCCAAAGTAATAAAACATCAACTAAGTCATCAGCTAACCTCATTTTCACACACACACAGGAAGCAGAGGGATGAGGAAGTGGAGTGAAGCGAGAGAGCCTCAAAACCTTCCCCCAGAGACATAGTCTATATGTCATTGCATTGCACTATGGAGACAGAAAAGTGAGTGATGAAGGCTGCTCTCCATCCACCTCCAGAAGGAACAGAGGCAGGCAGACAGTTAAGGACTTTGACTGCATGCGTATGTTCAGTATATTATTATAGCATTCAGTTGTCCTAATGAAGAATTATATATTCCTTCTCTTGAGAAGCATAAGATTTTGTCTGTTGGCTTATAAGTCAACAGACCTTTGGTGTGGGGATGTGGCTCAGTGGTAGGGTGTTTGCCTAGCATGTGTAAGCCCCAGTATTTAATCTACAACACAGAAAAGAAGCCAACAAAACTTTTTCCATAGCTTTTTTTCTAGCTCTAGAATCCTTGAGTGTGTGAAGAGAAAACAATGGAATTGGGACAAATGGTTGACTATGGTAACACCTAGAAATGATAACCTGGAGGCGAGACCATGAAACCACTTATAAAGGGAAACAGACTTGTTCTCGTTTGGTTTCTATTGCACAATGGCCAAAACAACCTGAGGAGGAAAGTCTTCACTTGGTTTACAAAATATAGTCCATCACCAAGGGAAGCCAAGGCAGGAACCCAAGACAAGAACCCGGAAGCAGAGACCATACAGACATGCTGCCTACATGCTCATACATTCATCTACCTTTCTAAAATAGCCCAGGCCAATAGCATAGGGATGGTACTGCCCACAGTAGGATGAACCATCTTACATCAGTTAACAAGAAAATACCCCACAGACATACCTATAGGCCAATCTGATGTGAGCAAGTCCTTCCCAGATATATCAAATTGGCAACCCAGATTAGCCATCACAGCCACTCAGGGTTTGTACTCTGAATGTCCATTGATTGCTTGGCAAATGCTATTTCTGTAGACTTGGGATGTGTCTACTATGTGTCAGGCAGGATGCACAGCACCGTGAACTTTTCCTGTTGAGTCACAAGATGATAGCCGTTATTTCATTACCCAGAGCAAAGATACCTAAGGGTCCTTCCTATTCCTTTCCATTCCCCTGGTGTGATGGTTTGTATATGTTCAACCCAGGGAGTGGCACTATTAGAAGATGAGGCCCTGTTGGAGTAGGTGTGTCCTTGTTGGAGGAGGTGTGTCACTGTGGGGGTGTGTTACTGTGTGGAGGTGTGTCACTGTGGGAGTGGGCTATATTCTATCTGCCTGGAAGTCAGTATTCTGCTAGCAGCCTTCAGATGAAGATGTAGAACTCTTAGCTCCTCCTGCACCATGCCTGCCTGGATGCTGCCATGCTCCTGCCTTGATGATAATGGACTGAACCTCTGAACCTGTAAGCCAGCCCCAATTAAATGTTTATAACACTTGCATTGGTCATGGTGTCTGTTCACAGCAGTAAAACTCTAACTAAGACACCTGGTTAGTTTCACGATCAGAAAGATGCTTCTGAAATGGGAGCCCTTGCTTAGTGTTCTTCTACCTAGGATGAATCTCTAAGATGTGTTGAAACTACTGATTTTCAAGCATCAGTTTCTAAAGAAAGAAGTGGATCGAACAGAAAAGGTGGAAAGTTAGGTGCTAAAACAGATAATCATTTGAAATCTTGGCTTTTGTTTTATCGATATTAACATTTGCTGGCTTTCCACAGAAAGTTTCTTTGGCTCAACGTTAAAAGGTTTTCAGAAGGGTTCAGAGATAGTTCAGCTACAGTGATTCTCAGCCTACAGGGGTCCTGCATATCAGATATTTATACTGCGATTCATAACAGTAGCAAAATTGCAGTTATGAAGTAACAACGAAATAATTTTATGGGTGGAGGTCACTACAATATGAGGAGCTATATTAAAGGGTTGAAGCGTTAGGAAGGCCAAGAACCACTGTCTCATTAGGTAAGAGCCTGTATTGTTCTTCCAGAGGACCTGAGTTTCCAGTGTCGGGTTACTCCTGTAACTCCCGCTCCAAGGAAAACAGCGCCCCCTTCTGGACTAAGGAACTATGAGGGCACTTGAACTCACAATTACACACATTCACATGCATTTACATATAATTCAAATAAAAATTAATCTTTCAAAATAAAAAGATTTGCCAAGCACTGGTCTTTTTCACCACTCTGAAATATACAATAGTTTCCAACCAATGGTCCTGTTAGTTGTGAACTGTGTGTGATAAATTCTTGTTAGATGAAGGAGTCTTGAAGTATCTGTTTAGGTATGTTGCCAAACACATACACAGAGCAAACAGAAAGTGAGTAGACTGACAGACGTATGACCTAATCACTCCCTGAAGGGCACATGTCACATGCCAATTTTTGAAGCACACAGCAAAGTATACATTCCATCATGTATCTTCCCTTCAATTACAGCTATCCTTGTGTTATTTGTTGTATTCTATAGTTATAAATCATTTTCCTTCTCTTCTCTCAAAAGACACTCTTGCTACATTTCTTAAGCCAAGATGCAATTATCTGAAAACACATTTTATAATCTCTGGAGTGAGGAATACAGTGGGGACAGATGATAGAATTGTGTTATGTATTATTTAAGGCACAACACATTGGAGAGCCTGAGATGAGAATTTAATTGGTAGTTTAAAACCAAACTCCGAAGAAAGGTACACACACACATATGCACACACACACACACACACACACAGATACACATGCACACACATATGCACACATGCACACACATGTACACTCACACATATACACACATACATATATGGACACACACATACATACATGCACACACATACATACACACATGTACACACATACGTATATGGACACATACACACATGCACATACACATATATACACACACGCACACACACACACACATATGCTCACACACTCCTAAGATGAGAGGGGGGGGAGAGAATGATTCTTGTGAGTGGTATTTGCAAATGCAACATTGACTTGGTAGTGGGTATATTTTTTTCTGACACAGTCAAGCATCATAATCTTGAAGAGTGTGCAAACACAGTTTCCTCGCCTTTCAGCCTGTGTGTTTTAATTCTGAAGAAGAAAAGGGATGGTGGCAGATTTGCAACTCCAGACAGATTTTTAGGAAAGCTCTCTGGGAATGTCAAGGCGCTCACTTGCGTGAGTGGATCCAGGAGCCTGCCCTCACCTGGAGGCAGCCCCACAACCTAAGGTCTGAGCACTCAGCTGTACCAGATTGAAATTTTATTTTCTTCTTCCTCCAATTTATCTTTAAAACTATCAAACCTACAAAGACATTGAAAGAATAAGAGCCGTGCACGCCTATAGATTCCTTGTGCCTCTCAGTCTCGCCAGGTATTCACATTCTCTCACACTTGCTTTCGGACATATATAATGACGATCTAAAATAAGTCACAGACCTTGGTGACTTACTGCATTGAGCAACTCCCTCCTAAGAGAGAGACTGCTCCCCTCCATAACTGTAAGGTTTAACATAGATTCAATGAGATCGCTGATACAGATTCTAATCTCAACTTGCACAAATCTTGTTGAATCTGATGTTCTTGATTCTATACTGAAAGGGTTAAAATTTTTAAAAATCTCCTAACAGACTGGGCAGAAACAAGAATGCAGGTCAGCTTGGTCATGAGCTCTGTGTTTCAGGAACTTGGCTGACCACAAGATAGATGGCTGATTACGTACAGGCTCTTAGAGAATAGCCCATACAGAATGTTCTCCTGACTCTTCCTTGTACCCTGTCACAAACTGAATAATGGGCTGGAACTTTCCACAGGTGCTCTCCAATAACCCTCCTTCACTCCCCCTGGGTTGTGGTTTCCCCCCTGGGTTGTGGTTTTTGCCTTTAAATTCTCTCTGTCTACAAAGCCCTGGGGGTCAGACCCCATAGCCCCTGCGTGGGTCATGGGTCTTGACCTCAGTATACTGATTAAAATATACCTCTTGCTGATTACATCAAGTTCGGTGTCTTGAGAATTCCTGAGGCTTGGGTGAGGTCCTCCCTTCGTGGGGGCCTTACAATACCAAGATGGAATTCTTCAGCATTTCTAATTCCCAGACTGATAATTCACTTAAATTGGCAATAAACTTTCTTACTCCATGCAAGTTTCATCTAGAACTATGAAGCAGTAGTCTAAGTCTACCCCTTCCCCCCTCATATTTAAGGACCACAAATGACATGATGCAGAGGGATTGTGGCCAGCCTGGAAGTCCTCTTTGATAAAGAAATATTCTTCCAGCTCTGAGTGGCTGAGCATTGAAGCTTTGAGGTGTAGAGTTTTCTCTGCAAACTAGCCTCTACGTCAAATGCCTTCTGTGCTGGATGGACATGTACCCCTAAAGCTAAGGGCAAGTCTGCCCTCCCAACCATAGCATTCAAGACCCTTCTTCAAGTGGCTTATGTGTTTTTCTTCAAGCTCATTTACATCCTTTCCTTACAGACTACTCTTCAGAATCCCCTACCAAACCAAGTTTCTTTAACCCTAAGCCCACTGTACATATTTCTCCTGTCCAGTTGGCAGTCTTTCTGCTTCACACTTCAGCTCTCCAACAGTGATCCCCTTGAGCATGACTCTTTCACATCTGAGGCAGCCGCTTCTCCTCTAGCTCTAACAGCACGCCTCTGGGTTACACACATTCCACTGTCATTTCCACACCAAAAGGGCCACACGAGTGGAGCAAGATGTCCTCAAACCCTGGCAAAGTTCAGGCTGTAGTAAGCGCTCATGCAGCACTTAGGTGGATGTCTCTGGGTTGGGTGATCCGTCTGTTGTTGAGGATCTAGGTGCCTTGTCATTCCCTGCTCATGCTATGTGCTCAGGGGACATACACCATGTGACAGAATCTAGACCTTGAAGTTATGCTCAAAATAGGTGTACTGTCCAAAGTAGCCATTACAGCTGTAGGATGAAGAGGGTGCAGGGAGTCCACTGGTCTTGCTGAACAGCAGTCTCGGGCCTCGAGTTTCGCTCCTCAGGGATGAAGAGCTTCTGAAGGACTTGGGGACAGATCATCCCCGATGATGGAACAGCATAGGTGATCAGTGACATTGGGACCTTGTCCTAGAGAGGTGAGCAGGGGAGGTCATTTCAGAAAGAAGGGACGGTGTCACCAAGGCCTGCATGAAATAACACAAGCATGACTGGAGCTCTGGAGGGGAAGGGGAGCCTGGTGAGGTCTGAGCCCGGACTTTTTGCTTTTCATTTTACGTGTGTGTGTGTGTGTGTGTGTGTGTGTGTGTGTGTGTGTGTGTGTAGCTCTGGAGCAGAAAGGGAGCCTGATGAGGTCTGAGCCGGGCGGGACTCTTTGCTTTTCATTTTATGTGTGTGTGTGTGTGCACGCGCATGCGCATGCTTTACATGTATGTGGTTGTGGTTCCATGTGTATATGTGTGTGCATATGTGCACATGCATGTGGAGGCATGAGGTTCATCTCTCTGTCTCTCTGTCTCTGTCTCTTTCTTCTCTCTCTCTCTCTCTCTCTCTCTCTCTCTCTCTCTCTCTCTCTGTTTTAGACAAGGTTTCTCTTTCTAGCCCAGGTTGTCCTGGAACTCTGTCTGTTACCAGGCTGTCCTTGAACTCAGAGCGATCCATCTACCTCTGGCTCCCGAGTGCTGGCATTAAAGGCTAGGATTAAAGTCCAGGTCTCTTAATCAAAACCAGAGCTGATCAATCTACCTACTTTTACTAACCAGCTTGCTATGGGGATCCTGTCTCTGCCTTCCTAGGCTGGAATAACAAGAAGGCCACAAAACCCACCTTGCATTTAATTGGGTTCTGGAGAGTCAAATGCCAGTCCTCATGCTTGTGTAGTGAGTGCTTTAACCACTGAGCCATCTTTACAGACACACTTTTGACTCCGTTGCTATTAGGGCTGGAGAGATGGCTCAGTGATTGAGAACACTGGATGCTTTGCCAGAGAACCCAGGTTCAAGGTCTAACACCCACATGATGGCTCAAAACTGTCTATAATTCTAGTATGAATTGGTCAAAGAATCAAATATTTGGGGCTGGAAAGATGGCTCAGTAGTTGAAAGCACCAGTTCCCAGTACCAACACAGCAGCTAACAACCCTTGGTAACTCCAGTGTCATAGGATCCAACAGCCCCCTTGACCTTTGAAGGTAATACAAGTCCGTGGTACTCAGACACCTCTGCAGGCAAACCAGCCACACAACTAACTGGTTTTGTTAGGCAGTCTTTTGCCTTGTTCCTGTTTGTGCAGGTGAAGGATTCACAAGCAGATGCACAAAGGGCATTAGCTCAGCCCTGCAGTGTGATGCTTTGATGTTAGTCACCGCCCTGCTCCAAATATCCCCTGAAGCAGCTTGTAGACCCTTTACCACCTCTCTTCAAAGTGGGCGTGACTACACAGAGGGAGGTAAACAAGGGTCATTAGAGTCTATCTCAGCATCTCAGAACGTGTAAGGACATTTTCCACTTCTAGTTGTTGGGCAAATCCCAACAGAGAACCCACACCAAACAAGTTAATCAGATGTTATTATTTGCTCTGCATCTCTTACTTTCGGGTACCAAAACCTGGGCTGTGGCCACCCATCAGAAGGAAGTTATCCCAGGCATGGGGCATGGGATGCTTTAGTGAGTCTTTCAGGCAGCATACCTGTGGAACCCTAAAAAAGGAATGATGGATTCATGATATGAGTTTACATAGGAAGACTGACCCAAGGGTACCAGCAGGTGGATTTTGGTGGCAGATGTTGCTAAAAAAAAAAATAGCATTCAGGCTTCCGTGTTGACTCCATAACCTTAGGCAAGTCTTTAAACTCTCTAAATTTTAACCACATTGGGAGCAAAATTAGAAAAAGAGAAATATGAACTACTACAGTCTGGATGTTTCTGTCTCTCCTTAAATGATGATGGTAAAATCCTAACACCAGAGGTGAATGCATCAGGAGGTGATTGCCCAGAGGGTTCCTCTAATGGGATTCGCCTCTAGAAATATGGGGAAAAACATTTGTTGTCATAAGCTACAGAAACTCTTGGTGTTTTGTTATATTACCTGAAAGGATCAAGACACAAAGCTGTGAAGAAAACATGAAATGACATGCATGAGAACGCACACCCCAGGCCCCACTGCTCAGCAGGTATGCCCAGCTATCCCTCCCTCCATACTGTTCCTGCATTCTTTATCCCTCTCTCTCTTTAAAAAGCGTTGGAAATCAAAGGATCTTTCATATGGCATGCATGCATACATGTGCATATGTATATATACATATATACACACACACATACATCCACACACTCATTAATACAGTTTTTGCCCATAGTCACCAATGATCCTGTAAGTCCACATGCTTCAGCTTCCCCTGGTTCACTCACATCAAAAGTTCCATGGAAGACTATTAGAGAGAGGATGGTATGGAACAGCAGGAGACAGCAGGGGCAAAGGAAGGAGAGAGAGAGAGAGAGAGAGAGAAAGAGAATATGATAAAAGTATATTATAGAGGTATGAAAAAGTCATAATGAAACCCTTTAGTGTGTACAATTAATATAAATGAATTACAGATTAGGAAATCCCTGGACTTGCTTAGATGTCTATAAATGTATATCATATATACATCTATCTATCTATCTATCTATCTATCTATCTATCTATCTATTATCTATTCATCTACCTATATCTATTATATCTATCTATCATCTATCTATATATCATCTATTCATCTATCTATCTATTATCTATTCATCTCTCTATCTATATCTATCTATCTATCTATCTATCTATCTATCTATCTATCTATCTATCTATATCTATTAATCTACCTATATCTATTATATCTATCTATCATCTATCTATATATATCATCTATTCATCTATCTATCTATTATCTATTCATCTATCTATATCTATTCTTCCTATCTATCTATCTATCTATCTATCTATCTATCTATCTATCTCTCTATCATCTATCTTTCCTAGCCTTGTTACTGATTTAAGGGGAGGAGAAACACAGCTTGTGGTTGCTTCCCCCCACATTGCAGTTGCTCTCTGCTTGCATAAAACATCCAGCTTTCTGGGCTCCAGCTAAAGATGGCAAGTAAAGCAGTCATCACACCGTCATAAAGATAAAGTGAACAGCCCACAGCACCCAGGAAGCCATGCAAAGTTTGCCTCTCACAAAACCAACTACAACTCTTATCCCAAGAGCAATGAGTCAATGCAAGAAACTGAAGGGCTAAAAGTGAGCTAAGCTGTTGGAGAAGCAGCAGCTCCATTTCCAGGGTACCGAGGACAAAGGCAAGAAGAGTAGGGAGCTATTAAAACTTGGAAGTTTGGAGCAATGTGGCATTTCCCCCCAGATATTGATAATACAAGCGCAGCCAGCTGTAGTAGTGCACACCTGTAGTGCTAGCATGGAGCAGGTAGATACAGGAGGGTCAGAAATTCAAAGTCATTCTCAGCTACACAGTGAGTTTGAGGACAGCCTGGGCTACATGAAAGCCTATCTAAAAAGAAAAAAACAATTGCCGTACTATATAGCAATTGAACTTTTGGATACATATCCAAAGGAACTGAAAACAAGGACCCAAGGAAACACCTGTACACCAGAGTTCAGAATTGCTTCAGTGCAATCTTTCCTTGCTCTGTCTCATTTCTCACTTTTGGAATATGACAGTTGACTCTGCTACCATGCATTGGAAGCATGCAACTTGCATTCTGGTTTTACCGAGGTTCAAAGTTAAGAGAGCACCTTGAATCTCAGAAGAGAGATGTTGGGACTATTAGATGACATAGGCTTTGGAAGGCAAAGGGTATGCAGTCTGGATTACAAGATGGCCAAGAGTCTATGGGGGCCTGGGTGGAGTGTTATGATTTAGATGCGCATCAACTGGCACGGGCACAAATGCTTAAACACTTGGTCTCCATGTGTGTCATTGTTTTCAGAATCTCGAGAACTTTAAGGGGGTGAAACCCAACAGGGAGAAGTGATCACCAAAGGAGCAGATATCATCAAGGTTAGGACCTGACCCTTCTTTTGGCTTCTCTACTTCACTCTTCTTGAGCCATCCTGATGTAAGCAAGAATACCACAGTTACAGATTGCTCCTGCTGACACGCCTTCTCACCTAGAACTCTGAGCTAAATCAATCCTTTGAGGATTGCTTTTGCCAAAGTGTTTTGTCACAGCAACAGGAAAATTAATTAAGACACCTCTTGTCAACTCTTCTGTGACTTCCATTGGAATTCCATCAGTAACCTTTCAAAACCTTTTCCACTCCAAACCTCAGAACCCTGACTGTAGAGGTCATCTTTAGGGTTTGAATGCAACACACAGTCTATGAACTTGGATTCATTTTTTAAATATCTCATAGTTTTAGTTTCACTATAAATCGGAAATGGAGTCACACTGCATCTGCAGACAAGAAGCAGAGAAAGAAGAATATTCAGCTGGGTATAAAATCATCTAAGGCTCTCCTTTCAGAGAACAGTTTTCCCACGTTAATATAATCAAGATAATCTTCTACAGGCATACCCTGTGGCCCATCTTCCAGGTGATTCTAATCCAGTCAAGTTGATAATTAATATCAACCACACTTTATGAACTTTAGTTAAGTTCTCTCTCTTTCTCTCTCTCTCTCCGCCCCCTCTCTCTCATGCCTTATGTCAGTTTCTAAGTGAAAAACAGCATAGGTGGGTGCTTTGTAAACCATTGAATGCCATAACATGTTAATTATCATTGTTGCTAGAGCCGCAGACTTGGTCAGTTTGCAGACTTCTTGCTTGTGTGAAAATCCTAAGAAAGTCATTCAAAACTTGTGTTGTTTTGGGACTGGTCACTAGGTGTTGCTATTTGACAGCACATCTCTAACGTTTTCCAAGCATCATGACACATGTATATATATAAATATATTTTTCCCCTTCAACAGTGCTGAGATTTTCTAATTGATTTTGAGAATTACCCATTGTGTTTCACATTGATTCATACTCAAGCACAGGAAATTAATTGCTCTTCCCTTTGTTTCCTTTTTTCCTCCTTTGATGTCAACAACCATGTTTCACATCCATGCCTACAGCATGGAACACAACTCAGCCTGTATTTCATCCATTCAAAAATATTTATTGAACATTGCTCACGTGCCTGGCATTGAACTAGGAGTGAACATGGGTGCTATATGGGAATAAATACAGGAGTGAACAAACAGATGTGGTTTTGACAGTGACGCATGTAACTCTGATAGCTCTGTTGGACAAGACATTTCTCTGTGGTGAAATTAACTAAACACGGTGGGATGGTGTCTTAGGGTTTCCATTGTTGTAAAGAGACATCAATGTCAATGTCAAGGCACTTCTTAGAAAGGAAAGCATCTAATTGGAGCTGGTTTACAGATTCGGGGGTTTAGCCCATTATCATCACAGTGGGAAGCGTGGCAGCATCCAGGCAGACATGGTGCTGGAGGAGCCGAGAGTTCTACATCTTGAACCAAAGGCAGCCAAGAGTCTCTCCTTCCACACTGGGTGGAACCTGAACATAGAAGACCTCAAAGCCAGCCCACATAGTGTAACACACTTCCTCTAACAGAGCCACACCTATTCCAACAAGGCTACACCTCCTAATAGTGCCACTTTCCATGGGCCAAGCGTATTCATATCACCACAGATGGTTAGTTTTAATTATCAACTTGACACAATTTACAACCACCTGGGAAGAGAGAATCAAAGTAGGATTGTCTTGATCAGGTTGGACTGTGGGCTTGTCTATGTGAAATGGTCTTAATTGAAGTGGGATGACCCAGCCCACTGTAGATAGATAGCCCTGTTCCTTAGGTAGGGGATTCTGCGGTTTGTAAGTGTAGAGAAAGGGATGACCACAAAATGCATGTGTGTATTTATGTATTTGTTTTCTTTCTGCTTTTAACTGTGGATGTGAGCTGTGAGCTGCTGCTTCAAGTTCCTGCCTTGGATTCACTTCCACTGGGTGAACTCTACCAAAGTGGAAATTTCTGGTTTCCTTAGAGACTCAGTTGTGTTGTGTGATGATTTTTTTTTTTTTTTTTTTTTTGTAAATTATGAGATGTTTTGCTGAAGCAGACATGTGAAAGGACACTGAGGCAGATGCTTGAGAGGGCGTGTGATGTTTAGAATGAATATCAATACACAGAGATCAAGAGGAGGCTCTGGCATTGGTTTGCCTTGCAATGCTTTGCTGGTCTTCACTGATCTTTGTTTGTGGTGATTTCCTAGAGAGAGACTCGCCAAAGAGTTTCTCATGGTATTCTGGCTGCTTCTTACTGCTTCTGCTGACTCATGCTGACTCAGAGACTCTTGGTTTCTTCTGGATCCAGTCTCTGCTACTGTTTCATGTTTGGTGTTTGCTGATTGGACCCGACTACCACTACTGATTCTTGTTAGGAGTCACGCCAAAGAACTACTTGTAAACAGATCTACACCACCCCTGTCCTAATCATCTTTCTTCCCTACCTTTGGTAGGTGGGCTAGAAGGGAGGTCGAAGAGTTTAAGAACCCTTATTAAAGTAGCCTTTGAAAAGTCTAAGCCTCCATTCTACCTTGAACTTACAAGCCAAATAAGCATTTTCTCATCTAAGTTGCTTTTTGTCAGGGTAGCTCATGGAAGCAACAGAAATGAAACCAGAACACAGACTTACTTATCTTCCTTTACCCTGGGGGTTCATCCCCACTTAGCCAGATAGCCCAACAAGTGTAGGTAGTAAGGAATAGTGAAAGCCATTCCTTACTCAACAGTAAATTTCCCACGGGACTAGTGATTCTTTCTGGGAATGGGATGGCAAGAGGGGAAGAAATGGGATAGCGGACATAGCTGGTGCTTTCTGGAGCATCTAGGGGCTGCTTCGGATTTGGAATCATGGTGGCTAAAGACTGACATTACCAAGTCTGACAACTCAAATCTGAGTAGTCCTTGGCTCCTCATCCCTTGTCCCTCAAGACAGTCTGCTCATTCATGGTGCCTGAGCTCCACTGAAGAGATAGACGTGAGGGGTAAAATAAAATCCATGTTTTCATCTGCTTCTGGAGTCCTGTTCATGGCACTCGGCCTGGCTATTTGCTGAACCCACAAATATGCTGTTGATGTTTGGGTTTCTCCATGCTCTGCAGGAAGAATGTCTGCATGCTCAGAAATGCCAAATAACTCAGATTCCTCCTTGTAAAACATTGAAGTATTTCTATTGCTCTCCCTCTTCCCACCCACTCAGGAATTTTTAGTTTCAAAGTAACTTTAATAATGGCTGATAGAGGACATTGCTATGGGTGTTACAAGGCTTTAAAATGCTTTTATGATGCTATATTCCTTATATTTTTATATATAAATATTAAAAATGTCTCCATATAAGAGCCAAATTGTACTTAAACCGTCATTGCCAAATTAATGAACAATCATAATCCAAAAGTAATTATAATTCTCAGTAATTATAATGACAAGTCTTTGTGTCTCGAGATTTGTTCTACATGAGAATAATTGTAAGTCAATTATACTTCAACTGCCTGGGTTGTTACATAATGATCCTACCGAATGGTAACACCATAGGCATTTAACAAGCATTATTTGATTTTTATCATGATCATGTTAAAAAACTGGTGTGGGAGAGGTGTGGTGGCACACACCTTTAATCCCAGTACGGAGGAGAGCTACCAGATCTCTGTGGGTTTGGTATCAGCTTGGTTTTTTTCATAGTAAGTTCAGGCCAGCCAGGGCTACATAGTAAGACTCTGACTCAAGAAAAAAAACAAAAACAGAACCCCAAATGATGTGGCCATACAGGGTCACAGAAGAAATACCAATTCTTTATGAAATTCATGAGGTGTTTCTAAACATACAAGAATTCAAATTACAGTTTAAGTAATGATAAAAAATAAATGATGCTGGAGGTGAAAAAATAATTGTAGGTTGGTGTTTCCTTTAGTTTACAATCAGTGAAGCCTATGATTTCATAGGTTCTGGGTGGCTGAAGGGGAGCAGATATTTTAGGTTGCTGTTATAGTTAGTTCCAGTATTAGTGACACACTTAGGAAGAGGGACCCTCAATTAAAGAATTGTCCCCATTGGGTTGGCATGTGGGTATGATTACAGGGACATTTTCTCAATTGCTTATTGACATAGGAGGGGCTAAACCCTTAGGAAGATGGGCCTGGGCTATGTAAGGAGAGGAGCTGAGCATGAGCCTGGAAGGGAGCCAGGAAGCAGTGCTCCTCCAAGATTTCTGCTTTAGTTCCTGCCTCAACATTCCTGTCTTGAGTTCCTGCCTTGGCTTCCCTTGTTAAGGGCCTTGTAACATAAGCAAAATAAACCATTTCTTCCCTAAGTTGGTTTTGGTCAGTATTTTCTCATAATAATAGAAAGTGAACTAGATTAAAGTCTTGGATAGTGTGGATTTCTGAAAAATAGTCCCATAAATCACTAATGAGCTGAACTGGGTTGAGCCATGTACAAGGCTGTGTAACGGAGAATGTGTCTTGTCATTAACTGATTGGATTTGCCTATGCAGTTAAAGTTTCCTAAGACAAGAGTTAATAAACCAGATGCTAGAACTATGAGTGCACCACTGTACAGAGGGGATGGAATCAGCTAGCACTGTGGTACAGAGGGGATGGAACCAGCTAGCACCGTGGTACAGAGGTGTGCACCATCCCATATTTAGATGTGGCACATAAGACTGTTTTGCCAGAAGAAGGGTTAAGAATCCTGCTCTGTGAATGAGACTCAGAAAACAACAAATGGCAGCCCAAGAGCAAAAACCCACAGTGTTTCCCGCAGGGCTGAAAGGGTGACTGGAGGGCTGGGCAGGGTCGATGGTTCTGCAGCGTTAAACCAGAAAATGGCTGTCCAGGGGCAGAGCCAGCCATCCATCTCTGGAAGATAGGGTGTAGTGACTGTAAATACTCTGAGCTCAATTTGCCAGAATTGATTTTTTTTTTTTTTTTGAGGCAGCCTCACACAATTCATCTAGGTTTAGACTCTCCATCCAAGGCCTTTGACGGTGAACCTGCATGGCATGGACTGAAGAGGGCTAATACTTCAACAGATACACAGGAGTCTGAGAGGAAAAGCAGGTGGGGGAGGGGACGGGGAGAGAGTTGAGGGGGGAGAACTGAACCTATGTGCTCAGTTTCCAGCTCAAGACAGGATGAGGGTTCACCATTAAGGTAGACTGACCTTATTGGAGCAGTGAGAGAATGAAGAAAGGACAAACAGACATACAGGCAGGACGGACAAACTAGAACTGGCTGGTCAAGACTCTTCAGTGGAGAAGCTTCAGTATACTGGAAGTACATGCTTATTATAGTTGAACAGACAGGCAGGGATATTGCATACAGTTGAATAAGGAGGTGGGTTATGACATACAGATAAACAGAAGGCAGGGTTATTATATCTGGCTGAATATGGAGGCAGATTCAACTAATCTCTCAGGAGCAGTCTCTGTAGGGGAGTCTGAAGACTAAACACCCAGTGGGAGAAAACGATGGATTTTTTTAGCACACACTCTGACCCATGGAAACCTTTGTCTGCCCTCTGATCCTCCTGGAGAAGACTTTGCCATTCTGATGGGGCCCAGGCCCTAGAGTGCCTGAACACGGCTGTGCTCGTGTCAAACTATACACACTCGGGGCTTCACGTGCTCCCCACACTAGATCATTTTCAAGTTTATTTACCACGGATGGCACCAAGTTCCAAAGTAAGGCTTCCCTCCTCCCCCATTCAATGTCTAAAGGATCCCGTGACACTTGTTACGTTGGATCAGCTCCAAGGATACAGAGAGGATAGGAAAAGAGGAGAGGACAGAGGGAGGAGAGGATAAAGACAGGGATAGAGCAACTCTGAGGAGGTGGGGTGCTGCAAAGGCCTGGGACCTCAGCGCTGGCTGGCAAATCAAGACCCTCAAGTTCTAGTGCCTCAGCCCACTATCACAGTTTCAGTATTTCTTGAAACTTTGTTATTTCTGATTATGAGTGCATGTGTGTGCGTGTGCATGTGTGCGTGGGTATGTGCTTATAAGTGCAGATGCCCATAGAGGCTGGAGTTCCAGGTAGTTGTGAGCTGCCTGATGGTGTTGGAAATAGAAATCGAGTCCCCCAGAAGGGCAGTACCTGCTCATAACACCCATCCATCACCCTCCACAAGTTATTTCTTTTATGCTCTTTTTTTTTTTTTCATAGAACATTTCCCACAGGCATATAAATGACCCTTGGAAATCTGTACTCAGGAGGTGTTCAGCTAATCCCATGGTTGTTACTTAACTGTCACCAGGGTTAGGAAAAGGGAGGGATGTGAGAAGCCTGACAATGACATTTCTGAAGTTTGACCAAGGACCAGGCTTCCTGCAGAACTCCTGCCCCATAGCACGAACGGTAACTATATGTCAAGAGTTCAGTGACCACGTTTTAAAAATAAGGTTGTCCTCAAGTAACTGGATGGACAGAAGTGTCCTTACTTAGAGTGTCATGGGATGGAGCGTTGGAGATTATAGTGACTTCCAAGTAAAGGTACTGATTCTCATTTAGCTTACAGAGTTGTTCTCTGAGCTCCACATGTCCTGTGGCATGCATAAACCTGCGCTGACACTCATGAGTATCCATATATACATGTGCACATTTATCATATACACATACATACACATACATATGTGTCATATACACATATACATATGTATCATATACACA
>JANHMN010000009.1:66417482-66457172 GCA_030674055.1 Rhabdomys pumilio | reverse complement strand
ATACATATGTATCATATACACATATACATATGTATCATATACACATACACATATACATACACATATTTCATCACACACAGCTCACCACACACAACATGTATTTATGTACAACCACAGACAGAGATAAATGAACAAACAAAATAGAATAGTCATGTTTAAATGACATACTAAAGTTATATGAGCTAGTTGTGGTGACTCATATTTATAATCCCAGCACAAGGCTGATGTGGGATTGTTGTGATCTCAAAGACAACTGGGCTATGCAATGACACCCTGTCTCAAAAATATCATCTGCCTTTGGGCTTTCAGCAAAGAGAATAGGAAGATGGAGAGATGGGTTGATGGCAAAGATCACTTGGCTTTTGGCTTTTCTTCTGGAGGAACTGGGTTCAATTTCCAGCACCAACATGGTGGCTCACAAATGTCTGGACTTCAATTTCAGGGGACCCAATGCCCCCTTCTGGCTTTTTGGGCACACACACACACACACACACACACACACACACACACAAACACAAGCACACATGGTGCCCAGAGATATGTTCAGGTAAACACTAAGACATGTAAAATAAATAAAATATTAAAAACTACATTTTAAAAAGCAGGAATGTCCTTTCTTTTCAGTCCATGAACAATCGAGGAAAATGCGAAGTGACTGAGTTGGTTGAAAACCCAATATGTTAAACGTTTCATGTCGATTTGGCTAAACAATTATTTTTTTTTCAAAAACATCTACATTTCATATGATGACTGATTTCAGTATTTGAAACAGTGTTCTGTTTTGGAAATTTGGTAACTATGAGTAATGTAATTCCATTCTCCCCTTCTACAGAATGACTCGTGTTATAGTAGTGTGTGAAATGTTCAAGTGAGAGAGAGGGAGAGAATGGCTACCTCAATGAAAGGGCTATTTTTTCAACCTGTGGAGGCTCCTTGTTTGTTGAGGGGAGTTGTAATTGGTTTTGCAGCTTTGTTTCTTCCCTGTGTGTTCTCCGCAGTGAATGGTAACACAGGAGTGGGGGTGCAGTTTCTGAGTTCTAGGAGCTGCTCCGTAGCTTTTGTTTCCTTTGAGACAGGGTTTCACTAAGCAGCTTGGGCTGACCTAGAACTCAGAGATCTGCCTGTCTCTGCACCCCAAGGGATGTGTACCAGCACACCTGGCCAGCTTGGCTTTTTTTGACTGTCGGTTGCCCGTCATACTTTTAAACGCCACTGGCACCTTCTTCTCCTTGTGGCATCTGTTTTTCCTCACTTAACATTGGTCATTCTTCCTCTGTTAGACTTATTAAAACAAAATAACAGGAATTGGTTACATCTGCATTTTTTTTTCAGATCATCTTGCTTGGATTTTGACCCCTTTTAGATAATAGACGTATACAGTTGAGATATATCTTTTGTGAACGTTTATACCACCCATTAGGCTAAGAACTATTTTTCTTACACATGTACATACATACATACATACATACATACATACATACATACAAACACATGTACAGGCACACCACCATACTGGGTATTTTTATGTGAGTTCCTGGTTTCAAACACAAGTCCTCTTGCTTACAGGACAAGCATTTTGCCTACTGAACCATCTTCCTTTTAATTACAAGTACATTTTCTTGCAGGAATATAGTCCAGCCAATAACTGTGGTCTGGGATTTTCTTGGTGCACACATGTTCCCAGGAGATCCGATCCTCTTTCATGTTTTCTCACCAGAGGAACATAAACTGCCTCGTGTCTGACTCTAAGCTGTGATAGAAAATGGCCCATATTTTGCCAAGTTTGGGTGACTGGTGGGCTACACTTGAATGAATTTAGTAAGTCATTTGAACCCACACTCCAGATTCTTGTTTCAAAATGTCCAAGAAATAACAGTAGCTAGACAAGGGCTTGCTATTCCGATGGAGTCCCCTGGTGAAGTCTCTTCATCCAGCTCAGATCCTCTCTGGGTTCCAGTTGAGAAATGGGATTGGATGTTTGTTGACTTTAATTCTCGGCATTTTGGCACCCCGGCAAGACAAGCCGTGGCGATCTTCTCAAACTGGGAAAGCTGAGGTTGGATAACAGGCATCCAGGAATGTGCCTCAATTTCCCACGCCCTCGAGTTGATAGGATGTTTGCTCACTATCCCCTGAACAAACATTTACAGAGAGCTAAGTATGCTAGGTCACGGGAACAAAGGGAAAGTGGCCTTAGCAGAGGTGGGACCAGAGCCTCTCCTCTGGGGAGGGGCTGCACAGCCATAGCAGATACACTGGGAAGCCTGAGGCAGGTTTTGGAAGCAGGATGGAAGCTGGTCTTGTCCTCATGACCATCTCTAGAATGAAAGGCCTGGGGTAATGCTGTTAGAAAAACAGCTAGGTGCTTCTCCACCTCCAGGCTTCCAATCTCCTCCGATACTTTCTGTTGGCAGAGTCTAACTGGCAAAGGAGAAAGAGCTGCTGGGCTCTGTGAAGCTGCATGAAGCCAAGAATCATCGTTAGCAGGGAATAGATATTAGGTTTAATGTGGACCTGGAGTGTCGTTAGCATGTTGTGTGTTAAAGCACTGGATACAAGACTTTGACTACTCCAGCCTCCTTCTGCTTAAAATACAGGGTTGGGAGACAGGGAGAAGGAAGAGGAGGGGGAGAGTAGGAGGGGAGGCTAAAGCTGGTGGGAAGAGACCAGGGAGCAGTGTGAGCTCAAGAAAAGTTGTCAGTGGGCTCCTTGGGGAGAATGTTGGCACGGACATGCGTGTGAGGCTAGCAATCGCTCAGTGTTTGCTTGTAAAGGTGGGTCCCATGCTCCATTTTTCAGAAATGCCACATACGTTCCTCTGACATTCTCTAGGCTGTATGTCTCCACTATCAAAATTCCACAGGGCTTCAAGGAGGAATGGAAGAGGTAAGGAAATAAAGATCCTTTATGGCTCTGTCATGCCCCCCAAGGAAAACAATTACCCTACACTGTATTTTCTTTCAACTCTCTGAAAGAAGATTGGAAAAAACAAAAAAGAAAGTGACGTCTTAACAAATCAGCATACTTCTGCAGGGAAGGTGCATGTCCCCTTTAAGTGTGCAGGGGTATCCAACCCACAGGACACATGTGGCCGAGGTTACCTGTGCGTCAGCCTAACACACAAGTAAACTTATCGACAACAATGTGGTTTTAAATGATTATTTATTTATTGGCAGTTGCATTGTTCTCGAGCTTGAGCTTGTAGGTGACAATTTATGCCCTGATGTCCTGAGTATGTGTGAGCCTTCGAGGCATTGTTTTTTACTGGAAAAAAATGGCCTCGGGGTTTCTGCATGCGAGGGAACTGCTCTGTCACAAAGGGACATTCCTACCCCACAGATATATTTCTCCTCATCCTGAGACCCAGCACAGAACATTCATTTTCTCCTAGTTGTGAGCTTTCTAAGTTAGAGCTGTGGGTCTATTTTAATTATAAATAAATATTTAATTTTAATTGCACAGAGTGCAATTTTGCCAAAAACTGGCTTGTTTTGCTAGTTTGCATTGGAATTGAGTAGGTAAAGCCCCTTCACCCCCATCCAGAAATATTCCTGCTTAGCTTTGATTTCTTTTGAAAGAGTGGGCAGGGAAAACAAAGTGAAGTTTGTAAGCCAGTCACTCACATGGCAATGCCCATCGTAGTACGGCAGTCCCTGGTGTGGGAGTGCCCACTGTCGCTGAAGAAAGACAAATATGGCTACAGTTTCAAATGACTAACTTGTCCTTAGGGACACACCCACCCAGACCTTCAGCTAATGGGTATAATGCCAAGATTCCTGCTGTTTCTCTCTTACTCTTGGAATTTCCACTGGTTTCAGTCATCAAGAGGTCAGACACAGAAACACCTGATTGTTTTGTAATTGTCGCCGTGGAAACCACACCTGCTTCGTTTGAATTCCACAGGAGAACAGAGTTGATAAGGGCGTTATCTTATTTCTAGTTATAAATATGTTTGCTTCGAGCAGAGAGTGAGGTCTGGGGAGATGGCTTAGTAGATGACGCACTTGCTACTAAAGTATGAGGGAGGACCAGTGTTTGGATTCCCAGAGCTCTTGTAAAAGCTAGGTGGGTGTGGTGACCTCAGTACTCTGGGAGTAGAGGTGATATTGGAGCAAGGTAGCTAGCTCACTAGCTGAAGTGGCAAGCTTCGAGATTGGAAAGGAAGTAGCCTCAGTAGATGAAGTGGAAGGTCATTATGGAAGACACCCATGCAACCTTTGGTTGATATGCACGTACATACATATGTGTGCACGCACTCACGAGTGCACACACACACACCACACACACACACACACACACACACACACACACACACACACACACGCTCATGCCCACCTGCACCCATACACGTATGCCCACTTCTGAGTGTCCACCACATATGAGAACACAATATACTCCCGAATACCACACACACATGAAAAAAAAGAGTGTAAATTGGTGTTCAAAGTGTTTGCATAGGATCTACGAACCTTTATAATTTGTCCAAAATTCTTAGGTGGGAGAAGATTAGGAGTTGTTTAATGAGCATTGAATTTTGTTTTGGAAAGATGAATGAGACCCAATAATACATGATGGCAGAGCTGGTTGGTTTTGTCACAGGTAGACACAAACTAGAGTCATCTGGAAAGAGGGGACCTAAGTTGTGAGAATACCCCTATCAGACTGGTCTGTGGAGCATTTTCTTGATTAATGATCAGTGGAGGAGGAGCCAGCCTACAGCGCACCTGGGTGGTATGAGAAGGTACCCGCCTGGGAAACACACCAGTAGGCAGTGTTTCTGTATAGCCTCTGCTTCAGTTTTTTGCCCCTGCCTTGAGTTCTTGTCCTGACTTCCCTCACAACGGACCCTAAGTTGTAACTGAAATAAACTCTTCGCTCCCCGAGCTGCTCCAAATCGTGGAGTTTATCACAGCAACGGAAAGCAAAGGCCAGTGCTGGTGGGTAGCATGGTGAATGCAATTCCTGTTGCTGAGTGTCCACTTAAATGGTTACAGTGGTGTTATGCTTCGAATTTGGAATATCTCCCAAAGATGGACTGGAAGTTAAAGGTCTGGTCCCCAATGTGTTGCTATTAGGGGGCAGAGGACCGTTTGGGATGTGGGATTAATGGAAGGAAGTTAAGGAATGAAGGGGATGTTGGGATTCTGGTGCTTCTCTCTCTTTGTTGTCCAGCTGGCAACAGAGTGAACAGGGCTTCTCTGCCCTGCATCTCTGTCATGACACACTGCCTTGCCTCATGCCAAATGGAATGATGAGACAAGACAAATTTTTTTTTCCACAAAAGTTTTTTTTTTTTTTTGTTTAGGTGATTGGAATACCTGACAAGATTACATTGTTTATCACAAAAATTCAGAGTATTGAAAGTCATGTTCTTAATTATTTCAATATCTGGGCATGATAGTTCATGTGTAGAATCCCAGTCCTTGAGGAGTAGGTGTTGGAAGTTCAGGAGTTCAAAGCGATCCTTGGGTACAAAACAGGTTTGCAGTTAGCCTGGGATACTGGAGATGGCTCAGCAGGTGAAAGCACTTGCCATGCAAATTTGACCACCTGAGTTTGCTCCCTGGAGCCCACATTAAAAGTGAGATGCTGTGGCTTCCATCTATCTCCTACTATTCCTGTGGCAAGACAAGAGGCACAGATAGAACTGGCCAGAGGCACATGGAAAGGCTAGCCTGAAGTAGCTGCAGAGAGAATAAGAGAAACCTTGTGTTGACAAGGGAGAGGCTAGAAACCAACTTCTGAAACTTGTCCTTTGACCTCAACACATGAACTGTGTAACACATGGATTGTGACACATGTGTACCATCAAACACACTTATGTAAGCCCATGTGTGTGTTTACACATGGAAAAAGCCTACGTTAGCAGGGAATCATCTTTCACTTTACTGTGAAATGTGTTTTTGGAGCACCACGGAATAGTAACGTTGTCACAGACTATCCCTTGTCACTAGTCACTTTCAGTGGAGTCAGGATCATTAATTGGAGAATATTAACTCACCTTAATTACCGCCTAATCTATTCCTTCTAATAGACATACCCTTCTATCAATCTGTTAGTATATCAGGAAATAGGCTACTGATTTTGCCATAAATTATGGCATTATTGCATGTACCAAGGGAGAGGGTACAGTTTCCAATAAACTGCTAATGGTACTGATATTTATATTGGTTGAAAAAAATAAAGATAAGACAAATTCTATGCATGCGTGAAGCGATTGTAATGTGTGGCAATAGGTCTGATAAATAGTTAACCTTATTAGCTCTGTTAATTAGCTCATTTATCGTTTATCATTTATCATTTAATTAGGCAGCTTTTAAGTGCTAGGAACAAAAAGCTAGGAAACCTCTTTATTTTCTTCTCTCCAGATTTTGAGTAACCTGTCTGTTATCTGATGTCTCTTGAAAGTGCTTCTGGACAGTTCTTGTAATTCTGAAGCCTAGTAGACGCTGTTATGTAGATACAGGTTGTAGGGAGCCGACTTTAAGCAGAAAGTGGCTAGAAAGCAGCTATCATCTTTGCAGCCATCTGGAACCATTTACCCTGATAGAGACTTGGTTTTTCAGCAGCCTACAACAGCTGAGCACACTCTAACAAATATCTTGTTTATCCCACATAGCTTGTTTTGCTGTTTAGTGACCCCAGCTGCATAGTGCACGTGGTAAAATGTTTTCACCTGTGTTCTCCTGCATGTGCTTATAAATACCCAGGATTTCCTTGTAAGAATATATATACAGTCAATAGAGTTAAGAGGAATATGAGTCAATACAGTTAAGAGGAATGAACAAGAGTGAATATGCGCCAATAGAAGAGAAACAATAAAGGAGACTTGAGACTTGACTCCAGAACCTCTGCCTTGTCTCCATTCTTTGAGACCCTGACCCCTTGACCAGAACAGCAGCTCGGTCCTCAACAACAGGTAAACTCTAAAGATCAAGAGGCAGAGATGGGAGAAGCAGAAGACTCTTACAGGCTTCACAGTTGCTTCCGTGGATATAGCAGACTATTGCAGTTTGGGCTCTTGTATTTGAACACTTGGCTCTCAGTTGGTGACAGCATTTTGTGAAGTTGTGGAATCTTTAGGAGGTGGGGCCTAGGTGGAGGCAGTGGGTAGGGAGGTAGGCAGGCCTTGAGGACTATAGTCCAGGCCTTGAGGACCATAGCCCAAGCCCACTTCTGGCCACAGTCTCTTGTTTCTCAATCTACAGAGATTTAAATAAGCACCTCACACTTCCACACCTTCCCTGCCTCGATAGGCCATACCATCTAAACTACCCGCCCCTACTTCCTAAGTTGCTTCTTTCAGGTTTTATCTCAGGGACCAGATACACAATGTAGCTTTTCCCACACAGAAGCTCAATGAACTGGATGATCAGGACAGGAGAGCTGCAGAGTTTGAACTGGCCCATCCCATGACCTGTTCAGTTGTTTGATCTTAGGGAAATGACTATACCCAGCTACATGCTGGGGTTCAGCCTCCCTTCAGCTTTAGGCCTGATGACGTGACTCTGTCCACCCCCGTGTTTCTGTCATTGATTATGTCAAGCCCTGTGGTCATCGTGACAGTTATCTTAAGAGATCTGGCCCACACATAGGGCGCACAAACTCCTCCTGTCCTGGACTAAGGAGAAATGTGGTCTCCCAAGTTTGGGTGGGTGTTATGGAATGAACAATCCTCCTGTATCCTGTGAACTGCTGTCTAGTTCTATGATGGCTGGCAATCACAACCTACTGACTGTGGTAAAATGGGGCCATTTACTGGGAAGATGCAGAGTTTCCATAGAATCTAAGGCCAGGAAGCACAGCTCCAAACTTGTAAGGGGCTGGGAGTCAAAGCTGGGCAGATGGGACCTAAGGCAATCACTTCTCTGGTAATTCTCCTTTTTCTACATCTCTGTCCTTCAAATCTTTATGTCTTCCTCACTCTTGATGCTCCTCCTCCATCTTAGGACATCTTACCTATGTCTCATTTAATTCTAGAGTTACGTGATATTTTCATTTCAGCATGCAAATCGAGACTAACCTTAGTGCAGAAATTTCCGTGGCCCTGTTTGGGTTGAGTGTTTATGTCTGGTCTAGTTTACTATGAGAAGGAGGATGGGTCCTTTTACTCAGTGCACATCTGGTAGGGTTTGCGAAGCAGATTCTCTTAGACAAGGACACAATCTGGATACATTCCTTAAGGTTATTTGGGTACAGATAGCAAACTGATCTCTGGATATTAAAATTAAATGTCTGGGAAATATATATGGGTACTTCTTGTAATCAAAGCAAACAGGACACCTTGGATGGTGATGCACACGTGGAAATTTAACACGCAGGAGGTAGAGGCAAGAGCATCAATAGTTGAAGGGTGTCCTCAACTTCATAGCCAGTGTGAGACCAGCCTGAGACCCATGAGGTAGGAAGGAAAGCAAAGGGATCAGAGGGAATCAAAGGACCCTTGGATCCTTGGCAGAGGCATTTGTTCATAGAATTTTCTTTTTAGGACATTGTGGGGAGCTGACAGAAGGCAGCTATCATCCTTGCAGCCATCTCGAGCCATATACCTTTACAAGAGACTTGTTTTTAACAGCTTACAACAGCTGAGCACACTCTGATAACTTCTTGTTTTAGATACCCAGGATTTTCCCTTGGGTGTGTGAGACTTAAAGGTGTGACTTAAAGGCATGACTTAAGAAGTGAGACTTATAAAAGGCAAGAGGCAGACAGAAGAAAGGCACTTGCTACTAAGAACTAGGGACTTGGGATTTTGAGACTTGGGACTTAGGACTAGGAACTTAGGAACTAGCAACTTGGAAAGGTACTAGCGACTAGGGACTTGGAAAGAGACTTAGTACTTGTGATTAGGGATTTGGGACTAGGAACTTGGGACTTGGGACTTGGAAAGAGAGACTGGAGGAGAGGGAGACACAAGAATAAATGGAACTGAATCTCACTCTGTCTCGTCTCCATTCTTCACGTCCCCCTTCACTCTCTCTCTTGCTGAACCCTGACCGAGGACTGGAGCAGCAGTACCGAGCTGGAACAATTTAGCCCCCAAGCTTGGGGCAGTGTGGGTTCCAACATTTGACAGCGAAGTCCCCGACAGGACATTGCCATGTGTGGGCCTCTTCCTCCTGATTGTAAAATTTCCATATGTGTATCACCATGCCCAGTTTGTATGATACTGGATAACAAACCCAGGGCTGCATGTGAGTTAGTAAGTACCATAATTATCGAGCTAAAATCCCCAGTCTCGGGTTTCTCTTTTCTTTGATAACCAGAACAGTCACTCTGGGCAACCCCAGGATCCACTGTTCTGTCTATTCTAATGGTAACTCTATTGATTCTGTTGTATGAAATTTGAAGCTAAAAAATTTGATATAAAGTTGTCTTAGATAGGGTTCCATTGCTGTTGAAGAGACACCATGACCAAGGCAACTCTTATAAGGGACAACATTTAATTGGGGCTGGTTTTTCCATTATCACCGAGGCAGGAAGCATAGCAGCATCCAGGCAAAAGTTGTGCTGGAGAAGGAGCTGGGAGTTCTGCATCTTGCCTTTCTTCCATCCTGGGCAGAGCTTGAGCACTAGGAGTCCTCAAAGCCCTCCCCTACAGTGACACATTTCTCCCAACAAGGCCACACCTATTCTAACCAGAACACATCTCCTAATAGTGTCACTCCGTGTGGGGCAAGCATTCAGAACATGAGTCTACGGGGGCCAAATCTATAAAACCACTATAAAAGTATAGTTTCCTTTGAGATCTTGGACTTTAATGGACTGTATGTCTATGCAGCTACCTGAACAAGACAGGCTCTTACTTTCTGGTATATTGCTATGCATGGCCTTGCCTACTTCAACTCTTATTCGTTCTTTAATTCAGTCTCAACTGAAGTTGTTATTCATAGGCAGTCTTCTTGTTCAACTCTATACACACCATTCCCACAGCACTGCTATGTTACAAATTATGCTTCTTGTAGGGTTACAGCCTGTACTCCAACACACCAGGTTCAGCCACCTAGGCTCAATAAAACAATTAAAGGACCCACATTAATAGTAAAAAGCAGAAAAAAGAGTATCACTCAATGTTGCTACATTGGGAAGAAGGATAAAGAGATACAGCAACGGTCTCAGGCTTGACTTCAATGCCACTATTTTCAGAGTCCTGACATGAAAGTAGGTTTTAACAGAAAACAAGAGCTAAAGATAACTAGACAGTCCGTCAAGGTGAGGTTCTCTCTCCATCATTTTCTTGTTTCTTGAGTAGTGGAGAAAATAATCTGAATTGATTAAACAAAACCTAGTCCTTCATGGTGTTTGATTAGCTACTGCTTTGTTTAGCTCAACTTTCAACCATAGTGTGGGCTCAGAGGACGGTGTCTGAGTCATCTAGTGGACACCTGGCCCAGCATTTGTAGACTGGCTAAGTGACATACTAGAATGAGTGAAAGAGAGAGAAGAGATGCATGTGCCTCTGCACCCTAGCCCAGCTGCAGCGGCTTTGAGTAGCAGACGGCCTGGGCCCATAGCCGGAGGCGGGACTTCCGGTCCCGCTAGCGACCGCGGCCCGCGCCTGGCGGAAGCGCGGCTCCGGGCCAGGATCCGCGAGCTCCGCTGGAGCAGAGTTCGGAGCCTCAGTGTCCCGGACGCCTGTGGTCGGTGCGGATGCTTCTCCGCGCTGCGTCCCTGCGGTCCGGGAAGACCGAGGAGGCACGCGGGAGTCGGCGCAGCGGGAGAGCCGGGACCCCGGGGTGAGGACGGCTGGCGGCGGTGTGTGGTTGCGAGGGGCTGAGGAGGCCGAGGTGACATCCTCCACGGGGGTGTGTCCGCGTCCCGAAAGTGGCCGGAGATAGATAGCCTTGGGGGGCTTGCAGGGAGAGGCTCCAGAGGCAGCTCTTTTTTCCCTCGGTGTCGAAGATGAGAAGGACGTCTTGACCTAACTCATCTGCGAGATGACCAGCCGCGACTTGCATGCTCAGCTTTGCTTTCTTTGCAATACATTTCTTTCTTTCTTTTAAGACTTCCCCCCTCTTCCAGTGGTCTTGGGGGGGGGTCGGGGAGAGCACCCCACATTCATAGGGAAAACTAGAACTCTTCCTCACTTAGCTCCAGTTCAGGCTACCTTTCTTTGTCAGACTAATAGGACTTAAGGTCTTTGATTCAGACAAGCAAGCCCACCGAAGTTTTTAGTTTGGACTCTTCTCTGCCTTGCGGGAGTTCAGGTAGTAGTCCTACTTCCTTGGTCGCCGAGTGAACTTGTAATGTCTGGACAAAGCTAGCACCTTCATGTTTGCACTTTATGACTTACTGTTTGCTTCTCAATGGGGTGACACATTTTTTTAGATGTTGAATAGATTGAATTTTTGCCACACGCTGAGCATAACTGGGTAAAGCTAGCGTACTGTCATTGATGGAGGCTCCCCCCCCCCCCCCCCCCCGCCATTTGTCAATACAGGTTACTTATATCTTACTCGGTAGTCTAACCTGAACTACTTGAAGAAACAATCAAATATACAAACAAAGCAGTTTACGTACCAACAAATATACAGAAAGCACTGTATATTTATCGATAACCCAGTTATCTCACTAACTTACTTGAGATTTGTGCTGCAGTGAGACAAGTTATTATAATAGTGGTTTGTTGGGCGGCACAGCTGATGTAATTGATTCAGGATGGTACCGTAGACAGTGTTTTTTTAACATATTAATGAAGACATTGAAAGCAGTCTTCTGAAGTTATGGGGCTAACTGTTGGGTTGATTTCTCTTTGTATGTCTTCATTTCATTTCTTTTAAGAATTGTTTATTTTTATGTGTATGGGTGTTTTGTCTGCATGTGTGTCTGTGCACTACATGTGTGCCTGTTGTTCTCAGAGACCAGAAGAGCATCATAGTGCCTGAAACTAGAGTGGTGGGCTGCCTGCCATGTGAGTGCTAGGAACTGAACTGAGGTCTTCTGGAAGAACAGCCAGTATTCTTAACAGCTGAACCATCTTTCCAGGCCCCTTAATTTCATTTCTTGAGGTAGACCTGTTGCTTATCTGATAAGGTTTGATTTTATTTCAGCATGTAATCTTGATTTAAAACCATTGAGCTCTCTGGCCCCCATTCCCTACACTTTTATAAGAGAGAGCACTTGAGAACACTTCAGTCTTTATAGTTCATGGGTGGTGCACATGTTCATCCTTGAAATGAAAGACTTGCTTGCCTTCTGAGGTAGGGTTCTAGTCATAGGTCTCAGATTTAATGTCCGAAGTTTGATCACCTTTGGATTTGGGAAATCATTGGAACGATTCTTTGCTGAAGTTGTTGAATAAATTGCTTAGCTTTCCCCTTTAGATAAATTCTTTGCATCCTGTATAATTTAGAGGTGTTTCAGAGTTAGCTATGATTGTGAGGATTTTTGATTAGCTGCAGAGAGTTGCTAGTTATTTGTGTGTATGGATTCATACCTTCTTTTTATTTCGAGCGCCATGATGTGTGCCTGTTGAGGAAAAACTGCCCAAACGGAGATCATTCAAACAGCCTGCATGTGCATGCATTCAAATCCAAACAGTGATCATTCAAACAGCCTGCATGTGCATGCATTCAAATCCAGACAGTGATCAAACAGCCTGCATGTGCATGCATTCAAATCCAAACAGTGATCAAACAGCCTGCATGTGCATGCATTCAAATCCAAACAGTGATCATTCAAACAGCCTGCATGTGCATGCATTCAAATCCAAACAGTGATCATTCAAACAGCCTGCATGTGCATGCATTCAAATCCAAACGGTGATCAAACAGCCTGCATGTGCATGCATTCAAATCCAAACAGTGATCATTCAAACAGCCTGCATGTGCATGCATTCAAGTGTTTTGAGTAGTCACCAATTGGTAACGTACCAAGCAATTGAGTTCATTGGTTCCATACCTTCTGGCTATTTTTTATTACCTAGTACTTTGTCAGCTACCTGCTTATCCTAGTTAGAGAGCCGTTCTTGGCCACTTGCTCCAGTACAGAGAATTGGATACTCCAGGAGATCACAGTTTTTTGTCCTAGGAGATACCACAGAGCATATAGCATTGCTGACACAGACTCCATCCTTCTCTTATGCCAGCTTTGTCCTCTCTCACTCACTGAGCTAGTCTTTTTTTTTTTTTTTCCACAGTGACCATGATGACTCAGGCCTCAAAGGGGATTCAGAGCCTCCACACAAGACTGTAGGCCCATTAAAGAAGGGCGCAGTTCATTATACTGAGGCCAAGAGGAAAAGAACTGGAGGCCAGCTGAGAGTATTTGTCATTAAGAGAGAGCTTATCATTTTTATAGGAAAATTTGTGTATAATTTGCTATCTCTAAACAAAATTGCTTTGTAATGGTCTATATTATATAATTGCCCGATGAAGGTGGCAGATTGCTAGGCAATTACTTCTTGAAAAGTGGACAGCATTCTATACTGTTACCAAATGCGCACTGTTATTGGGAGTTCCAGGCTTTACTACAGTCTAAGAGACATATCCTTAGACTGTTGTTCTGTGAGCCAAAGTGCCCTCAGTTTGTAGAGGAGCTCTGCATTGGTCCCATTCCCTGTATTGGTACTACTGATTTTTTAAACTGACCAGTTTTACACATCTTTTTATCTCATGATGCTGGAAAGGTTATTATTTTTGCTTGCTGTGGTATATTTTTGTATCTGTTTTCTCATTTGCAAACGATTATCTTTAACTTTTTTTTTTTTTTTCACTTATAATGCATCTTAAAGCATGTGTTGAGTCAGGGCTGATTTGGGTTGATGCCAGTGATTAATCATTAATGATCACAGTGAGATCATAGCATTGTTAATGTGTTGGTATTGCATTGAAAGTACTAACTTAGAAATAGCAATCTGAGCATTTCTTTAACATGTTGTCATAGCTGAACAGTTAGAAAGATGGAGACGTTTTATCAACTGACTTTAAGAGATACCTGTTTAATAAAAAAAAAGAAAAATACCTGTTTGACTTTCACTGTTGTAGTGTATCAGTTAGGGTTCCTCAGAAAAAAGTGAATGAGTGCATGTCCAGTTTTTATTATTATTATTACTATTACTATTATTATTTAAAGATTTTTTTTTAGGGGAGCTGGAGAAATGGCTGAGTGATTAATAGCACTTGCTGTATAACTCCAAGGACCAGAGTTCTGATCCCAGCACCCATGTAACCCTAGCTCTAAGTGGGACAGTGGATTCTTAGGACTTGCTGGCTTCCAGCCTAACCAGGAAAGTCTAGGCCAAGTTCAAGGAGAGACCCTGTCTCAGGGGAATAGGCAGGAGAACAGTCAAGGAGGGCACTGATTGATCCAGTTTTAGGGAATGACAGGTTTAGGCTGGAAATTCAGCAGCTGATTCTCTTGTCCTGTTGCTGACGTGTTCATTCAGGGCACATAGTGTGCTTCTCATGCAGCCTTTTTTTGAAATTTTTGAAAGTATAAGCTAATTATTCCGCCATTCATGGGGTATTCCAAGAGGCCTTAAAAATGGGGATCGCAAAGACCAAGAGAAGTTCAGAGCTTTCTTTGTGGAAGAAATTGGCAGTAAAGAAACAGGTGCTAAAGAAACCCTGAAACTCTATAAGCCCCGTGGGGCAGGAATTTGGAAACCCTCTCCCACAGGTTTTTAAGGAGGCTCTGGGGCATTGTAGGATCTAAATGGGTCTTTTAGAAGGTTGCCAGATTTTAGGCATTATTCTGAGCTGAATTGTGGTAGTAACACTAAGGCCACTTGCTGATCACCTGTGAAGAGAAACATTTCCAGCTTTCTGCCTGTTTGATTTCTTGTCCTAGCTTCCTTCAGTGATGAGCTGTGATTGAGATTGTAAGTCAGTAAAAAAATCTTTCATTCTCCAAGTTGCTTTTGTTCAGTGCTTTATCACAGCACCAGAAAGCAAACTAAGACAGTAGATATTCACATTGCACTCCTGGAGAGGGTAAGTGCATTGTCTAAATCTGTGGTACAGTAAATGCTGGAGCAGAGTTTAAAGTCCTCTTGGAAGTGAGGATATACTGTTTCCTTTTTTCAAAGGCTTGCTGCATTTTTGTTGTGTGTACCAAGAGAGAGAGAGAGAGAGAGAGAGAGAGAGAGAGAGAGAGATTGATTTGTATTTCATCTGTGCATAACTAGTGGTGGTTTAGTCCCGTCTTATTCTATGGGTTTCACTTTAAATTTTTTGTTAGATGTTGTTAGCTGGTAATCGATCAGCTTTTCTACTATGGTTGTTCTTTCGGGTACTGCTTTACTTAATATAGTTGAAAGAAGTATGTACGTCAGACATGTTTGCTGTGTGTGTGTGAAAAGCGAGGTGGCAGTTAGCACGGGGCCTACTCACATAAAAATTTGTTTTCACTGGAAGGTGAGGCTGGAACACTTTGCGTCTTCGAGTGTGCTGCAGGGCAGGGCTGGGATCCATACTCTGATTAAAATCACCCAGCTCTTCTTTTCCTTTGCTCTGCAACCACAAGTTATTGCTGGCTGAAAAGGATAATAATGAATTCATTTTCATCTGCCGAAAAAAATCATTTTAGACAGCTTTATTCCTTTTAAATGTAGATAAAAAGACCGCTTTGCAATGAGAGTGAATTAGTGGCTATGAGGCAAGTAGTTATTAGATTCTTGTCCTAGAAGCCCGTACGGCAGTGCTACTGATGGCTGCTGCCGACAGTGACAGTTTGTTCTCAGGTGCCCCCAGGCATACAGAGAAGGATGTGGAGGGACTGAGAATTCAGACATTAAGAGTCTTTGCATCATCAAGTCTTAGGTTTTAGACAAAAGGGCTTCGTTTCCAGATGCTGCTTAGGTTTTCTTATGCTTCAGAGTCAAGTGCATTGACTTAGCCTGTCTGTAGTGAGCATATACAAAAATGCCATAAACATATACAGTTTGGTTTTTTTTCTTTTTCTTTTTTTACTTTTTAATGTGAGAATTGAGGCCAGGGCTTCACATGTATTAGAAACATGCCCTGCCACTGGGCTATAGCCCTTGTCCTAATTGGTTAAATTAACAATTAATTTAAAGGGGTGGAGAGATGGCTGAGGGTTAAGAGTGTGTGTACTGTGTCTCTCAGAGGACCCAGGTTCAGTTCCCAGCACCCACATGGTAGCTCACAGCTGCCTGTCACTCCAGCTCCAGGAGATCAGTGACCTCTTCTGGATTCCTTGCACACATTCACACAAATACTCATAATAAAAAACAAATCTTTAAAAACAACCTTTAAAGGCCAAATGTAACATTTAGGATTACTTGCAGTCGATACTGATTTAGTTTCTGAAAGCTTGGGGAACTAAGGCGTTTGGAATTGCTCATGTCTAATGTCTTGCTACCCTGCCCTTCCCCCTTCCCCATGCAAGTAAGGGATTTGAGGAATAGATTGAAGTACTGTACTTACCAAATAGTTGGCTCTGTTTGGTTTCCTTTGACTGTCCCATGGTTGATTTACCCAAATGTTTTCTTCTTCGGATAGATTTAGCGATGGCATAATGAGAAATGTGCCCCTTAGGACCGTAGGCTGATGGTTAGTGAGTTGAGCTCTGGCCTCCACTGAATGGTAACCTTTTAAACAGTGACTTGCTTTGTGGTTTCCAGGGTTCTGTCTGTTGATTGTGTGAGGGTCGGGCATTAGGAAGTGAGCAAGTGGAATATAATTTATTAACCATTATATTTAGGTGCTGTGGATTTTCTTATCTGTTTTATAATAGATTTTAGTCTTAATTAGAAGACTACCAAGAGTTGTCAACTATGTAGTGTGTGCTGATCACTGGGTTTTCATCCATCATGGCTCATTCAGTCGTCACCACAGTACCATAAGAGCCATTACCCAAGCTTTACAGACACGGAAGCTGAGGTTTATGGAGGGTGACTAGCTTACCCAGTCTACACAGTAATTATTGGAACTGGGATTTGAATCCAGGCAACCTGAAGTCTAGGATTTAGCTACTTACAACTCTGCTATTCATTGAGCGGATGCCTTCCGTTGTGTACATAATACAGCCTTACTTAAGACTTTCCTGTAAAATCCCCCATGTCATTTCTGATTAGACTCTGTGCATGCAGGCAGGACTTTCCGTTTCTATTGTAATACACATTCACCTTGGCTTCTGAGCATCCCTCAGACTGAGAGGACCTGTTGTATGGTTGACTGCCTGTGCTTTCCACTTGGTGGGGGTAGTTTTCTGGAGATACTGCACTTTGGGGTTTGCAGTTTATTGTATATACATATAGAAATTAAATAGTTTTAAAAATACATATAGATGGTAGAGTTGTAGAGCATCCTATGAAGAGGAGAAAAACAATTGATTTAAAGTTGGCCATGAGAATGGAAAAAGTGTGGTCTATATGTGGATTGTTGAGTTAAAGTTTTTTCATTGTGTCTTCCCAGTCAACGTCTGCACACCATTACTGGGACATACTTGACCTACAGTGCTTTTGCTAGACTCTTTTAAGGTTTAGAGTACAATTTTTAGCTTTATAAAGTAAATAATCTTCAGAGGCCTATGAGATGGCTTGGTGGGTAAAGGTGGTGGATACGTCCTCATCACCTGAGTTCAGTCCCTTGAACTCACATCCAGATGGAAGGAGAGAAAGGACTTCATATGGCTGTCTTCTCTGAGCTCTGTGCAGGTGGGGGTCTTTCCCCTCTTTCTCTTTCATACACACACACACACACACACACACACAGAGAGAGAGAGAGAGAGAGAGAGAGAGAGAGAGAGAGACAGACAGAGACAGAGACAGAGAGACAGAGACAGAGAGAGAAAGAAAGAAAGACAGAGAGAAAGAGAAAGAGAGAAAAGAGACAGGCAGATAGAATAATTTAAAATAAAATAATGTTCTCACAATATACTATTGTCTTGTATTTTGAGTTTGCATATTTGTTCTTAGTTTTAACAAATTTAGATTAACTGAAGTGAGTTGCACATCATTGGTATGGATTTATCGGGGGAGAGGACTTAGTTGGCTAGAACATAGGCTAGTAACTGACTCTTATATGCAGCATTAATCTAGCCATGGAAGGGTCATTTATGACACATTCAACTTAATCTGAAAATCTAAACAGTTTAAGATTTATTTTTTTATCTGTATGTTTGCCTGCTTTTTGTATGTGTATCATGTGTAGCTTTCACTGGTACACATGAAGGCTTGAAGGGAACGTCAGGTCAGCAGGAACTGCAGATGCTTGTAAACTGCCCTGTAAGTGCTGGGCACAGAACCTGGGACTTTCAGAAGAGTAGCAAGTGTTCTTAATTGCTGAATCCTGTCTCAGCCCCAAGTTTAAATATTTAAGCATAGTGTTTTGGAACATGTGATACGCTTGATGTAAGATGCTTTGTTTAGGAACATCTCAATCCCGATTAGCAAGTGTGCAGAGAGTCAGGGAGACATGCGTGTAACCGAGTTCTCTGTACTGCTCGTGATAGTAATAGAATTGCGAGTTTGAAACAGAAAATCATCTTTTTACAGCACACTACACTGTTGTAAATGAGAAGTCAGGAAAAGACATTTATGCGCCTTTGTGCCGTGTGATGTTCTAGGTATAGTGTGTGCTTGCATATTAATATAAACCTGAGTTTTATCCTTTTTATAAAGGTAGGACCCCCAAAGTAGATAGGCGTTTGTGGTTAGAAGTAAAATAAGCAAAACTAGAAGTACAGGACTATCTGACTCCAGTGTCTGAATTCATCCTTCCCCTCCCGTCCCCTCCCCTCCCCTCCCCTCCCCTGCCCTCCCCTCCCCTCCCCTCCTCTTCCCTGTCCTCTGTCCCCTGTCCCCTCCCCTCCTCTTTTCTCCTCTCCCCTCTCTCTCCTCCCCACCTCTCCCTTCTCTTCCCTTTCCCTCCTCTCTCTTTTCCTCCCCTCTTCCTTACCTTCTCCTTCCCTCCCCTGTTTCTCTTTCCTCTTCATTTTCTCAGTTTTATTCTCCTTCAACTCCTCTAGAAGTTTTCTGGTCCCCCATCCCCTTTTTAGTTTACTCCAGGGATGCCAATTTTCATAAAATCTAGATGTAAATACTATCTTTATTTCTCATCTTGAAGTTCAAGCTCTGGTGCCAGTAATGGGGGAGGGTCACCGGAGGCTGGGGATTGAGGAGGATTTGAGGCCACATAGCCAGATAAAACATATTTTACTCTCTTTGAGTGATGGTTACTACACAGACTGTTAGGCAGGGAGATGCTGGCAGGCACCCAGACACAAGCTAGCACATGGACCACACATAGGTGGGCATAGGCGCATGGGCAGACTGGTGCACAGGCCACACAGAGGTAGATATTCAGGCCTTACAGGCAGACATACACAGGCATGTTGGCAGAGATCAAAGCACTTGGCTCTGACCTCAAGGCCATATTTATCCAGAATCACATAAAAATAGCCTCTGCCAGTAGTTTTTATAACAGATTACATTACTACTGTTTGCTTTTGGGTTTTCCAGACACTGGTGTTAGCTCCCCTCCCTTTTTGCTGAGTCATAACCCCCCTAGCTATCCAGCTAGCTGTAGTTGCCCATGCTGGATACCTGTATCAGCACCATGCCATCTAAACAAAATGGCATTGCAGCTCTCTGCTCGCTCCCTACTCCAATGAGCAGTAAGATCAACTTCCTGTGATGTCACCCCATTTTTATCGTCATTCCCCAGACTTCATCTTTTAGCTTCAGAAATAACACTCTAGATTTAGCTGTTGGCATTCAACCTGTTTCTTCTCCTGATCTGTAAGACAGATTGCTTTTGCGTTTACTCTACTGTGGAGCTTTATGTGGGATGGTTTAGGTCTCTGCACTGTGTGCAGACCCTTAAGTTTTGCCCCCTCTTACCAATTTTCAACCCCCTCCTGGAATTCTCACCTGCAGATGCCAGCAGGGCATGTTGGCTTTAGACCTCCTTATGTTGCCCTGGCTGTCCTGAGATCTACTTTGTAGTCCAGGGACGTCTTAAGCTTGTACCAAGATACCCCCTCCCCTCCTGCTGCCTCTGCCTCTTCATCAGCTATGGAGGTGGCAGAGGTGCAGCTTCAGGTTGTCATATTCAGAAGCTTGAAGGTCCCTTAGTCTTTTAAGAACCTTAGTTCAGGTAAATGAGGTTAGCACTACAGGTCTCCATTATAGGGACTCCCTTAGAGGCATTAGAGTGACTTAGGACACTGGTGTTTCAGTCTTTACGGTGATGTCCTTTTGAACAAACTGTGAACAGTACCATCTGACCTGTGACTGGGGTTCTATGACTCTAGGGGATTTTAGTCTTTGGTCCTAGTGGTATTTTCTTATTAAACACTATGTGGATCCTTGGTCAGAAAAAAGTCACAGAGAAGCCGACATAGCAGAGAAGCCAAGAGCAGAGCTGCTAGGTGTCGGTTAGGGCATGCACTTAGCGAATCCTGGAAATCTCCTGGATGTCAGCAGCTGCAGGACGAGCACAGCTGCTCACTCTCACCTTTGCAACTTGAGTTCCCTTAGGTTTTCTTTTCTAGGGAGGGGGGAGCTCAGGTAAATCTGTGGCTTCCATGAAGAAAAGTTCAGGATGAGTCGATGAAGCAGACATGGGTTCATTGAAAGCAGAAAGGTCCTTCAGGGCGGAGTAAAGCACTTCTGAGAGTAGCGTGGGTGGCTTCTTCAAGAAGAGCTGCCCTCCAGGTGTTCTGGTAGTGACTGCATGTAGGATTCTGGAAGCATCCATAGTCTATTATTCACTGGACTTCTAGGGCCTCTCTTCTTTTTCTCTCTTCAATAATTGAGATTGTAGAGGCCCTAGAGATGCCTTTGATAGGACTATAATCGGGAAAGCCCACTGGGGTGCATATAGGTTTACCATATGTCTTTGTTGTAATGGGGTTTCTGGTGAAATTGCTGGAAAATTACAGCTGAGAGAAAGGCCTTAAACAAATGCTGTTAGTTGTGTTGAAATTCTTGATTCCTGGCAAGAGGCTTCAGCTAGACTCCCCAGTGGGGTTCCTTTCTGTGTCCCCATAATTTTGTCTTTCTAGTTTGCCTCATCCTCAGTGTTGGGGTTATGGGCATTATCACCAGATGTGTGTTTTCTCATGATTTCTAACCTTGGAACATTGATTGTAGTTTATTTCTGACTCTACCATACATTAAAAAAAAGATTCAACTCAGCATTTCAAATGTTTTATTAGACAGTTTCATGTGTTGATCTGGTATTTCTGTCCGTTTTGCCCCCATGAGCCTCTCTCATTCCCCTCCTGCTACTCTTGCTGAACTCCTTCTTCCCAGCATGTCCCCTCACTTTTCTGTTTTGTTCTCTTGTGACCCACCCGGTTGATCAGGGCTGCTTGCGTGAGGGGATATTCACTGGACCATGGGCTGTTTACCAGTGGCTACACCACCAAAGAAAGACTTCCCTCTTCAGTCAGCAGGTACCTGCCAGTAGCTCTTCAGGTAAGGGTATGGCCTCCGGACTTCCTCCCCACAGGATGGTGGGTGTTGACAGCAAGGGGTTCATCTGCCATGCGTTCCTGAGGGCCTCATCCTGTGTCTGAAACAGTGTTTTAGGGCACCCCCTGTATCTTCAGGTTCTCACAGACTTCCTGCTCCCTACATTCCCGCTCCCATGATTCTCCCAGAGCTATGGAGGACGTGATAGCAATGTCCCATTCAATACTGAGCCTTCAAAACTCACTTATTCTCAGCACTCTGACCACTTACAAGTCTCTCCATTAACTATTGCCCACTGCAAATGAAATCTGCCTCACTAAAGCTGAGATCACCATTGGCCTGTGGCCATATCTCAGCACTTGGGAGGCAGAGGCAGAGGCAGGAGGATTTCTGACTTCAAGGCCAGCCTGGTCTACGAAGTGAGTTCCAGGACAACCAGGACTACTCAGAGAAACCCTGACTTGAGAAACCAAAAAAAAAAAAAAAAAAAAAAAAAGAATTAAGAAAAAATATTTAGGAAGCAGTTTTATACCATGCTCATTTATGAAAATAATAGTAGGTCCCCCACTAGGGCCTGCGACCCCACTAAGGCCTATGACTTCGGCAGCATGGACTTTTAATCAGGTTTACGGTTTGTAGTGGTTTGAATAGGTTTGTCCCCCATAGACTCTTGTGTTTAAATGCTTGGGCATAGGGAGTGGCACTGTTAGGAGGTGTGGCATTGTTGGAGGAAGTGTGTCAAGCAGAAGTGGGCTTTGAGGTCATGTATGCTCAAGCTGTACTCAGGATAGTACACAGTTGCTGCTGCTGCCTGCTGATCAAGATGTAGCGCTCTCAATACCATGTCTGCCTACCTGCTGCTATGACGATAATGGACTAGGCAGCCCCAGTGAAATGGTTTTCTTTATAAGAGTTGCCTTGTGGTGGTGTCTCTTCACAGCTGTAGAAAGCCTAAGACCCAGTTCTAGGCATGGGTTTCTCCTGTGGACTGGGCCTAACATCCACGTAGAAAGCTGTTGGTTGTCCCTCAGCGGTCATGCCACTGCTGCACTGTTGCCATCTAGGATGGTGGGCAGCCAAGAGTGGTGCTATGTATCAGCCTGTATTCCTCAGGCGGCCTCTGGAGTCTTTCTGACCAGCAGTTTACCGAGAAGTAATGATCCTATACTCTGCACTGTGACCCAACATTAGGAATCTCTAATCATGTACTCACATGCTAGAAGCAAGGTCACCCTTGTCTTCTGCTTCCTTGGAGTTTTCTGTACTGAACCAAGGTGTGGAGTAGTGGTGTGTGAGCGGGCTTTTTACGCACTTTAGTCAAACATTTTAGGACCTGGAACACCGTTTTCATTGAGAGACACAAAATAAACATGCTGGAAGACGGGACTCTACATGACTTCCGAAAGAACTTTGAAAAGCTCCCTTGTTGGAACCTTTACGGACTTCCTTATTAAGGAAGAGGAGAACAGCAGTCTGAAGGCAGACCTTTAAAGGGAAGAAGTGTTGTTTCCTGTGTGTCTTATTCTGAGGTGAACAGGCTCCACGACTTATTTTGGGCCTGAGAGCCTGTGTTTTGAAGCTCAGGTCGAGCAAATGCTCTGAGGAACATTTATGACGTTAAGGTGGCTGGAATTACCATGAACATGTCAGAACTTACTTGTATTGGAATTTTGCAGAGTTCATTCTGAAGATTTAGCTTCTTAATGAAGCTTTTAAAATATGATAACCTTATTTCACGAATTTACTATAAATGATATTTTAAATATGTTTTTGGAAGCATTTTAGACTCAAAATGTTTTTTTAATAAACTATTTATAAGAGGTTTTTATTGGAAAGAAAGTCATTTCTAAAACTAATGCCTAGGATGCAAGCAGCACACACTGACCACTCAGCCCACCGCTCCTCTTTAGTGCACCCAGTGTACTAATCTGCCTTAAAAAGGGGGAGAAAATGATGCCTCACTTAGCAGTAAATTTAGATGAACATCCTGGAGTAGAAGATGATTTGAGAGCAGTATTTCATATGATTTTTTTTTCAATATAAACTTGTAATATTGTTTCCTATGTAAGATGTTTTGCATACCAACACCGGGACAATATACTCCTAGCAGGTGGTAATAATTTGATGTTTTGGTGCCAGGGTTTTCAGTTTGTTCTGATAGAAAGATGAGCATTCAAGGGCCAGTGGCTTGCTTTGTAAGTGTAATGCTGAGTAAGAACCAGGCACAGTCATCTGCACAGTCAATGTAGACTCTAGACGCCATTTTGGGCTTTTCCTTAGGTGGACGATGTGATCCGCTGTATCACTGGCTTGATCTCTAGGTCTTGCAAATCACACAGCTTATCCATGAAATCAAGGCAGTTTCAAAGAACCCTTTAAGTGGACTTATGAAAGAAACATTATGCAGCTTGTGAATGGGTATCAGAACCTCCTCTTCCTACTCCTCCTCCTCTTCCTCCTCCTCCTCCTCCTCCTCCTCCTCCTTTTCCTCCTCCTCTTCTTCTTCTTCCTCCTCCTTCCTTTCTGACCCTGAGATTGCTGTAATGTAGGCTGGGTGGTCTTCCCTACACAGTCCCTGCCATCAACAGTTAACTGTTTGGCTGAAGCCAGTGGGCTCTTACATTTTATTTATAAGAACACTTGCTCTCTTTAAGGGTGGTAACACTTGTAAGATTTTAACCTCTGGATTGTATTTCTGTATGTTGTTCTGCCCTGGGCTTGGGTTGGGCTGATCGTTAGATGTTTGAGTTGATAAAAAGAACAACTGAAATTGCGAGCATTGGCACATGGACTTGGATGCTTGGAATGTTTGCAGCGTATTTTCTGTCTTAGTCCTTTCTTTTCAGAATCTGTTTACACGGTAGGTGTACAGAACCCTTACTGTGCTGACCCCTGCTTGTGCTCATGTGTCTGATTGAGAATTTAGTATTGTGAAATGCCATTTCAGCTCAAGCTTTGTAAAGTTGTCATCTGTGTGTTTTTAGATGCACGCACATGGAGTCATGAATTTAAGTTCACTGTGTGATAACACGTGAAGCATGGGAAGATTATTTCAGGGGTGATGGAACAGGATTTTGTATCTGACAGCCCCACACATATAACAGAGCGAGGTGTGATCCCTGCAAAGATGGCATAGGTGTTTATTTGTTATCACTGTTGATCTCCTAATCAGAAAAAGCTTGGGAAAGCATGTTGGTTTGGCAGAATACTAGCTTAGAGAGTAGTGGTGTCTTCAGTCCATGTAACAGTGTATACTAAAAACCTGCTGTCAGTGTTTTGTTGGTTCTAATGAAGAGATAGTACCCCAAACCAGAAATATTGGAACAATTTTCTGAAGTAGTGGCCTGGGGCTAGATAGGATGAGGACACTGAGGTGTGGGGGCTAGTATGATCTGAAGAAGGAGCCTGAGTAGAGGGGAGAGATTGCAGAGTGTGTACGAGGCACCAGTATATGGGATGCCTGTTATAAGATGGAACCAGATCATGGGGGATATTGAGTGTGCTAGTGATTGTGAAATAGTGCTCTTTCATTCATTTGACAGCTAGTTGCATACTGATTGTGTGCCAGGTGCCAGCTAGGCAGAATACTATAGCAGGCAAGATCATAACTCCGTAGGGGGCCTAAACTGGTATATTTAAGTCTTAATTTACTGCTTGATGGCATAATGACTTTGTAACTTTGAAATTTAATGCTTGCCGGTGGGTCTGGACCTGTCTATAATGATAAAATTACCAAGCCATTGAGTTTTATCAACTATCCTAATGTTTACGATCTAAGAAGCTATTATAAGAACTTTCAGTTTGGCCAACTGATCATGAGATATATAGAAAGCTTTTTATCAGCACTGACAAATATTTTGTATTTCATAAGCTATTTTAGGTGATGGATTTAGGGTTTGATTTAATAGAGTATGAAGCCTCAGGCTCAGTTTTTACCACTCCTCCTCAAAAAAGCTTTTCAGTTGAGATTTTTAAAAATGCAGGCTACTTTATAGCTAATTTAATTTCTTGTGGATTCTGTGTAGTTTAGTTTTAAACTAAAAATAAGACTATAATTTAGATTATATTTTTAATTTTAAGTTGAGCCATATTAAATTAAACTCCAAAGACTGCCCCCACCCATCACTGAACACTTGTACCATCTGTGGGCTAAACATCACGTGAAAACATTGAGAGTTTGGCATTTTTAGCCTTGTGAAGACAGTGTGGAGTGAGGGATGGTTTCTGCATACAAAGTAGACACATATTGTTCCTGTTGATAACAGAAAAGGTTTAGAAAAGCATGCTGGGTAGGCAGAGGTACAGTGTTCACAACTTATCACAGACTGGGAGTGGGACATGTCCCTAATAGACTTTACAAGCAACACTTCCCTGTCACCATGGGATTGAACTCAGGACCTCATGAGTGCAAAGCAAAGACTCTTCCAACTGAACTGAAAAAGTGGGTGTAAGTATTTGAGATGATTTCACGTTATTCAGGATACTTGTATGTGTCAGATTTTGGACTGGTGGCATTTAGTCTTTGCATATCCCATAACCACTCCCTAGCATCCTACTTGGAGATAACCATATCATTCATTGTCCCCTGCTGTTGACATTGTAGTTCAGACTCATGCAGCGTGGAGCATGTGAGGGGTGGGCGTGGCCTGAGAAGGGAGTAGGAAAGGCTTGGTCCTGCTGCCCAGCCTTAGGATTTGCCCTTGGTTGCTGTCCACTTTCTTCATATAATCGATGCTCTGTCCCATCTGTGAAACTGTGGTTGATAGATGGATGTTCATTTCAGAGGTTATAAATTGAGCTGTATAGAAACCAGAGATATTTTTCTTCAGAGACTTTGGGTGTTGTCAACCTAGAGCCAGAAAACCTAGGTTTAAACTTCAGTTTTTTCTTATTTGTGCATCCCAGACATGGATACAGTGTTTCTTAATCTGTTTCCTCATTAGTCAGTAGACACTACCCATTCGTTTGTTTGTTTGTTTGTTTGTTTGTTTGTTTTTTCAAGACAGGGTTTTTCTATATAGCCTTGGCTGTCCTGGAACTCACTCTGTAGACCAGGCTGGCCTTGAATTCAGAAATCCGCCTGCCTCTGCCTCCCAAGTGCTGGGATTAAAGGCATGTGCCACCACTACACTACTCATTCTTAATGTAGGTAGTTACAGTGAGGTTTAAAGATAGGTGCTCCAAAAGCAATTCATAAACTTCCAAGGGCCATTTAAATGTTACACATCACTGGCAAACTGACTGGAGTCATTGGAAGATGTCATTGTCATTTGGGGACTAGCGTGTTTCAGATTTCAGAGTTCTTTGAATTTTGAAATATTTGCATAGTCTTTATCACCTGAGCATCTTGAATCCAAAAATCCAAATGCTGTGTGGCTTGTTGTGTGCCTACAAAGCTATCATAGACCAAGAGTTTGCAAGCTCTGAAGGGCTGGAACCTTGTGAGGACTATACCCAGTATCAGAGTACATCGTACTTACTCCATTTCTAAGTTAAAACTTTTGTAGGTTTTTGGTTTTGCTTTTGCTTTTTGTTGTTGTTGCTATTTTATTAACCATCTGCCATCTCTGAAAACATGGGATGGGCAGAGTGTAGTATCCTACCCTGTAGCTAGATGGAGAAACCAGTTCTTTGGGGTCTGGTCTTTGGAAGTAAAGAAGTTATCAGACCAGCAATGGCTCTCACCTTTGATAGCTATGAATTTGGCCTGATGCGATAGTGTAGACTTCTTAAAATATTATGTGATTTTTGTCTTGTAACTGAACTTTGTAGATGATATTGATAAGTTGCAGTGTCACAGGTTAGACATATCTTCTGTACCAAGAGGCACACCTCATATCTTATACTACTGAGAAATCTGTCAGAGCTGAGCAGTGCACAGGAAGCCTCTGCCTGGAAGGAATCCAGACTGTAGGTCTTTAAAATGGCAAGTTTTTTTTTTTTTTTTTTTTTAACATTAATAAATTTAAGTCATTGTCCTTATAGGGACATATAAGTAAGCCATAGTTTCTGATGATAACTTTATAATTCCTTTTAGTAAGTTAACTATAACCTTCTACCTAGTTTTTCTGAAAGAATGATTTGACCGTATACATGAGCAGTTGCATATAGGGCAGGTTGCCTGACTTTGGGTTTTTTTTTTTTTTCAGCTACAAAGTAGATTGTATTATTTACTTTGAAGAATGGTTTTTAGGATGGAGAATAATCCATGCAGTGTATGTGGTACAGTGTTCCTGTTTTGCTTTACAGTCACCGTGTAACTGTGTTATACTGTCTGACGGTTAAGTCCCTCTGGTGGAAGCTGAGCATCCCAGATAGCAGTCGTGTGGATCTCAGTCACTGGAAACTAAATTTAAGATGTGTTTTTCTCTCGCAGGTTTCTGAGAATGAAGACCCATCTCGGTTGTTGAGTTCTGTGCAATAATTGATGTACCAGCTGTCACAACAGCATCATTGCAAAAAAGGTAGTTTCAAATTTAAAAGTGTCTGCTTATCATTTAATTTTGTGTCTTTAACGTAGATGTTAATGGTCCTTTTGAACTAAATCGGACCCATCCACACTATAAAGCGTAGCTATGGTTCTTTGTGTCTGTGTGTATGTGCAAATGCATATGCGTGTGGGTATATGTGCCTGTGTGTGGTTAGAGTATGCAACGGCCAGAGGACAACCTCCAATGGTGTTTCTCAGCACCACCTACTTTTCCGTTTGGGTCAGAGGTCTCCTGTCCTGGAACTCTCTAACCCGGCTAGGCTGGCTAGCTAATGAACTCCAGGGATCCCTGCCTGCTTTCACTGCCCTAGGATTACCAGCCTGTGCCACCTTGCCTCATTTTTTAAATATGTACTGGGGTCATACTTAAGTCCTTGTGTTTGCAAGGTCAGCACTTACTAACAGAGCGGTTCCCCAGTGCTACATAGGCACCTGTTACTGGGGATTGTTTTGTTGCCTTTTATTCAAAAAAAAATTGGTAATATAGTTTGTACTGTGATCGCCACCACTGTGCTATTGATGCAGATGATGAGTGGAGACTTTAAAAGTGAGCTATGATTTGGGTAAAATTACTGCCTTGCAAATATCTAAGTTTTTCCAGATGATCTTAAATGCTCACTTTGTGTCACTTAGGGACAGGCATAGAGTCTGAAAATATATCAGTGGGTCACTTTTGGCATGTCCATCATAGAATGTATGTATACATACCTACATGGTATAACATACTATGTGTGCAACTAGCTATGTGGCATATACATACCTGGTGTGGGCTTTTGCTCCTCAGGCCATGGTAAGTAAACATGATAGTAATTCAAGTACAAATAGGACTTCTGCATAGACCTGCTTGCTCTATGAACATTGTATGTAACACAGTTCCTGTTCTACAGGAATCTTTTTATGTTAGTAGAATACTAAGGAAAAGTCTAGTTAATAAACACATACACTCAACATGGTCCTGTATCATGTCAGGTATCTTGGACTGTACATAGTTATAACCCTGTATGTCTGGCAGTAGAGATACGTCTATGCCAGCATCAGCACAGACTGAGGGCACACAATACCCTGTGGTGCCGCTAGGCGGTAGGGAGTTTGAGCTCCTCTTGTCATAGGACCATTGCAGAACTTGTTCAGTTGTTGACTGAAACAGAATTTTCAGCACATTAATGTTTTCTATGAAGCAACAGAACACTGAGCTGTTTGGTATAATCTCATTGAGGAGTTTAGTGCTCACTGGGGAGAAAATACTCTTGCTAGAAATTATGTGCAGTGGTAAATCTATGTTTCATCTAGGCAGTTTTGCCATCTATTAAACTTACCTTAATTTAACTTACCTATGTGGATTTCCTAGACTTTATTTTTGTTTGTTTGTTTGTTTGAGACAGGAAGAAACCTTCACAGGTTTCTCAGTTTATAAAGTGTAGACTGCCATTGAGTTTGAACTGCCTCAGCGTCCTGAGTGTTGAGTTTCAGGTGTGAGGCTCCCACGCCTGCTTTAGACGGTTCCTATAGTGTGATATCCAACTCTGTTTGTAGTACTGATGGTCTGAGTTTTGCTGTAAAAGGAACGAGGAGTTCTGTTTTCTAGGAACAGGTTTGGTACTAGAATCATTTCCTAAACCAGAAGATAAGAGCAAGGAGAAAAAGTTAGGATTAAATTATTTACCTTTACAAGATGTAGTTGCATGATACCTACGATCTCAGTAGGAGGGCGAGGCGGATGAAAGCACTAGATTTTGGAAATACTCCTACTGAGAAAATGTGGCTGTGAAGGTTTCTTCCTTTAGTTCCACAGAGTTGGTTCAAAGATAACATTTTTTTGCAGTCTCAGTAAACATACAGAAGTGGCGATATGTGCCCAGTGTTTAGGGTCCACTGGATCTCATGCTCTGTTACCATTTTGTATTAATTACTTGTTTGGTTTTTGTTTTTTGATGTGATGTCATGACCAACTCAACTTATGTACAAGTTTATTCTGTAGTGACAAGATTCCATCTTGCTGGAGGCATGGCAGCAGGCAGGCATGGCGGCAGGCAAGCATGGCACCTGAGAACTCACACCCTAACCACAACATGCAGCAGAGAGGGAACTTGAAATAATGTGAACCTATGTAGTTACAAAGCTCACGCCAGTGACTTCCTCCAGCAAAGCTGCACCTCCTAAGCCTCCCAAAATAGCACCACTAACTGGGGCCTAAGTGTTCAAATACATGAGCTGATGGGGGCTGGTTCTCATTCAAACCACCATACACTTGGGAAGAAATAATTACCATTGTACCTGTGTGACTTCTGGGAGCAACCATAATTGTGGCAAGATGGACTTTCAGTAGGAGAAGATATACTGGAAGGATCACTGGAGAACCAGGGCCCCTGGATCTCTTATGTGTCTTTTCTTTAATAACTGACTGGGAGCTTATGTAAATCAGTCTTGAGACTTTATTTTTCCATAGAATGAGCAAGACTGAAATACTAAGGGTCCCTTTCATTCAGAGGAGAAAGCTCTGTAATTAACAGTACTGAGACATGCTAGTCTGCAGAGTTAGGACCAGTCCACTTGTGCCACATTGGCAACGTAATGTATTATATCACATCATACGGATCTGTGTGTGTCTGCTTCTATCTGTCTATTTCTAATGTCCTTTAGCATAAGATCCAGAGATGGAAAGTGGAGTGATGAATAAGAAACTTAAAAAAAGATAGAAAGAAAGATAGGAAGAAAGAAAGAAAGAAAGAAAGAAAGAAAGAAGGAAAGAAAGACAGATAGACAGAAAGAAAGTGGAGTGGTGTCCTGGGTTGGCTGTGCGTCCTTAGGCAGGTGGCTGGTTCTCAGCTTCTGTAGCAGGGTGACTTGAGACAGAGGCTGTAGTTATTCATGGAGAAACAAAATCCCAATAGGCCTCATGTTTTATCTTGCTCATGACCATCCAACTCTCTGTTCCTCAGGTAGATGCACATAGATTGGCTGTATAGGTTTCGGTCATTGGGATGTAAGAGGAAAAGATGGGGACAACTTTTTGGGTCATTTTCTTTAAGAAAAACCTTTTTGTACTGGCTGGTTTTGTGTGTCAACTTAACACAAGCTGGAGTTATCATTGAGAAAGGAGCCTCCCTTGAGGATTTTCTGTGAGATCCAGCTGTAAGGCATTTCTCAATTAATGATCAATGGTTGGAGGGTCCATTGTGGGTGGTGCCATCCCTGGGCTTGTAGTCCTGGGTTCTATAAGGAAGCAAACTGAGCAAGCCAGGGGAAGCAATCCAGTAAGTAACATCCATCCATGGCTTCTGCATCAGCTCCTGCTTCCTGCCCTGCTTGAGCTCCAGTCCTGACTTCCTTTGGTGATGAACAGAATGTGAAAATGTAAGCTGAATAAACCCCGCCCTCCCCTACTTACTTCTTGGTCGTGATGTTTGTGTAGGAATAGGAACCTGACTAAGACACAATTTTAGATGTCTTCTTTTTTCCTTTCTGTTTGGCTGTGAAATGACCAGAACTGAAGTGTCAGCCCTTGATTCAGAGATGGATACTATGTGTGAAGATGGTGGCAGAGCCCCCGGCTAGTCTGCTCCTGGAGCAGAGTTACAGTCACCTCAGACACCTGTGTGCTTGCCAACTGTCATGTGAGGGAAAATCAACTTACTTAAGCCCTTGTATTTACTTCATTGTTATACTGGTCTAAATCCCACACTTGAGAGCTGAGAAGACTAGAGATAATTCAGTGCCTACTACAGGGTGTCCTCTCCTAGGTGCTTATCAGTGCTACCTAACCTGTGTGAATGCTCGCTTCTTACACAGCGTGAGTGGGAACCGTGCCAAGGATAAAAATCAGGAAGATAGTTTCTCATGCTGGTTGACTAAAAAAAATAAAAACCAAGGTTTCTTAAATTGGGAAAATTATTTAAAATAGCTAGATTTATAATCAAGACAAGAATATAAAAGCATTTGACATATCTTGGTATGCGACTGTAGGTGTGTGCCCCCATGCCCAGCCTGAATTGTACAGTTTAGTGTTTGAAGCTAATCTTGGGTGGGTCATTTTTATTCATCTATTATGTGGAAATTCTGTGGGTCTGAAGTAGTTTTATATTTGCTTCTTAGTAGCCCAGCAGTATTATCGCCCGTGGTCACTTTTAAAATTAAATTTTTAAGCCTGAGATTTGATCTTTTTAAATTATACAGAATTATAAATTTGAACCATTTAAATCTTTGTGATACCAGCCTACAATTTATGTCCTGGATTGTTACCTGTCTGGAGGCAGTGGGAATTGGGAAGATGGAGCCAATAAGTGAGGTGGACTGAAGTCTCATGTAATAGTCAGCTTTATTCAGAGCATCAGTCACTTTGTACTCTAAGGGTAAAGAAAGGTCACATGAAGCCAGGTGATGGTGATACACATTTAGTTCCAGCACTTGGGAGGCAGAGTCAGGTGCATCTCTGAGTTTGAGGCCAGCCTGGTCTACAGAGTGAGTTTCAGGACAGCCTGGCTTATACAGAGAAACCCTGTCTCAAAACAAAAAACAAACAAGCAAGCAAACAAAAGAAAGGTCAGATGGGTAAAGTTCTTATGAGTTCAAGCTCTATACAATCACTAGGGACAAGCCACATGTGCTCAAAACATGGTTTTCTATAAAGGCATATAAAGCAAGCAGTAATAAGTAATCTGAAGTAAATTCGCTCCTGTCTGCCTCACCTGGGAGGAGCATTAAAATGCAAGCCAAGAAGAACTTCATGCTTTGAAGAAGCTGACGTCACAAAACTCTTGTCCTGTTCTTCTTGGAGTGTTCTCACGAGCACTCAGAATTCTCATATGACTTCATTCCTGGACCCTGTTCTGACACTAGATAAGGGATTTTAATTTATTATTATTTTGTGGCTCTCGAGATAATTCAGGGCCTTTTATGTGCTGGACAAGCCCCCTTACACTGAGCTGATCCCAGCCTTCCACAGTCCTTTCAGTCACCACTCTTTCTTCACTTCTGAAAGCCCGAGGTGTGGTCACCAGCACACTCCCTTTCTTCAGTCCATCACTGCACACACTTTTAGACCGTTTCTAACACTCCTACGAAGAGAACCTCCCTCCTTCATGGATAGCAGTCACTTGTCATTTCCACTCCCGAGTCCCTCACTGTACCGTCCTTCCTCACCAGCCACGGACTCACTTTCTGACCCGGTAGATTTGTCTAATGTAGACATTACATACAAGCAGGATCACGATATAGGACCTTCTGTGGTTGACTTTTCCCTGATACCTAATTTTACTCTGAACTAATGCTAATAGCAGTTCTCTCACAGCAGGAAAGAGGGTTGAGAATCCCAGACAATAGCAGTGAGGTGAGGCGCTTCTATAGCCCTGTGGCTGCCAGTGTTAGTTATGGCTTACAAGAGCCTCTGGTGGTAGGCAGCAGTTCTAGAGTCCTGGAGGTGGTGATACTCCAGGGGGTAGTGGATTAATTTTCTCAGTCATAGGTGATGTAATTCCAGTGACTAAATTATCTGCCTGTTGGTTTACCCAGATTGACTTTGTGGAAATGAGACACACATCTTTAGCAAGTTCTCAGGAAAAACTTGATTCTGTGTAATAAGTGGAATTTTAACATTGCTTAAAAGAAAAGTAGTTGAGACAATTTGAGATTATTTCTCTTGTCTTTGGATTATAAAAGTACCATCACCACTGTGGCTGTCTTAGTGCTTTGATTGACTGCTTACAATATATCAGGTGTGATGCTGAGTGTCCCATGCCAGTGAGGCAAATGGCATCATCCCCATTGTAGACTCAAGGAAAAGGAAACCTGGAAGTGGAGCAGCTTGCCTATGCTTGCTCAGTGGCTTTCAGATTTGGGTCTGTGCTGTCCTTACATCCAGAGTGCAACATCCATGCATGGCTGTTTGTTTCTCGCCTTTTAGAGCTCATATAGTTATGTAGCCACTGTATTGTCAGCTTCTGTATGATGAGTTGGCCATGGACTACTGTCCTCAGGAAGCCCATGTGTGCCCTGCACCAGTGTCCCTGCTTTCCCAGCTTGGGTTGCACTGTAAGAGCCATGTGTCTGTTTCTAATGTAACATTTATTTGGTGTTTATGGTATGCCAGCCTCTGTAGTTATCTCATTCAGACCTTAAAACAACTTGTGTGTTGCTGACTCTAGTATCCTCGTTTTCTGTAATATGGTAGTGGAGTCTGAGAGAGTAAGGTGATTGCCCTCTGTTGAGTAAACTCAGAGAAGATAGCCGAGAGCTGAACCCAGCTATTGTAGCTCTCAATCCACAACCAGACACCTGTACTGCCTCTGTCCTTGAACACTGAAAATAGTCACTTGGAACATTTCAGGTGTTTAGCTCAAGCCAGTTTGAAAATAAACGATTGTAAACGTTTTTCTGTTGCAGAAGTAATATTTGCTTAAAAATTGGGAGGGCTTTTAGACCTATTAATACACAAAAGCTGTATTTGGCTTGTTTCCATCTCTTCCTTGAGATGACTGTATTCTCTGATGTGGATGAGTTAGCTGTGAGAACAGAGCCGCAGCGACACTCGAGGTAGCCATCTGCACCCTTAGCAGGTATTCTCTGGATACTCTCATGTAACATTTAGACAATCCTCAGCTAAATTTTATAAAGGCTCCTTAGGTACATGTTTTTGTCCCCAGATAGAAAAAGAAACAGCAAGTTATTATGCACGGGGAGAACAACTTCATAATGATGTAGTAATAGTTGTGGTGGTTGAATTTCATAAGTAAGGCTTTAAAGCCACCATATGGAGTTGATCCTGAGAAGGAGGCAGGGTCTTCTACAGATGCGTCTCATGCAGTCAGGACTGTGCGCTTGTGCAGTATGGGTGGTAACGTGTTTTGAAAAGGCAAAGTACTTTACTGAATGAGAGTCTTGTAGTTACATATCTCTTATAATGTCTATATTAATTGTAATTAGTTTTAAGAACTAAATAATCTCTCATAAAACATACCTATATACTTGTTACATATAAGAGTTACTGTGTTTTCTGGGAATTTTATTAACCAATAGTCTTTATTGTTTGGGCTCCTAGTTTTAGGCTTCCAGGAAAAGTGCATGGAAAATATAGAGCCTTCTTTATGCTCCCTACCTGCACCTCCCCAATTTCCTCCTACTTTTTCAACATTTTTGCATTAATATGGTACAATTTTTTCCAAATGATAAGTTAATAATTGACATGCTATTATTAACTAGAACCCATAGTTTAGGATGTATATTAAAATTTGTGTTGTCATATAGGTGCTGACAAATGCCACAACACGCTGTCAGCATCCCCAGCCTGATTCTTCCAGAAGTACTGCAGACATTTTCTTACAATTATCTTGCAGTCCATTTGTTTAGTACTAGAGACCATGAGTGGAAACACTCTCTGTAAATAGACAGCTTTTTGTATTTGTCTTACTTTCCACTTAAAGCGTAGTAAGCCATCTTGAAACATCTTCAAGAGAATTCCAGAATATTGGGGAACTGAGGACTGTGCTCTGTGTACTTTCTGTGGATCAGTCCTCTGGGAATGCTAATGCTGTCGGGTAGCATGTCTATTGCTCCAGCAAAGCAACACTCTGGGATGGGGACTGGTGCTAAAACACAGTGAGAGCCTTGAAGTTATTGAACACACAGCGGCCTGTTACCATCTGCAAGCGGAAGCAAGCATTCTGATGTATTCCATCATGACTGCTACCCAAACAGAAGAGTTTTTACCTAGTGTTATGCAGGACTTCAGAATTCCTTTTCTGTGACATTTTAAAACTCTAAGCAGCTTATTGATTATGTGATTAAATGTGTCTCAAAACCAGGTATGTTTCCCCCTTGAAAAATGGACATTGAAAAAAAAACCAAAAACCATGAACTAGTCAGTGACTCTGTAAGGATGTTTAATGAAAAATTGGCCATTGTTCTGTGCTTTCTCATAACACTAAGGGAGTTTGCCAGGGGAAGATATTGGTGGAGGCTCCTTCATAATAAAGTCTTCATTTTAGAAGTAGAATCCATTCAGTGGCGTGGTAGACTTTCATGCCTGAATGCAGAAGTAGAACTTAGTGGTAACTTAAGTAGATAAACTTTAAGAATCTATTTTCTATTAATTTTATTGTATGAAAAGTAACATGTTTTATTAGAAGCTACATGGTGAGTCTGTTTTCTAAACTTTTTGTATTGTGAGCTTTTGACGAGTTGCTTAAGAATCATTTCATAGCTATATGCATAGCATTATAATAGTCATTATGTGAAAGAATGTGCCTCTGATTGGTAGCTGGAGAAACGAATATGCACTTAAACACAGTAGACTAGCATTAGCTTTCAAATGGAAGAAATTCAGGCAGTAGTGCAGCATAAAGAAAGGTTGCAGACATTGTACTGAGTGAAGGAAACAGCCATAGAAAGTCACACTGTGTCATCTGCTGGCTGATTCATAGTCCCAGAGATGGAGAATGGTGCTTGCCAGGGCTTGGGGAGGAAGGGATGGAGAATGATTTAATGGGTGTAGAGTTTTGGTTTTGCACATTTGTGAAACAATGTAGCTGTGCTCCACTTGACTACCCTTAAAAAGAGTCAACATGATACCTTTATATATGTGTATTTCATCACAAAAGAAAATTAAGAAAAATCAATTCAAAGACAAACAGATGCAGCTGATTTTTTTTTCCCAGTGGATTAGCCATTGAGGAATGGGTCATGCTGAAAGTCTGAGTCTTTTCCTAGGGATGTATTATCTCATTTCATAGATATTTAAATTTAAGGATATACAACTGCTTAGAGCTAAACAGGAAGACAGTTATTTTGGCAATTACTGTCTTCTTCTAAAATAGATGGAAAACTTTTTATTCCTGTGTAGAATTTTCTCTTACATACTATTTTGTCATTTGTCTATATTGACTGAAGTTTTGTGTGTCAGACTTAAATCATCTAGGCTACAGAGCATAAGACCAGGCAACTGGAACTGGTCATGTTCAAAGGAAGTCACCTGTGGTGGTTGGAGGTGGTTAAGAGTATCCACACAGTAGCAGTTCCAGGAGATCTGAGCAGCTGTAGATTTGCCTAAGAGGAAAGAAGCAAACTGCTGCAGATGTCTGCTTGTTTTCCTTAGTGTGAAGAAGTGACATGGTAAACAGAAGACAGTATTGGTTGATGTCTGGAAAGCAGGAGGCAGTTCTGTTTATGCTAGGTCATTATTTCTATCATTCATTAATTATGAACTGGGCTTGGGACAAGAGTGAAAGAAGATGTGGTGGAATCCTGCGTCTTCCCTGTCACCAGCCACCACTTTGTCTTGCAGTAGGTTTACACACAATCGTAAGCAAATATGCCACGTGATTATATCACATAAACACATATACACATTGTATTTTAATTATGAGTATGTGTAAGCCAGAGGAGAGTACCTGTTCTTCAGCAGGCCTTTATAGAGAAGATTTGATCGTATTTGTGGTATCATTACATAGCAGAGTTCCAGGCATGGAAGATGCTACTGGTAATTGTTTAAATGATGAAATAAATGTATGCCAGTTGATAAAGTGAGATATGCAGCCTTTTATCCATAAGCCTTTTATGAATGTTTTATTGCTTTCTCTACAAATTTGACTCATTTTAAGTTTATAAGCATTGTTTTAAATAGTTTAAAATATTTTCTAACAATAAATAATTATTTGTTGAACTGGGCGTGGTGATGCATGCTTGTAATCTCTGTGCTCAGGAAACTGGGGCAGAAAGATTCTGAGTTTGAAGTCAGCTGGTACAAAGTGACACCCTGTCTCACAACAAAGAAGAGGGACTCAACGAACATTTCTGTTCTGCTTACTGTCTTGTTTTACATTCAAAGTAATTATAGTAAAAATCCTATGAGGTGGTGGTTACTATTATTGCTATTTGCATACATAAAGTATTGAGTATAAAGACATGAATTTGTTGAGAACCCAAGATCTCTGTGCATGGTAGATGCCCCTTTAAAGCAAACACTAGCTTGGGAAAGAATTCCTGTGTGTCCAGAACACTTCCATACTCAGCTTTACAACAGTAATACTGTGCATGCCTCCTATCTTCTATCGTCAAATAGATTTATGAGAATGCTGGTTTAGTTAGAGTTCTAATTAGTATAGACATGTTTGATGCACACACACACACACACACACACATTATTGATGATCAAATTTATCTCAGTCAAGATTGACACTATTTCACAATATAGTTGTGTGGACCTTGAAAGATGGCTCAGTGACTAGTGGCACTTATTGTATAAGCATAGGGCTTGAGTTTGGATCCTAAAACTTATGTTAAAAAACTGGGTGTGGTCACTTGTGGGCCCATATGGAGACGCATATGCTCTCATCTCTGTTGGGAGTGGAGATGAGAGATTGCAGGGGCTGGGCAACAATCTAGCTCCAGGTTCAGTGAGAAACTCTGTCTCAAAGGAATACAGTGATAGTCTGCAAAGATAGCTCAGAGATTAGGTCTGCTTGCTGTCTTTCCCATAAGAATGGAGTTTCCAGCACTCACCTTGGATAGCTTACAATAGCCTGTATCTCCAGCTTCAGGAGATCCAGTGTCTTCCACTGGTCTCCACAGGCACATGCCCCCCCCCCACACACACACAGTGCATGAGCACGCACACACGCACACACACGCGCACACACACACACACACACACACACACACACACACACACGGGCACACGGGCACACACACACACACACGGGCACACACACACACATAAGAACATCGGCTTTCTGAGGCATCTGGGGAAGAGCAGAGGAGCAGCACCACCACTGTCCTCTGGCTCCATGTGCACATTTGTGTGGGACGTGTGGCTTGGGTGCTTGAGCTTTTTGGTTTAGTGTGTGTTCTGTTTTCAGAATCAGAGGCTCCTGCACAGGCCAGAAGAGGGCATTGGAACCCCTGGAACTGGAGTTAAGGTGGCTGTGACCCTCCATCTGGGAGTGGGAGCTCAGCTGGTCCTCTGCAAGAGCGGTGAGGACTTCTGAGCACTGAGTCCTCTCTTCAGCCCCAACCACTTCATTTTTTATTTTTCCTCCTTCCACATCCCCTTTTCCTCTACAAATAAAGAGGCTGATAGCAACTGCTCTATATAAGTGATCAAAAGCATAGGATAGTGGCAGAGTTTTGCATATATTTGCATTTTCCAAGGTGTATACCATGGTGACATAGAACAACATGTTTGCTTTAAAGGACTTTTAGTCTCTCTGCTTGTGTCTAATAATAGCATGGTAAATGTCATTGATTCTGACTAATTAGGGATTCTGTGCAGATCTAAGATGTCAACACAAAACAGGCTGCTAAAGAAATACAGCTTTCTATTGCACACGCTGCATCCAAATCACACTGACAAAGCAGAGCCAAGGAAAAGAGTGTGAAGACAGGCAGTAGTGCTCTGTCGCAGGGTCACTTGTGAGCAGTGCTCTGTCACAGGGGTCACTTGTGAGCAGTGCTCTGTCGCAGGGTCACTTGTGAGCAGTGCTCTATCATGGGGTCACTTGTGAGCAGTGCTCTATCATGGGGTCACTTGTGAGCAGTGCTCTGTCGCAGGGTCACTTGTGAGCAGTGCTCTGTCACTGGGTCACTTGTGAGCAGTGCTCTGTCGCAGGGTCACTTGTGAGCAGTGCTCTGTCACTGGGTCACTTGTGAGCAGTACTCTGTCACTGGGTCACTTGTGAGCAGTGCTCTGTCGCAGGGTCACTTGTGAGCAGTGCTCTGTCACAAGGGTCACTTGTGAGCAGTGCTCTGTCGCAGGGTCACTTGTGAGCAGTACTCTGGCACAGGGTCACTTGTGAGCAGTGCTCTGTCATGGGGTCACTTGTGAGCA
>JANHMN010000009.1:66371371-66408129 GCA_030674055.1 Rhabdomys pumilio | reverse complement strand
GCTCAGTTGGGAGAGTGTTGGGATCACATGTACAAGTAGTGCTTTGATAGAAAAAAGTCATTCATTTTGTCACTCTTAATCTGTTTTCTGTATTTTCATGGTGAAACAGGTAGTGTGCCATAATGTTTACCTTTTTAGAAGTGGTGATACAAAAAAAGTGTTTGGACTTTTGATCAACAAATTTTGGTCTGGAAATGGGAAACATCGTGATACATGCAATCCATGTGAGCCACAATGGGGAAAGGGCCGTGAGACCCCTTTCTAAGGCTGACGTAGAGGACGCCGCAGCTGTTTTAGAGAGCACTCTGGACTCGGTGGACCACCACATGGCTCTGTGAATGACAGTTTAGACAGTACTTGTCTGGTCTAACTCCTTATAAAGATGATTAAATGGAGACCTCTGTGTCCTTTCAGTTGCTTAGAGGATCATAGAGTTGAGCCCAAAGGTTTCCTTTAAAAAAAAACAAAAACAACAAAAAAAAAAACAACTTTTATAAGTGGCCGAGATTATGCTTATTTCTAATGCTGTGCTTTGCAACCTGAGTGGTGAGGTTGGGGTGTGTGTGTGTGTGTGCACACTCACACACACGTGCATGCATTTGCTGGGGCATGCCTGCATCCATCCAGACTAGTGCTTACTTGTTTGTAGTAGGACGCCTCTGAGTTAGAGTTTCTGAGAGCAGCACTTGAGCTTGTCACCTACAAGGAGGCCAGAGCAGAAAGAAGCTCTCACGGAGGCTTCCCTCCTCCCCTCCTGACATTCTCTCCTGCCCTAGGCAGATAGGAACCTGGAGAAGGATACCTGACACTTCAGCCCTAGGGTTTTAAGAAGCCAGTTAAGACCTGTCAGAAATGATAGATTTAAGCAATTAATGTTTCAAGGTCCTCAAGATTATGTTCCTAAATCTACCTAACTGGAAAAATATGTTTTCTTCATTAGGAAGACTATGGAGGTAAGTGACAAACCAAAGCATTTAGAAAGCAGCATATTTTACCAGTAATGAGCGGCAGCGCCTGCAGGGCTGCCACGTGGAAGTCATTATTTGTACCAGCAGATAGACTGTGTCCCCGGACTTCTCACATCAGAAGCCAGGGTTCCATTATAGCAGGCCGGTCTGCGTTTCACAGTTCATCCTTCTTGCTGGCCAGATGCTTCCCATACTTAATGAAACTAAGTTTCCATAGAAGCTAACTGAATTCTGCTCTGTGAAGCAGCTCCTCCTCCTCTTCCTCTTCCTCCTCTTCCTCCTCCTCCTCTTCTTCTTCCTCCTCCTCCTCTTTCTCTTCCTCCTCTTTCTCCTCCTCCTCTTCTTCCTCCTCCTCCTCCTCTTCTTCCTCCTCTTCCTCCTCTTCTTCTTCCTCTTTCTCCTCTTCCTTCTCCTCTACCGCCTCCTCCTCTTCTTTAATTTGTAAGCATGTTCCTCCTTCCTTTAGAAGACTTTCTATTTAAATTTCACATCGTATAAGTTGTGTAGGTATGTGAGTTGAATGCTTTCTGTCTAAAGTGACTGGAATTTTTCTCCAATTACAGCAGATGGCAAGCCTATCATTCTCCAGTTTCAAAAAAAAAAAAAAAAAGAAAAAGAAAAAAGATTCCAGCTGTTTGCAAGAGGAGAGCTAAACAGGTCATTTAATATTTTGAAAAAATATGTCCTTGGGGAAAGGTTTTCCTGTTCAAAAAGATTAAATTATGTAGTTTGGCCACTCTGAGGTGTGAATATTTTGAATACTATCACTGTCATTTATTTTTTTTATCAAGTTCAAGTGGAAAAATTGAAACCTTAATTTTGTCACACAGTCCTTTGGCCACATGGATCTGTGCACTGCTGAGATCTGCACAGTCACATTCCTCTGTAGACAATACGTGTTAGTTTTCAAAATTCTCAGCAAATAGAGCTGCAGCCAAAAATTCCTCTGTTGGGATTCCTTCCGGCCCAGATGAAACTAATAGTTCCAGGCTGTGTTGCTGTCAGTCATTCCTAATCCAGGTATGGGCGCTCGCTGGTTGTAATTTTCTTTTTCTGAACTTAAAGGCTGTATTTGCCCCTTTCCCATGAGGCGTTCGTGTGAATGTGCCTGGGATTCCAGCAACTGCAGATAGCTGGCCCTTCCACATGGACACAATTAGGCTTTGCTTTAGGGCTGTTGTGAGTCTCAGCTTGATGACAGATGTAGTACAGGGGAAGACAGGCCGTGCTGGGCATTACGAGAAAGAAGAACTTTGGAAGTTGATGCTGTGGAGAGCAGCTATTTCCTACCACAAAGTGCTTTTTGATTCTGCTTGTCATTTTGGGTAGAATGTGAAATTAATTAAATGAATGTTGTATTTTTGTGTTTATTACAATTCTTTTCACTAATCACAAGACTTTTAGATACATTCAGAGTATCACCACCAGTCACCATCTCTTCAGACCAAACCAAATTTTCTCTCTTCTTTCCCCCTCCTTCCCTATCTCCTTTAATTTTTAATTTTTTAAAATTTTATTTGTTCATTCATCTATCCATTTATCCATCCATCATCCATCCATCTATCCATCCGTGTCTGTGTGTGTGTGTGTGTGTGTGTGTTGTGTGTGTGTGTGTGTGTGTGTGTGTGTGTGTGTGTGTGTGTGTGTATGTATGTATAGCAGAATGCACATGTGGAGGTCAGAAGACAGTTTGCAGGATTTCATTCTCTCCTTCTATCTACCATGAATGTCCCAGGGATTGAACTCAGAGTATCAGGCTTGGTGAAAAGCATTTTTATCCATTGAGTTTCTTGCCAGTCCTTCTATTCTTCCTGATAATAGCCCAGGCTAGCCTTGAACTTGTGATTTTTGCTTTCTCTGCCTTCTAAGTGCTTGGATTTTAGGGTCATAACACTATATCCCATATCATTTCATATTTTCAACTGTTTTTGTTGATACTTAAAATGGACATGATGGACAATTTTGAGTTTCTGTTTCAGTTGGCTCTGTGACCTTAGCCTGGTGATCTCTTAGTCTGGGTTTTTAGTTCATGAACCAGGGCAGTAAATGACAGTGTTGGTAGAAGGATGTAATAATATGGCAGATATGAAGTGTCTGAGGTATGCCTGGTATTTAGAAAATGGAAGTTAAACATTGCATCATAAATTGCCTGCCTGTCTGCGTATCTATCTTATATTACTTTTTAAAGCCTTCCCTATTTTTGTTAATTCAGCTCTCCTGTATTGAAATTTAGGAGTGTGATGTAGTACATAAATTTATCAAAAAATAAAAGGTTTGCTGGCTATCTCCCAAGAGGCTTTGAAGATGTTTGACTTTCAGCCTGATGGTGCTTCAATGTCCTCAGGGCACCATATCTGATGGAGAGACTGGATTTGCTAAAGTAGACACTGTTTATACAGATACAGCTTGAGAACAAAGCAAGCAAAGGCCAAGTCTTTTAGCTTCTACTAGGGCATAGCGCTCTCTCTCTCTCTCTCTCTCTCTCTCTCTCTCTCTCTCTCTCTTTCTCTCTCTCTCTCTCTCTGTGTGTGTGTGTGTGTGTGTGTGTGTGTGTGTGTGTGTGTGTGTGTATGTATGTAGTACTAGTCCTCTGTAGGCTTGTTGGAGCACAAGGGAGAGTCAGGAGAGGGAAGGAGTCACAGGGCTTAGATGCCATGGTGTAGGCAAATGTGGCATTGACCACACTTGCTTGCCTGCTTCACTTTGAAACTCTACTGAAAAGATCAGACCAAAATGGAGAGGTGACCACAGTAGTAGAGATTTGAACAATGTTTTGGAAATGAGTGGGCAGCTAAGAAGTGGGTATTTGCAGGTTGGAGACAACGTAATTCAATAAGCAGTCCTGGAAGGTCACAGATTCATATATACACTAGGTTTGCAGCAGTCACCGAAGCACAGATGTTCCTTATTTTTAGAGGAGGCAATAACACACACTATACATAAGGAAGTGCTTTAAATGGTGTTAGAAGGCCACAGATTGCAAAGGAGAAAATGAGGTAAGGAATGTTAGGCATACTGAGGGGAGGGAAGAGGCTGGTCATGCTTTAAAATGAGGTGACTGAGTAGAATTATTGAGCAGTGACTTGGGAGATAGGATTGAGTTATGCCCAATGGAGTTATGCTGTTCTAGGCATCAAGATGACTAGTATGAAGGCCTGGGGAAGTGGAGACAAATGAGAACCATGTGACCACGGCTAAACAGGGGAGAGAGAGAGAGAGAGAGAGAGAGAGAGAGAGAGAGAGAGAGCGAGCTCATATGCACACTTTGAGAGGTCCCAAGTTCAGTTCCCAGCACTCATATCAGGTGCTCACAACTACCTCTAAGTCCACTTCCAGGGATGTGACACCTTTGGCTTATGTGGGCACTAGCACACATGTACACATAGCTCCCCCATACACATAATTATATGTGCAGATACCTCACTACCACATACAAATAATTTAAAAAATAAGAAATAGAGAGATGAAGTCAAAGGTAATGAAGAGCTGTGAGTAGATGTTGGAGACTGGGCCAGGCGTGTTTGGCCATTGTAAGGATATTCTGAAGGCAGTTGGAATGCCATCATCTGATCTAGGTTTTATTAGGGTCCAACAAGATGTGCATGCTGACCTCTGCTTGCTACTAATGGTCAACACACAGAAGGCTATCAGGCTCGTTACAGCTCATTACGTTCTCCATCCTAAAGAAGCACATATAAGAGAATGGAAGTGTATTTTAGACTAGTTAAAAGAAGATGTACATGCAGTGGTTTGGGAGTCCTCATTGGAAAAGCTTGTTTGCCATATTATCCAATGATGATGGCATGAGATGGCACATTGAACATGTCTAAGCACACCTACTGTTCACTTCCTGTTGCTACTGTTGCTTTATTGACTGGAGCAGACATGTTTGAACAAAGTCTTTTACATGAGTGAAAACAAAATAGGTGGGAAAATACTTTTCAAACCAGTGTAAACTCCTGGGTAAGAGGAGATACAGTATCAAAACCTGTAAACTCCTGGGTAAAGGGAGATGCAGTAACAAAACCTGTAAACTCCTGGGTTAGAGGGGTTACAGTATCAAAACCTGTAAACTCCTGGGTAAAGGGAGATATAGTATCTATAAAAGAGCAACAAGGTGTTGGCAGGGGCCATTCCTAGATAAGTGGAGGCTCTTGGTCATCTAAAATGCTATGCATTCAGCAGAAAAGTAGGAGGAGGAGAAATATGACAGTTTTTTAAAGTATATTTTAAAAGGCAAGGAGATGCAGAATAGAGTAGAGATATGGGCTTCAGGAGAACACCTTGGAAGGCTGCTTAACAACTAAGAGAAGGAGTTTCAGGAAGCTTAAAGTGACTGTTCTTCCAGTCAGCTCTGTGGACTGGACCCCAATACTTGGGCTGGTGAATGTTCTGCTCTTGTTCAGTATTCTGTGTCTAACACAGCATGTGTACATAGATTCTAAGATATCTTGACTGAAACTTTTGTAGAAAAGATGCAAACTAAACTAAGCAGGAGCCAATGGGAAGGAAACATTGTTTTCTCAAGAGAGATAATTCTTTCTTTTTTTTAAAAAAACTCAATTGGGAATAATATTTCAACATTCTTGATGTAAGACACCAAACATCGATTTAAATAACAATGTTGGTGTGATTGTGCTGAGAAAGGGACAGAGAGTGCTGGGAAGAGTTAGGATGCCAGTATCTAAGCACTGGTGAGCACATGCGGAGCACATGGGGAGCACATGGGGAGCATGGCGTCTAGAGACAGCTGCAGGAGTGGCTGGGGAAGGGCGTAGTGGGAGCCCTCACCTCCATCGTTACACATCTGTGGAATTAGTTGTAAGCAGTGTAGGTTTGTTTTGGTAAAAACAAAAGTTGAGCCCTTTACTGCCATTATGCTGCATCCTTTCATGTATGAAGTCCATGCCTGTCTCCTAAGTATCTGCCGGGAAGCCTTTCTGTGAATCTGTATCCTTTGCTTTCTGCTTTCTCTGCTGGTCTCTCCTTTCTTACTGTTTTGATCATGTTCTGTTCCGCACAGGCTCTTCTGGTGAATGCTTTGTAGAGTTGCTGCAAACTTCAGGGCCTGAAGGGCTGGAGTAGGTCACTGTGGGTGTGCCTTTGGAGGTTTCCTTTGTCCCTCTACTTGGTGCTCTCTGCCCACTTTCTCCATCGACTCCTTCCACCAGGATTGTCTGCCTGTGCAACCATGGGCACCAGGAACCCGAATAACTCTTTCCTTCTTTAACTTTGTTCTGGCAGGTCTATAGGATACATAAAAGCCCTATAATAGTGTACATACTGCTCTGAACTGATGTGTTCTTTTGACTTACTAGTACAGTGAGTGAGACTGTCACCACCTTGCCTGGAGGTCTTTTGCAGGGAGTTGTTTCCCAGACAGTCATTGGTGATTCTCTTGTAGCTTCTAAGTAATGCTAACACATTGCAGTGTAGTGAAGCCACTAACATGCCAGACTTGCTCCTTTCAGCTACTTAGTGTGGACTGTTAGGCTAAGGACCGTTGACTCTGTTCACTGTTTAATGGAGTCACACTGCCTGACAGCATCATATGCCACTGAGGAGACTATTAGTGTTTAAAAGACCGTGGCTTTTGTGGTTAGACAAACCTGGATTTCGAACTCATCTCCATTGCTTCCTAGCCACTTTGCTTACCTTCTCCTGTAGATCCCAGTTTCCTCCTCTATATAATAGAAACCATCATTGTTCCTCTGTGAGGAGTTTGTTGTATGGATTAAGTGAAATAAAGCAGGAGAATGACTCAGTGCACAGTGATGGCTGGTGTGTGCTCACTGCAGTCACTCCTGCCTTGTCTCTCAGGGATGCCACCACCATTTGCTCAGACCTTCTGAGCTCCCATCTGCTTGTCAGCAGGAATTTTTCCCACTGGTAAGAATTCAGTAAGTGTTGATGGCTGCTGTCAGCCTGTCTGCACCTCCCACCCTCCCTCCCGAATACTACCACTCCTGGCGCTTACTCCCAGGGCCCACTGCTTCAGAGACATTTTCAGTTTTCATCTCTGCTGTTTCTTATATTTTCTTTCTGCTCTTTGAAAACATCACAATAAATTATTAGTTTTCCCTTAAAATTATGTCTGGCATCAATAAAACAAAAAGAAAAAGTTATACTTTTCTCCTTCAGTTCTCTAGGGTTATCATGAGAGGTCACATGGTGATACAAGCGTTAGAGAAAACAGGACACAGGTTTGTTTTAAAGGATGTCGATTGTATAACTTCTAGTACAGTGACAAGAGGTTTCTCACAAAGCATTCTCCACCCCACAGAGTGTGGGCTGTATTCAGAGAACATGATGAGAAGATTTTGCAGTGCTTTTAAGCTGGGGTATCCTCAGTCAAGAACTCTGTTCTGCTCACCTCCGTCCACTGATAGCTGGTGACTGCATTACAGAGGGAGACTGCTGTGCTGCTGCTGTTTGCCCATGCAGTGTTATTTTCACCCTGCTCTGCCTGATAGCTTCAGCTTCTGTGTGTGAACCTTTTCTGCCTCTGAGTGTTGCTGGAGTGCTCTCGGCTTCTTGTTCTTCTTGATTTTTATAGTTTTGAAGAGAGTGGAACAGTTGTTCTGAGGATTACTTCTCTATTTGGGTCTGTGTAATAAATACTCTTAATGAGGTTCACCTTTGCATTTCTGTGAAAAACCATGGCAGGGATGCTGGCCTCCAGGACATTGTGTCAGTAGGCACATGGTCTGTCAGTACTGAGGGTGTCCAGAGAGTATGCTTGCTCTCTTCCTAAGGTGCACAGGAGCTTTCTCAGTGACAGGTGATAGTTGGTCCCTTGTCATTCCTGTGTGACTTAAACTGGCGTGCTCCTCATCAGAAACCTGTTGTTTCCTCATATTCATCGATGCTACCATAGTAAGGTAGGCTTCCTTCTTTAGGCTCTATTGATGTTAGTTTGGACTCACAGATTCTTATTTCATTTAATAGGTTATATAAATATTAATTATCTAATATATTAAAATATATTTTACATTATATTTATATAATATAATATGAATCATATATTTATCAGCATATTAATACTATTTATTAAATTATTATCTATTTATAAATATAATGCATATTTATATAGTTTATATGTATATAATAATTATATAAATGCTTTATTATATACATAATATATTCATAATGAATTATTTATAAACTCATAAGAATAATTTATACTATTCTATATTATTATTAATTTATTACCAGCATTAAATGCTTTGATGCTTAAATTAGTTCAGATCTAGCTAGTGATAGCCCTTGCAAATAGCCTCTGTCCTCTGACGGATCATCACCATTTTTTCCAATAGTTTCTGTCCTCTGAGAGATCACCACTTACTCAGTCCTCATTATCTTTCTGTTATATTAATATACTCAGAATTCCTTTGTACTTTCCACTGTTAGCTCTAGACCCAGCCATTTCTTTAAGATGCCCTGTCTCCTTTTCATGGAAAATGGCATTTTAAAACCAGGATTTGAGTGTTAGGTGTGATATTTCTATGAGCATGTCATTTGTTAGAGATCCCCTCAGTCTTATGTTTTCAGAAACCAAGCTAAGAAATGCATGTGTGTACATTCTGTCTACATTAATTACATCAGTTAATTACATTGATTACTACAGCTCTATGCAGTGCTCAGTACTCATTCTAGACTGTTTGCAACTTTCATTTCTACCAGTGAAACACTGGGCTGTAGAGCATTGTCTTCTGTCCCTACTAGGACCCCTGCCTTGGCATTAAGTGATACGTTTGAATGCAGGAGTTAGTGTAGCTACAGTGTTAGGCACCTTCACTGCATGCCACGTGTTTGCTATGAAGCAGAAGTAGAATCTTCAGGTTTTACTTTGACTGTGCTATGCAACTATGTGAATATTCTTGCTTTTTACTGTTTAGAGTTTGAATCTGATAAATTATCCAGTTGCTGTGAACTATTAGCATCTAGCTTTTTTTCCAATAAGAAAAAGTCATAACTTAAAATAAAATTGCTCAGTTAGAAAAATAGCTCCTTTGTCTGTCTTAAAGCTCCTTGGCTGTAGGCAGCAGTACTGAACAGATTGCAGTATTTCTAATTACAAAATTAGCTTGCAGACTTTGTCTGGTTCGTTTTTCACACCTGTCAGCTGTAGCAGTGTGAAATATGTTCCTCACCCGAGACCCTTCCTGTGCCTCCTGCTGCCAGAGAGAGCTTCCATCACTGCTGTTCCTAACAAGCATGCTTGGGGGAAGTTTATAAGCAGGGGACCAGTAAGTTCTGATAATCTTGAGACTCATTTCCAATTACAATATTAACCCTGTGCATAGTCCAGGAAAATAGTAGGGTCTCCTTCCCCTGTACCTTCCATGGTTACACAATAGGTCTTCTTCCTGTGTCCTTCATGGTATACAGTAGGTCTCCTTCCCCTGTGTCCTCCATGGTATATAGTAGGTCTCCTTCCCATGTCCTCCATGGTTACACAGTAGGTCTCCTTCCTGTGTCCTCCATGGCATACAGTAGTTCTCTTTCCCCTGTGTCCTCCATGGTATACAGTAGGTCTCTTTCCCCTGTGTTCTCCATTGTTACACAGTAGGTCTCCTTTCTGTGTCCTTCATGGTATACAGTAGGTCTCCTGTGTCCTCCATGGCATACGGTAGGTCTCTTTCCCCTGTGTCCTCCATGGTTATACAGTAGGTCTCCTTCCTGTGTCCTCCATGGTTACACAGTAGGTCTCCTTCCTGTGCCCTCCATGATATACAGTAGGTCTCCTTCCCCTGTGCCCTCCAGTGTTGGCAGTTTAGGACAACCATCCTGATAAGCCCTTAGAAATAGTGATCACAGGAGTGGTCACAGGACTCTGTTTATTGTCCTCCGTATTCTTTGACTATCTGGGCTTATTGTATTGCTTGTTCCTTGACTATTTGCATCTATTGTATTGCTAGTTCCTCAACCTAGAACTGACCTTAATTACTTGCATGTAATTAAAATGGTATAAAAGCAAAAAAGGAGGAGGAGGGATGGGATAGGGGATTAATGGGTGGGGAGGGGCAATGGGGAAAGGGGATAACATCTGAAATGTAAATAAATAAAAAAAACCAAAAAAAAAAAAAAAAAAAGTAATGATGTTTCTGAAGGAAACTTTTTGTTGTTTGTTTTTCCCCCTTATGCCTTCAGAAAATGTGGTGTGTTTTTCTCTGATGTAACTAAAACTGCACCCCGTGCTCATAAGCTCGTGTTTTATTCTTAGAAATGTGCTTTCAAAATGGTCTTTACTGGTTTCAGTCTTTGGTTATTTACCTTTATTTCTTTCTTTGGTTTATTTCCTTATGTGTCAGTTGTCACTGTGGCTTCTTGTCCCAGCTCCCAGGGTGACTTCACTTTCTCATACTATCAGGCAGGTAAGAAAGTTTCTGTTTAAAGACTTGTCTTCACTGTAGCTTTTTTTAAACCCAGGAGGACATACTTGTTTTAGGCTTTTCTCTCCATACTTATGAGGGAGTGGGTCTTTTAAAGCTGAACAGGAAAACCGGAACCTTCCAAGCACTCTGGTCTTAGAGGCCTTTGTTGTTTAAAAAAAAAACAAAAAAACAAAAAAAACGGAACTGGCAATTTATATAAATAATCTTTTGTTTTGAGTAAACTTGAGAGCTGAGTTCTATATATTCAAGCCTTTCAAGTGTAGACTTTTGGAGCTGATCATGTTCTGTGGGACAAGATGTTATTTGTCAAACCGTAAGTCCCCACTCACTATTTAGGTTTGTTTCCTTAAACACGCATTGTTCAGACATCAACATTAGCCCTGCATTACTGATTGACGCACACACTCTCTGTCGTGACAGCACTATCTACTGGCTGTAGTTACAAACACATCTTTGTGCTTTTAACCAGTTACCATTCCATTTTCATCCTTAACTCTGTGTCAGTGGCCCAGTTGGTTTATAACCCAGAAGAGGGGTGGGAAGGCACTGCCTTCTGCTATGGCCACTGAGGTTCAGGGTTGACCTCAGTGGGAGCTGTCTTTGTCAGTTAAAGTGAAAACCAATGTTCGTTCTGCATTTCCTGTCACAAATGCAGCAGAGTATTTTTTTTTTTTTTAATACACAACAAACTTTATATTTACTCAAATTCTGGAAGGCCAGATTGAGTTAGAGAGCATTATGAGGAGCAGAGCCCTGGTGTCACCTGGCGATGGAAGAGGCTGGTTCCCATTTCCCAGTTGTATCCCTGGGCAGAGCAGAGTTCGACACGTAGTGAGTGTGCAGCAGAGGTCTGTGCGGTGAGGGAATGGAGCTCAGGAGCTTTGGTTGACTTTTATTATTATGTTCTAAAATTAAAAACAGATTCTTCTCTCATACGATTGTTCATTTTATAGATGCAGAAGCTTAATCTGGAGCTGGAATCTCTGAGATGGAGGCAGAGCCCCAGAGTGTTTTATACTCATTTATCACTTGCTATGTCTTTAAAAGGACTTACTCTCAAGCTACACAATAGTTGTAACTAAGCCAAAGACAACAATGTGAAGTTTTTACATGTACTGCTACAGTGGCTTGACCATTACAGTTGTTATTTGCATATTCATTGTCTGTAGTCAGGCAATTATAATGTTCTCATGGAGGTACTTGAACTGTTGCTTTCCCGAGCTAATTTTGTTCCTTTTCTGTTGTTCTTTTAAACTTGCTGATAACGTCTCTGCTGAGAGATGCCATAACTTCATTTACTGGACAGAGTGTAATGTCACTGACTTGAGTGTGAAGGGACTTCAGAAACTAGCTTCCTGGAGGAGTTCAAATGGGCCTCTGAGTGTTTAAGTAACTTGTCAATGCCTCATCAATAGTGGGTGGCAAAGCTGGAGGTAGAGCCTGGATTTTATGGTCTCTTGTCCAGGGCATTTCATTGTGAATAATTTACCTCTAACTGGCAGATAAAATCAGAAGTCAGAGTTTTGGTGCAGGTTTACCTAGGCAGTGGAGATGATATAAGGCAGTCAGGGACAGGCTTACAAATCAGCCACACTGGGCTTTTCTTTCCTCCCAAGTGCTAGGGCTCTATGCCTGTTCAAGAGGGAGCAGTGAGAAGATGGCCTAAGGAGAGGAGCAGTCATAGGCAGTCAGATCTGGGCTGCTCTCAGGGCAGGAAGAATGACTGTGGAGAGAATAAGGGTGTGTGCCTGTACCACATGATACCTAAGGGGACTAGGTTAGCTCTGCTGTTGTGGATTGAAGGAAGGCATAGCTAGGAAGGAAATATTACTTCTTAAAAGAAGAACAAAGCTTAGGGTGTGCGTGTGCGTGTGCATGTTATGTATGTATAGCTACATTTGGGTTTAAAGATTGTATTTATATTGATTAAGTGAGCCAGAGGGTATTTAGGAGATACTTTAATAACTTTATCTTGGATAACTGTATCATTTAATGTGTTACATTCATGTACTACTTTTATTAAACATAATGGAAATAAATTATTAATAGAAATAATTATTATTTTATTTGTTTACATTTCAAATGATATCCCCCTTTCCCAGTTACCCCTCCACCAAATGACCCATCCTCCCATCGACTCACTGGGCTCTGGCATTTCTCACATATTGGCGTCCTCTGGAAGCTGAGTTTCAGATGTGCTTTCATGCTGAAAGTATGCAAACGCCGATAAGTTTGGTTCTCTTACTTTGAAATGTGTTTCATATTTTCTCAGAAATCTCTTATATTTAGCAGTAAACAGATTAAAGTTAGTATATTCACCAAGTTTTTGTATGTATATTTCCATACAAAATCAAGGCTAATAAATTCTCATAATTTCTTGGAATGATTTAAAACTGAAACCATCTTTCTGCTAGAAATGGATTGCTAATGCATTTTCTATGTGGATTTTCTAAGTCTTGAGTCTCTTGAGCCTTTAATAACTTAAAAGTGAGTATAAATATGCTAGTAATTTTCCAGCACTGGAGATTCTTGGTCCTAAGAAGTCGCTTGTTTAATTTAAATCATAGATACTAATAAAAGAAAAATATTTTGGGGTATAAATATTGACTGGGAGCATGTTAGTCACAGGTTTCACACAGCACCAACAAAGCTGTTTTCATAGAAAAATTAAAACTAGGCAATTTAAAAACTGAGGAAAACATAAGTGATAATTTGTGCTTGGGGTGAGAAAACAAAATACTGTTTCTTTCCCGGGTAAGGCATGTGTTTCATAATTAACTCCTTATAACCTATTATTTTTCAGCTCAGTAGCATCAACCAGGTCCTGCAATTAAATGCTAAAATAAAATTTTACTTCTGGTTATTATTTTATGTGTATGTGGAAGGGGGTACACATACCATATTGTCCACGTGGAGGTCAGAGGGCAACTTCGATGGAGTCAGCTCTCTTTACCTTTACATGGTCCACGGTTCAACCTAGGACACCAGGCTTGCACAACAGGTTTGAGGCACTCTGAACCTTTCCTAGCTGTTAAATGAATTTATTAAAGTTAACCTCCATGAGGAATCCTGACCACTTCTTCCCTGTATTGCTACTATTGAGTTTTAATTGAGTTACTTGGTTGACTGCTGCTGTGACGTCGGTGAGGAGGGCACACAGTGTGGGGCATTCCTGCTTGTGATGCAGCAGGACTGCCACATCACTTAGCATGGTGGGCCTTGCATCACAGGGAGCCTTAATTTCTGCTTTTAAATGGTATCCTCATTTAAGGCTGAAGGTGCACTTACATGTTTTCTGCATATACCTTAAGGATATTAAACTTAAATTGTACTATGAGTTATTTTGACAGTTCTCTCTTTTTCCTTTTGCGGAAAGAACTTAAAGAACAAAAGAAAGTGGTCGGTGCCTTTCTGGACACTTGATGGGGCAAATATTAATTTAATTAGAAATAACTCCTTTTAGAGGCCTGCTAAAGGCCTGCATGATTCTTGCTTTTGACCTGTTTTGTCGTTTTGTGGAGATGGCATCTTATATATCCTAAATTGGCTTTCACTCATGGCAATCCTCTTGCCTCAGGCCTCCTGAGTGCTGAGATACAGGCCCTTGCCAACAAGATTTGTTCCTGCTGCTAAATCTTAGGATTTGTGCATGATTTAGATGTTTTCTAGGGAAAAAATATGTGAAAACAGCTAGGAAAATTCCAGAAATGGCAGGCGAAAGATATCTTTAGGTGGATAGTAGGGTATTGATCATACCTGTTCCTTTGGGTTGTCATGAGAATTAAAGGGTATAATCTATTTAAAATTCTTAGTGTTGTGTCTGACACAGAGCAAATATTTAGGGTTTTTGTGTGTGATATGTGTCTGTGTTTTTATATTTGCACATGTGCACACACACATTTGCACAGTTGTGTATGATGTGTGTTTATGTGTAGGTGTGTTTGTCTGTGTTTGTATATTTGCACATGTGCACACACATATGGTTCATTTGTGTATGTGTGAGGTGTGTCTGTGTTTGTATATTTGCACTTGTGCACACACTATAGCATACTTGGTGGTCAGAGAACAACTTTGGCATTGGCTCTGATTTTCACCTTGTTTGAAATGGAGTCTCCTTGATGTTTGCCCCTCTGTTGATCCTTTTTGCCTGTTAACTACCACGTATGTTTTTCTTCTGTAAACATGAGATCATTTTATAATACCAGTGTTTTTACCAACAGAATGAATGTCTGGAGTAGTGAGCCGATAACAAGAAGTTTAACAGAACTCTAAATGGATGCCATTGTCTCAGACTGTTACTCATTACTGAGCTGGTCAATGATACTCATACCCTACTTCCATAGAAGTTCTTAATCAGTAACATGAATCTTTTGTTCCTCATTCTTTAATGGGTTCAAGTAGTACTTGCATAGGGTGAGCCATACCCAAGGCTCCAGACTGTAACTTGGTCTGTGATCTCTTGGCTGTTGGGGGCTCACTTAGGAAGATCCTGCCTTTCTCTCAGTTCCCATTCTGTGGGTTTGTATTCCTGCAGTTGGAGAAAAAGAGGGAGAGAGAGAGAGAGAGAGAGAGAGAGAGAGAGAGAGAGAGAGTGAGTCTGTTAGTCTGGACTTTAAAAATAGTTTTTAAAAAGAATAAAACCCCAATTCTATTGGTCATATATAGAGAATGTTTGTTAAGGACTTACTTAGTGGACTATTATGAGAAATGAGAATGGGCTGGAGGAGGGGAAGTCACTGTCTTAGACTACTGGTTTAAAAATGGAAGCCAGAGATCCACCTTGTTGATCTGGGCTAAAAAAGAGTCCTTGGGCAACTTAAGCTACACAGTGAGAAGCTGCTTCAAATGAAGCAGTGTCAGGAGCCAGACAACCACAACGGTTCCCCACCCCATCCCTGCCTCACCTTCCCAACCAAAACCTAAGTATAAAGAAATACCCCACTTTATGGTTGAGACAGAAATATGGCAAGTTAGAGGCCATCTGGAGCTATAGAACAAACTCTGTGTGTGTGGGGGGGGACCGTGTGTGTGTGTGTGTGTGTGTGTGTGTGTGTGTTGGGGGAACACATAGGCAAAGGCTTCCTTAGATCTTAGTTTTTATCACTAGTGCCCTGTTGGTGGAGACTTGCTTCTCTTTATTTCTTTCTCCATTTTTCCTCTCATCTCAACCCTTTTTCTTTTTGGCTAAATAAAGAATGCTGCAACATATATCACTGTATGTACTATCTTAACCAAGTTTTAGGTTTAGTCATGGAGTAAACTTCAGTGACAATAGGCTTTTAGATGAAGGATTTTAAAAGGTACATTGAAGTTCGTTGGTAGCCTTTAGTGAGGTCTCCTAGTACTCTCAGGTACAACTACATTTTCTCAGGTTTGCAGGCACTAGCCATCTGCATCCTAGTGTTAGGACTGGAACAAAGTTTTGTTGTGAGTAAGCTGTTGTGCATGTGTTACTAACTTTGTAAGTTGTTTGTTCATGTTCTCTGGCATGTGTGGTTGCCTCCCAGTACTTACCTGCTTCTAACCAGAAGTCTTGTGATGTGTAGGTTGGCATCGAGCTTCAGTGGCTACAGAAGACTCAAGACTGAGGGCCTGTTGAGATGAGCTGTGCTCTGGGATTGGGAGTAAGGTGAACCATGTGACCCTCCCAGCCAAGGTGTCCATCCATGTGGAAGGTAGGGGTTGATCACTCGCCACATTGTGGCAAAAAACTATTATAGGAACACAATGTTACATATCGTGTACATTCACTTACCTTTGAGAGAAACTTTCAAATGTTTTTTCTAATTCTTTAAATACAGGTCTTACTGTGTATCCCTGGCTAGGCTGGAGCTCTCTATATGGACCAGGCTGTCCTTGAGCTCACAGAGATCCTCCTGCCTCTGCCTTCTGCGTGCTGGAATTAAAGGCATGAGCTACCATCCTCAGCCTCTTAAACAGATCTCTAAGGCAGCTTCTGTAATCTTAGTTAATTTAGAGAAAAGCAGGGTCTGCTTTTTAGTGTTAATGCTGTGGTTTTGTGTGTAAAGAGGTTAGGTTACCCCCTTGGTTTATGGCACATGAATAAAGGGAACGCATTAATTAATCACACTCACTGGGCAGCTCATGTGCTTGCTTACTTTCCCTTTCCTCTTGGACAGTTAGTCTGCCTTGTGATAGATTTGGGGCTCTGGGATTTTACCTTAAACTGATAATGTGTCCTGTTGGGAAGGACTTCTAAATCCGAATTAGTACAGCATCTGCTTTAAACCTTACTTAGTCCTCTTAGAGACAGGATGGCACCCTGCTCAGCTGTTTGTCTGTTTACAGCTGGAGTGGAATATTTTTACTTCCTCCTCGACTCCTCCTCAACTCCTCCTCAGTTCCTCCTCTCTTCCTCCTCTCTTCCTCCTCTCATCCTCCTCGACTCCTCCTCGACTCCTCCTCGACTACTTCACTACTATTACTCTATTGCTACTCTACTATTACTTCCTCTTCTCTTCCTCCTCTTCTTTTTCTCCTTCTTTTCCTCCTCTACTCCTCCTCTTCTTCTTTCTACATCTATCACAGGAAATATGTTGAGCTGCTTTAACCCTCCAGATGCCTGATTATCCCACTTTGGTATGTTCAGTGTTGATTGGCAAGTCAAGGGTAAGTACTGTGCGGTGAGGGGATGGCAAAGATGGGGTGAGAGAGCCTTGTCTGAAGTTCAGTCACCTTCTGTAGTATTATGAAGATTTGATAAAGAAATGCTAGTGTAACTATATATTCGTTTTTGCAGATTATGAAGAATGTTTTAAATTATAAGAGAAATATATTTATTATGAAGCCAGGCCATTCTGTCTTGTTTGACTGGCCTTGAAGTCTTGATCTTAGGTAATCCTTCCTCAGTCTCTGGAATAGGTGGCCTGTAGCCATGCACTGGTATGCCAGGCCAAAATAATTCTCCAAGGTCTAAAACTTACAAAAGATTAAAAACAAGCTAGTTATTCTCCAGTGTTGGTAGAAATAAAAATGTTACCTACATTATTAAAAACATAGATTGATAACAAAAGATCAGTTATTAACAAGCAAAAAGATAGTTTCCTTGGAGCTAGAGAATGACACAGCAATTAAGAACACTGACTGTTCTTCCAGAGGATCCAGGTTCAAGTCTCAGCACCTACACTGCAGCTCAACTGTCTGTAACTCCAGTTTCAGGGAATAGGTGCGCTCTTTTGGCCTTCTCAGACACCAAGCATGAAGTGGTATACAGACATATCTTATAAAACAAGATAAAATAAAATAAGAATTCAGTTCCCAAACAGGATATCCATATGCTAGCACATACAGAGAAGGACTTATGTGCCCTGTGTGGTAACACATGACTGTGACTTGAGCATTTGGAAGGCTGGAGCAGGACCATCACAAGCTTTGATGCCCCATGGGCTTTCTACAAGTTTAAGGCTAGCTTGACCTAAGTGATGAGACTCTGTCCTCCAAAATAGAAGAAAAAGGGACTCCATTTCCTTAATAAATCACGGAAAAGTAACCTTCTCCTAGTAGTCATTAGAATTGACAGAATGTTATAACGTTCTTGGTGAAGAGTTGTTGAGGTAAACACGGCAGGCCTGTGGGAATCGGGAGCTGATAGCCAAGAAAACAGCTTGATGTTATATATACTCAAGGAAATTACAATAATGAAGCAAAAAAGTCACGCATAGAGTTATCACCATGTAGGTGATTCTTGTCTGAGAATATTTTTCTAAATATAAAATAATCCCGGAAGCAATCTGAAAATTCAGTCATAGTAGTGATGTTTGAAAGTGTGAGTATTTGAAACTGTATCTGTACAATACAGATGTACAGTGCACTTATAAAGCTTACCTTGGGTGGTTGTTTTGGTGGCAGTAGGGTTAGAGCAAGACTAAATTCTGATTTGTTGGAAAGAGGAGCATGAGAAGAAGACCAGGAACATACAGTGAGAAGCTAAGGGGAGTCTTGTGCTGCAGCAGCTGGGCCTGTGCCGTTCAGTTTCCTTCAGTTGTTCCTGGGCTTCCATGGAAACCAGTGAACTTACGTACTTCAGATCACCTCTGCAGTCACCTGTCAGTGGTAGGGAGTGGGGTCTGTCAGGCCTTGGAGAGAGGCTCATTTCTTGTGGGAAGGCTGTTTATCACAGGGAAGAATTTTGGTTTTCTTACAGCAATGCGTTTCTATTTTGTAGAATTTACTAATATGGTTCAGTGGTAAATGTGACTCTGTATGCAGAGTCTCCAAAAATCAGATATCTGAAAGAATATTAGAAAGTGTCCTATATCCCTGAAAATGAGTTTTGATTGGTTTGAGGAACTTTTAGGCTACTATTTATCACTACAGTGCTATTTGTCAGTATTCTTTAAGGGTTGTTGATTAAGTCACATGTCAGCTGCTCACACTAATGGGTTTTTCAGACTAGAGTTTGTTTTCTTCTTCTCACTGGTCTTTGCAACCTTGAGCTAACAGCTATGCTCCCAGCTTTATAATGGATCTATTGACAGAAACATATTCGCAGTATTTGTGGTTATGTCATCAACGAAGTATTTTCAGTTGTTTTGATTTCTTGAAGGTTTTTACAGAACAATTATGCCATAGCTGTGGTTTAAAGGGAAACAACTGTTTTATATTTCATTTTAAACTCTAGGTTTTTTGCTCTAGAGGAGACATACAACTATATTCTTATTTTAAAAATTAACATGGTGAGACATTACTGAGTTGATACCTTAATATGTGCTTATGTGTCTGTCAGTGCCTATGTATCTTAGCATGTATACATACTCAGAGCATTTACAAAGAGAATATAGCTTAGGACAACAGAAAGGGGGGGCTTTGGAGTGGAGAGCGTATGTAGACTTTAACAGTTAACATTTAGAAAAATAGCAGGTAATTCCTTTCCTACAGGATTGAGGTTTTCACAAATCCTTTAAGAAGTCCATGGATATAGAAGAACTGTCTGCTCCCTGAGTGAGGTGGACATATAGGCCCGCTAGGTTTCCTTACTTTTTCCTTGTGCCTGTTTACCATAGGATGTTTAAACTGTGAGCTAATAAGAATAAAGGTATTCGACATCAAAAACTAATCTGATTTGTGTCAATAGTAAGATGCAGTCTGTCAGCATGAAGCCTGGACTGAGAGCGCTCTGTGCTGCCCTGACCCCCGCTTCATCCGCACTGCCCAGCGCTCTGTGCTGCCCTGACCCCCGCTTCATCCGCACTGCCCAGCGCTCTGTGCTGCCCTGACCACCCCTTCATCCGCACTGCCCAGCGCTCTGTGCTGCCCTGACCCCCGCTTCATCCGCACTGCCCAGTGCTCTGTGCTGCCCTGACCACTGCTTCATCTGTACTTCATTTGCATGGCCGATACGTAAGAACTCAAGTGCAGAGGTGGATGGGAAAGCCTGTCTCTTGGCTGCCGTAGATTGAAAAGATCTCTGCTAAGGGACGAGGAAACACTGAGGGTTTCTGCGGGTCAGTGGAAAGGGACTGAGGTTTTGCCATCAGAGCTTCAAGACAGAAGAATGTGCACTGTGTGTCTCCTTTGATCTACCCTTGGAGGAACCGATTTGATCATATTTTGGCCACTTCCTATTTCTCTGCCTTGTTTCCCATGAAACTGACAAAATAATGAAAGTATTAAAGTATTTTATAATTATTATGTATCCCATATTAAAAGTATTCATAGTCTCTGTCCCAGTAATTTTAAGCATGAAAATTTACTTTGAGAAAATAATTTAGAACCTCTACCTCCCTAGATATACATATATTTAAAATTGAGATATTTTTTTTCACTTTCCAGCTTTTTCAAAGTAAAGATAGTCTGTTGTTCAGAGACAGACTGTGCAATAGTGTTAGACGAGTTGCACAGACACAGGCGTGCACAGGCTGCCAATTGTGCACATGGTTGTAAATGTGCTCGTAGTTACACCGGGCCATCTTATCTCCCTCAGGCAAGAGCTGCAGGGACTGCTTTCTTTCATTGAAGACTGATATTGAAGGCTGAGGTTCGGGTCTTATGTGTCCTTGCTGTGTGGACAGCATTGCTTTCAGGCCCACTGAGTGGGCAGAGGTAGGCCTCGCACGGATCTGCCCCAGCACACCTATTTGCATTTTGTTTTCATTACTTACCTGTGCCCTGGCACTGTGAATTCCCACCTCTCATCCTAGTCTGACAACATAGGGCTTTGTGAACCTCTGCCCTTTATTCATAATTTCTTTCTTCAACAGTAAGGAACCTGGTGCTGACCACTCAGTGTATTTACTTACTCATTTAGAGTATGCATATACAGCAGTGGTTTCCCACTGAGACAGAGTTGTTCTCTGGACAGTTGCGGATGTTTGGGAATAGTTTAGTTGTCAGGGTTGGAAAGGACCTAATGGCGTCTGGAGGTCAAGGATACCCATGACCGTCATCATAACTATGAAAGGTAAGATCCAAAATGCTGGTGTAAGCCATGCAGGGAAGCCATCGCTGTAACCCTGCATCACTGTAACCCTGCATATGGGGATCTGTGGCTGCGAGTCAGAGTGGAGACTGCTCCTCATCTCTAACCAAGAAGGTAGAATGCCAGAGGCGCCCATTTGAAAAACCAGCTGGCTCTTGTGTTGTTGGTTTATACCTGTGATCAATGAGCATGCTAATTAGAACGTGATATCTGTGTGCAGTTCGCCAATCTTAGTTAGAGTTGATTAGTCCTTCTGTCCTGTCAGCATGGTGTGCTAGTCAACTGCAACATAGGTAGGGTTATTTATTTCCTCTGTATTCGGCTAATTCATCTGTGGATCCGTGTTAGCTTTGTTCTAGGTTTGTGTGTTGTTGAGATGTGAGACATCATAGGGTTGAGACTCAGAACAGTACCTGAAAGTTGTACTCATAAAAGGGGGAAGCTATTGTTTGGACATCTTCCTGGGGCTCTGGGCTCACTGGCTATGGAGGAGTGGAGAAGCCATTTTACAGTTCCTACCTGGAAGGATTATTGTGAGGACGAGCAACACCCGTGTCCGAGGGCCCAAGGAACAGACTCACCCTTCTCTTATCTATTTAGCAAACACTAATTATGGTGCTACTGGGAGCTGAGACTTTCCTAGTGACAAAAATTAGCATTGCTTGTGGCTTTAAGTTGGTCTCATGTTAGTGATTTGGTAGTAGTTAATAGAAGGTACCGTGTCTATTTCTTGTAATTGATAAGACTAAAGCTAAAAGAAGTAATTATGAAGGTTTTCTATAGAAAGAAGTATTTATCTCTATGACACACTAAGTGATGCAGATTACTTATTAAAGGAACGAGCTTCGTTTAGTTCACACTTTGGGAGGCTCAGAGGCATAGCTTGGTTCCTGGCTGTATACTGTGGTTTGTGTCATGGTGGAAGCATGATCAGAGGCAAGTGGGCACATTGCAGCCTGGTCTGAGGGAGACAGGAGATGCCAGCACCCATCTTACACAGGGTTTCACTGCAGCATTGGGTGATATGGAACTCGATTTGTAAACAGGCTGACCTTGGATGCACAGAGATGAGCCAGGGCCACTGTGCTGGTTTGAGGAAAAAAATATAGTAAGTTAAGAAAACACCCAGGTGGTTGCAGGAGAGCTGCCAAGTTATTTCAGTACAACTACCTTATGGCTCTAGTGATGTAAGTATCTCCTACTAGGCCCTACCTCTTAAATCCCACAGTACTTCTCAGTATCTCAAACCTGGGTGTCAAACCTCTAATCGCAATGGAGCCTCGGATGATACCCAAGTCATAGCATAGGCCATATGCATATTTCTTCATAGAATTTCACTGTAAAGCAAAATTCCCTCTCTGCTCCCCCATCTTCTCTCTCTCTCTCTCTCTCTTTCTCTCTCTCTCTCTCTCTTTCTCTCTCTCTCTCCACACCCACACATATGTGCACATGTCTCTGTATATCTGTGTATTCATATGTATGTGTATATGTATATATTAGACAGAAAAATGGCTCAGTGGATAATGAAAGGCCTTGCTATCTAAGCATGAGGATCAGAGCTTGGGTCCCAGCACCGTGGTTAAAGCCGGGTGTGGCAGTTACATCTGTAACTCGAGTACTGGGACTAGAGTTGGGCAGAGATGGGAAGGTCCTGAGGCTCACTGGTCAGCCAGTGTAGCCATATGAGAGAGCCCAGGGTCAGTGCAGGATACCTTGTCTCAAAAAAGGGGAGATGACACACACCTTTAGTCTCAGCACTCTGTGAGGTTGAGGTGAGCTTACACTACATAATGACCACCCAGGGCCCTACCTCAACAGACAAAAATAGAGAGTAATAGAAGAAGACATGGGATGTTGACCTTTGGCCCCCACACTTGTACACATGGGCAAGCACAACTGCCAGTACACATACATAACTCCTTGTATGTGCAACACACGCAGTATATAAAACAGTGTGTGGCTTTGTTATTTCCACTTAAATCCCAAACCATTTGGTATTGAACAGTAGGAGACAGGTGTGTAGTATTCTCAGACACTAGACATCAGGTGTTGTAAATCCTCACATGTCTGTGTTTACAGCACTGCTATGGAATTTGAATGTGCATGTGAGCTTTCTGAGGGCCATTTTTAGAAGCAGATTCAGGGTGAGAATGTCTGAGGAGGGACTTGAGAGTGGCAAACACACTGTGACAAGGGTTTAAGAATCCCTTTATAGTCTGCTGTCTACCTGTGAACTCAGGTCTTCCACTTAGGAAATGCATGACTGTCAGAAATGCATGATTGTCCCTCGAAAGTTAGCTGTTGAATTCACTCCTGGTATTAGTGTGTTAAAATTCTTTACCCAGGGGAGACAAAAAAAAAAAAAAAAAAAAAAAAAGTCTACTCCTCCTCCCAAGATCTCAAGGAGGAAAGATTCTACCAGAGTTCACTGGGGAACTGATGGGCTTCTTGGGCTTCCTTATAGAAACTAGGTGAGAGGTTATTACCCAGCGGGGCGGAGGCCTTGCCTATAGCTGCATAAATAGAGACCCCTCTGATCTTTTCCAGCCTCTGTATATCCCAGCCCCTCTGGAGGCCATGTTTATCATGGCCACATGATAGGAGCAGCCTCGTAGTCGGGAGAGAATCTCCCACATTGCACCTCTATGCTTGTGAGGCTTAAACCATTGACCAGCCCAGGCAGGATGGTCTTTGCAAGGGGACACAGAAGAACATCTCAAGATAGCACTTGTTTGTCTTAGAGGACAGCCACTCACAAATAGTTACTCAATACATGAAAACAACCTGTGACAATTAATGGGAAGAATAGAAAAACAAATATTATAATGTAGGAAAACAGTTGGAATGAGCCCTTTCCCCTTCCCTCTGTGTTAGTCACAACAGCCTTGTGTGTGTGTGTGTGTGTGTGTGTGTGTGTGTGTGTGTGTGTGTGAGTGTGACAAGCCCCTAAAACCAAATACTTAAATAAACTAACATCAGAACTTAGCCTGTGATATCCCACGTGACTCTGAGTTAAGTGTGGTTAAAGCATGTACAATGTACTGCTCTTAGCAGAGCAACAAGTAATTAATAACAGTTATTTCAGTGATGGGATTTCAACAGCTGGCTAATAATTTAGGATGCTCTAAAATCCTTCTCCTTCATTGACCTCTTTAAACTTTAATTTGTGTGTGCGCGCACATGTGTGCCCTGGAATAGCAAATGTTTATACTCTATCAGTGACAGCACAGAAAGATGGCTTTCTTTTGAAAGTATTTTTCTTGATTCTCTAGAATTTCATACACGTATACACTGAAATTTGATATACCTACTCTCATTTCTCCCTTCCAGTTCCCTAATCTGCCCCCTTCATGTTCTTGTCTTCTTCCTTTTTATAACCTATCCATGACTTCCTTTTGAAATAAGATATTGAGAGCAGATGTTACAGTCCTGCCACGTTGACTAAATTTAAATCTCAGGATGTTCCCACGGTGCCTGATGCTCAGAAGTTTCATGATCCCATTGTAGTGCAGCCTGGATCGGGGCATGCATACACATGTTACAGTGACGTGGCTGTGAGTCTGCTCTACGCGGATATAAGCTGCCTCGGCCTTGTGTGTCCTAAACCCACCTTTACTGTGTTTGCTGCTTTCTTAGCATCGTCTCTCTCTTTCCTCCCAGAGCAGCAGATCTGAACTCTGAGACCAGTGGCTCTCAGCCTCCTAACACTGTGACCCTTTTATACAGTTCTTCATGTGTAGAGACTCCAATTACGAGATTATTTCTGCTACTACCTCATAACTAATTTTGGTGCTGCTATGAATCATAATATAAATATCTGTTATGTTACGCATGTGAGAGGGTCAGGTTGTGACCTAAGGTTGAAAACTGCTGCCTTAGGCTCATAAAATTGGCTGAGACACTCAAACCATTCTTATTCGAGTTAAAATGACCACCCATTCGTCAGTAGAAATTAAGACAACTTACAAAGGTCTATTCACTAATTTGTTTTTAAAGTATGTTGCATGTCAATGTAAGTAACATTTCATGAGAAATAACCAGTTTCCAATTTGTCTCCATTGTTTGCAAGTCATTCTAATGTGTGACTTAATGGGTAGCACTGGGGCTTCCTGTCTGCTCCAGCATCTTGTTGTAACCGCTGGATGCTCTGGAGAGAAGCATAAAAGGGGCTTCCTGTGACTTTGTGTTGTCAGGAAAGCCCCTTTGCAGTGCAGACCCTTCAGGAAGGTCTCTGGTTACCTGGCATTTTCCTTCTTCCTGACTGGCCTCGGCTCTGAAGCAAGTGCTTCTTAGGGGCAGCTTGCCCAGGGCCTGATTTGGGGCACTGTGCATCAGTTCTCCAGCTGATGTGGCACTCTGGTCCAAGGCACCTGCATTTCATCCTGGTTAGTCTATGAAAGGCCTTTTCTCCTCTCCTCAGTTTACAGACGAATGATACACTAATGGGATGGAATCTGCTCAGTGTTTATGCTTTTCATAAACTGTTAAAATCTATTCTTTTCTGTTAGCAGAATTGATAGAATAGTCATATGCTAATGACAGATGCAAACTGATTGTTTAAAAATGAAAGCTTATTTTTTATTGTGATACTCAGACCTTTGGTTAAGTTTAGTTTTATTTTTTTTTCTTTGTAAATTTAAATTAGTTTTTTTTCTTTTATAAATTTTTTTTTTATTGGATATTTTACTTACATTTCAGATGCCATCTCCTTTCCCCATTCCTCCTTCCAAAAAAAAAAACCCCTATCCCATGCCCCCCTTTCCTTTTTGCTTTTATACAATTTTTTTTAACTATTAATCAAAGGCTTTATAAGTTTGGTAATGCTCAATCAGAAGTGTAACCCAATACCCAACCTGGATGTATAATCTATCTTTGACTGGTGGAGACACGTGAACATCTGTCTCCATTCCCCCCCCCACCTTTCTCACTCTTCTCTCTCATCACCTAGCTTCTCCTCTCCTTCTTCTTCTCCTCTCCTTACTCCTTCTCTTCATCTCAGTACTTCTTCCCCCTTAGCTCCTCCTACATATCACCATTCCTGTTAAAAAAAAAAAACTTTTATCTCATAATACAATAAGAGCATAATTATGCCTATTTGTATCAGTGAGGTGCAAGACAGTCCTAATACCCAGTCCATCATTTTGTTGACTAACCAGAACCTTTGTCATCTCTCCTAACTAAAACACTTAGTTTTGAACCTGGCTTTTTTTTCCCCCCTTGGCTTTAGAATGAATGTCAGCCAAAAACCATCCACTCAGATCTTTTCTCTCAAAGTAAATAGTCAGAATTGGCTATGAGACTATAGGTTTTCAACCCCGTCAGAAATCCAGACTGACTTAGTTAACTGAAATTATGGGAAGCATTAAGCATAGCTTCTAAAACTTAGCCAATTTATAGAGACCACTTAACACCTGGACAGCCCCTATACTACCGAACATTGGTGCTGATACAGAGGCCATAGAGGGTGCTGCTCAGTGGCTTGCTCATGATGGCTTGCTCCATCCTGCTTTCTTACAGAACCCAGAACCAGCAGCCCAGTGATTACCCACAATGGGCCCTCCCCCATCAATCACTCATTAAGAAAATGCCTTGTAGCTGGATCTTATGGAGACATTTTCTCAATTGAGGTTCCCTCCTTTTAGATGACTCCAGCTTGTGTCAAGTGACATAAACTAGTCAGGACATCTTTGTACAGCATAACATTCTCTGCATCTCAGCTATGGGGCGGGAGACAAAGGCATGAGGGAGAGGCCCTTTCAGTACCCTCCCTGGCTTAGCATGTGATACATCTGATGTCTTTTATATTTCCTCTTCATGTTTTCTCATGCTTCTGGCAGAGAGCTTGACTCTGGAACATATAAAGAATGAGTCAGAGAATCAAGGACAGAGTAGCAATCCATTTATTAGGTAGCAAGTCTGATGATGGGTGTTTCTACCTTGTCTGTTAGTTTGTATTGTTTCATATGCTGTAGATGTAGGTATTCATGTGTCAGGGTGTGTTGATTGAGTATAATGGAAAAGCTAGCAAAGTAACACTATACTAGCCAGCTTTTCCTTCACTCCATAGTTTAACCCTGCTAGTCTTTGGTGCCTTGGTTACAATGGCCTCCCGAGGCTTATGTAATGAATGCTTAGTCACTAGGGAGTGGCATTATTTGAAAGGATTAGAAGGATTAGGAGGTGTGGCCTTGTTGGAGAAAGCTTGTCATTGAGAGTGGACTTTAAGGTTTCAAAAGCTCATGACAAACCTCATCTCTCTCTCTTGGCCTTCTTGCTACTGCTCCAGTGCCAGGTGTGCTACCATGCTCCTCACCATGATGATAATAGAATAAGCCTCTGAAACGGTGAGTGAGTCCCCAGTTAAGTGTTTTGGGTTTTTTTTTTTTTTTTTTTTTGATAAGAATTGCTTTGGTCATAGTGTCTATTCATAGGAGATGAACGTTGATTAGTATACAGTTCAACAGAGGAGGAAATTTTCATGTATTTTGATGACTGAACCGTTGTTAGAGACCATCTTACACTGTATTTTCTTTGAAGAAGAATAAACCAGAACTGTCTTTTCTCAATGTAAACAACCTAAGGGAAGAAAGAATTACTTGGCTGGTGGTTGAGTCCGTGGTCATGTGACTCCTGCTTCTGGCCCTGATGTGGTAGAATATGCCATGGTGGAGGGAAGTTGCTTACCTCATGAACAGCAGGCAGAGACAAGGTTTACCCTTCAGGGCATATTTTCAGTGACTTTTGTCCTCCAACCCAGCTTCACCTCCTAACATCCCATCCAACTGTGAACTAACCAAAGCATCCTCATGATTGGTTGCCCTCAATAGTGCCATCAGCTGGGACCAAACCTGCGACTTGGATGCCATTTTGGGGACACATTTCATATCCAGCCCTAATAATCTTAAAGTGCACTGTCAGAGAGGGCCACTGACTGTGGAGAACTTTAGATCTTCCAGGTAAATAATACCTGCATTTCTTTTCTAAAGAGGGATTAACACAGGATAGAAAGCAAGTGGGTGCAGATGTGGCTGGCTGGGGGCCAGCCCTCTGAAGCCAGCCTGCACAGACAAACTTTGTCAGTCCCTAAGGCATAGGAAGCCCTGGTGCACTTCATGTCAGAGCTGTGACACTGTCATCTTGTGTTTCCTTTGAAGAAGCTGTCTTACAGAGGGCTAGGTCTCTGACCCACAAAGCCTTGAAAGAAAATTCCTTTGCCAAAAGGGAGTTGAGAGTTGCTTCAAGTGATTTGACACATGGTGTTGACTTAGAGGCTCCCAGGGGTCTTTGCAGTTGGTCTCATTTCCCTAGAGGAAAAGGGTTCCCTATTCACATGACTCCCTATGGACTGACTTCACAGGTCTGTGTGAAGTGTCTCAGAATTCTTTGGGCTCTGGCATGTTTAACTACAGATATTGGGGGATGGTCAGTGTGCTGATAACACATGAAATGTGTCTTGAGACGCTTGTCAACACTGGCTAAAAAGGGAAAAAGTGCTCAAGGCTCAGTCTCAGGGATGCCAAGTTAACATTTCTTTCCTGATGTCAGATTAATGGGGAGGTGGAAACTGAGAGCTGGAATGTGTTACCTCTGACACCCAAAGTGGTACCCGTTGAGACAGGCACAGTTCTAAAATAGTTGCTTGAGGACCTGAAGTTCAGCCCCTCTTTTTCTGTCTGCTTATCACCTTCTGATCATAACCAGAATATCTGCATTGTTCAGGGGATTTGACTTAAAAGAGAAAAAAAAAACTCGTCTATACTTTCTATCTTAGTAAATATCAAGTTTGGCTTAATGGTTTCCTGAACTAAGTCATTCAAATGTTGCATTGTTATTGATTTTAATATGTTTGTGCTTAAAATGTGATGTCATTGAGAATGGCCATTATTTTTCCTAATTTGACAGGTCAGATCAAGGTTTGGGTCACAGCCCTGTTAGATGACTCTGCTGAGTGGGGTCATGTGACTCATGTCTGTCAAGCCTGGGTCCGTGTTGCCCGCAGGGTCCTCAGCCATCAGCTGTGTAGCTTTCCGAAGTTCATGCTTGAGGTGGAGCTGCGGAGTGAATGTTCCTGTAAGTGCTATGCCAAACCAAGTGGGTTTTCTACTCCAGACTGTTTCTAGGAGAGCATTTCACTTTATAAGAGTTCTTGAATACTGTGACATGGCCCTCATTGAGTTTTCCCCAATTTACTTTTAAATGGTGGGTACATGGTGGAGAGAGACTCATAAATTTTAATTTTAGATATGCTGGGCAATCATAAAATCATAATGAACATCATATACTAACAATGGATTGTGCCCTTAATACGTGAATGTAAATGAGTGTAAATGAGTGCAATAAATACGCCCGTGTGTGTGTGTGTGTGTGTGTGTATGTGTGTGTGTGTGTGTGTGTGTGTGTGTGATGCTGTGTATTGATACTCTGTGTAAATGATATGTTGTTCCCTATGTTGAACAAATTAATATTAAGGAGAAGAAAAGGAATTTTTACAATTTTTTGTTTACTATTTATATTGGGCTTAAAAAGTAAAAGTACATACTTTAAGTAAATTTATCATTAAACAAAAGAATGCTCAAGATCAGGTGGTAAAATGATAGCACTGGGGGCTGGAGCAGTGACTGAGTAGCTGAGAGGACTGGCTGCTGTTGTTCCAGAGGACTTGGGTTTGAAGCACAGCATCCCCATGATAACGTACTACCATCTATACCTCCATCTCTAACTGATGTCCTCTAGGATTGCGTGTGTGTGTGTGTGTGTGTGTGTGTGTGTGTGTGTGTGTGTGCGCACATCACACGTTATTAAAAATTGTGAAATTAAAATGTGTAAAACATTTGCCCTCGTGTTACTGGGTTCATATGTGCAGCTCTTCTATTTTTGGTTGTGAGCCTCGCCTTTAACAGCTGAGCCATCTCTCCAGCCCCGTATGTGCAGCTCTTAATTGTGTCTGGAAAACAATGCTTCCTTGAAGACATCCTCCACCTCTGTCTCCTACAATCTTTCTGCCCCCTCTTCCCAGATGAAAGCTCTCATTGGCTCATGTTTACTATGTGAATTTCTTCCCATAATTCCTAGTCACATGCCATTACAAGACTCTGTACCCCACAAGGCAAAGGCTGCAAGACACAGAGAAGGAAACTACCAGCATAGCATGTCAGAGACCTCAAATAATAGGAAACAATTATTTTTGAAGAATTAATGTTGCTAACATTACATGAGTAGTCAAAGGAAAGCAACTTTTTATTTCATTATCTTGAAAAACTTCTTTAAGCCTTTTCTATTTTGCTGACATTATCTGGGAAAGTAATGTTTTTTTTTATTTTTGTTTCATGAATGTAAATCATTTTGAGGTCAAGCATAGAAGAAAGCTATTGTTGACATGATTCTAACTGTTGCATGTCATCTATAAAGTAGAAATAAATTGACATTACTAGAACAAGATTTACATTAGTGTATGTAATGCTGTGGTCTCCAGCCTTGTATCTTAAGTGATTTGTTTGATTCTTTGTTTGAGACATATTCTCTCTGTGTACTCAGAGCTCAGGCCGGTTCCTTACTCAGGATGGTCTAGCCTCAGCCTCCCAAGCCCTAATATTAGAGTGTGAATCACTGTATAGTTAACAACTTATACATGTATGACATTATTAAATAGACTGTTCACTCATTCATTCGTTTATTCATTCATCTTGTGTAGTTATTGATTGCTTTTTATATAGCTGGCTTTCTAAATGCTTGTCACAGTGAGCAAAGCAAGTAATTAAAAGATGATTGAACATCAGTTATATATCAGGCATTGTTGAATGTGGGGTTATGCTCCATGGAGAGATAGAAACACTGAATAAGTACTTAGTAATTCAAGTACTTAAATTTCAGGTGGTGGGTCAGTCAGGGTTCTCTAGAGGAACAAAATGTATTGAATGAATCTATCTATCTATCTATCTATCTATCTATCTATCTATCTATCTATCTATCTATCTATCTATCTGCCTACCTACCTACCTACCTATCTATCTATCTTTACATTTGTTAAAATGGCTTACAGGCTGTGGTCTTGATAGCCCGAAAATGGCTGTTCACTAATGGAAGATCCAAGAATCTAGTAGTTGCTCAGTCTATGAAGCTGGACGTCTCAGCTGGTCTTCAGTGTAGGCCAGAATCACAGAGAAGTGGGACTACTGCCAGTGAAGGAGCGGCCTTGCCAGTGAGAGCAGGATCAGGCAGAGTGAAAACTTCCTTTTTCCATCTGTTATCTAGGCTGCCAGCAGAAGGTGTGGCCCAGATTAAAGGTGGATCTTCTCACCTCAAAGGATTGGAATTAAAAGTGGGTCTTCTCACTTCAATTAAGTAAAAAATTCCCTCACAGGTGTGCCCAGCTGCTTAGGCTTTAATTCCTGATGTAGTCAAATTGACAACCAAGAAATATCATCACGGGTAGGAATTAGGACTTCAAAGGCACCCAACACAGGGGAAGCGATTAAGGCCCTGGCCTGATCAACTTACAGTCTGTAGAGCAGAGCAGTGTGCACATAATTATCCCAGGCTAGCTAATTATCCCAGGCTAGTTGTGAGGGTGGGGAAAGCATCCAGGGAACGGTGTGCTGTGCACTCATTAGTTGAAAGGAAGCCACAGGTACTCACAAAGGACAGGTGTTCATCTGTGTGCTGGCACATGGAGGAGGCCATAGGAGACAGACGCATGGAAGATGATGACTGCAAGACTGCCTCTCATACACAGAAACAAGCCAGAGACAGCCTTTCCACCAAAACTGCCTGGAGGAGCTAACAGGCTGTGGATGCTTTTATCTTGTGCAGCTTTTGGACACTGGCGTGTATGTGCACTCTACTCAGCCCCACAGACAGCAGGACTGGAGGCCTCCCATCTTTGCTCACAGGTGCTTTACTTTCTTTGTACCTGGAGAGATTATTAAGCAGTAACTTATAATTAAAGCAATCACTTTTATGAAGTCTACAGCATCTGATAGAACAGATCTGTGTGGCATAAATGCAGCATCTTTGTTAGGCCCTTAACTCTTGAACACTCCAAAATGGATACTGCACCTTCAGAGGGCTCCAAAGAAGTAGATTCACCACATGTTCATATCCACTCTGGCAAAAGTCAGTGTGTTTTTGGTGGCAGGGGGGGCGGGGGAGCAACTCCTTGTTTTTCTTGTTTAAACAATTTAATTGCCAAATAGTGTGCAGAACCACTGCATGTTTGCAGTTAAGGTTAGTTCGGGTTTGACTTTGTCTTCTTACAGAAATTAGCACAGCAACTGAGTGAAGTAGAAACTTAAGGGTTCTTTGGAGAGTTAGTTCTATTGGAAGGTGTTTTGCTGGGACAAACACATGAAAGGAGTGTTTTCCTGAAGTGGACACAGGTGAAAGGCTAAGACAGACTCGTGAAAAACAGTTTGCTGCAGCAGACACAGGAGAGAAGATGTTCTGCTAAAGCAAGCACATGAAAGGACAGGTGATGAAGGATTCTTTGCTAACAACACATATGTATTAGTCTGCCTTATGTTTCATAGTTGAGCTGCATTCGTCCGGACTCTATAGAGAGAAACACTCCAGAAATCTTATGGTGGTGTGCTGCAGTTTCTTACCAGTTCCACGGACTCAGGCCGATAGGCAGAATGATGTCAGCTGAGACAGGCACACGTGCTGAGGCAAGGCATGTGGAGGACATGTGATGCTTGGAGGTTATAAATAGGACTTGATGGACAGTGATGGAGGCTGAGCTAGGCTTGCTTATAGAGCTAGCTGTACAACGCTGCTGGTCTCGAATCTTCTCTGATCTTTGTTTCACTGAGAGAGGCACAGAGAATTTCTCCTGGCATCCCTCCCAAACTGGACTGCTAGTGTATTCGTGAGGTGTTTTTGAATGGATGGAGCTCCTGCTGCTGACCTGTGAACTGAACTGCTGATTTCCAGACAACACAGATGGGAATTGCTCCAAAGAACCTTTCTAAACAGGTCCACTTCCCCACGTCCTTCCATTTCCACTACCTCTGGTGGGTGGTGGGTTAGAAGGAGGTTAAAGAGTTTACGAGCCCTCATTAAAAAGATTTGAAAAATTAAGTTACAACTGAGCCATCTCTCCAGTCACAAAATCTATTATCTGCTATTTTATACGATTAATATCTGATATAAAGATTATTAACCATGTGTGGCTTAGGGGGAGTCAAAGCTCACCAGTCTGGCTGATGACCAGCCAGCTTCAGATACCCTCTTGTCCCCACCTCCCTAGGGTGTGGTGTGTTGTCGAAGGTGTGCCATGATGCCCCCATCCTCACCCTATGAGGCAAGCACTGAGTGAGCTCTTTCCCCAGTTTGGGAATTTGTTATTTTATGTAGTTAATATGTGCTATAATAATGTATAAAAAGTTTGCAGTTTAAGGAGACAGGAAATGCCTGTTGCCCTGATTTAATCCTTAAAAATTATTGCATGTATCATGTTATACTTCATGAATATGTATAATTATTTCAATTAAAGATTAAAGAGAGACTAAGAGAGTATTCAGAAGGTAGGAGAACCAATACGATTGAAGAAAGCAGAGAGTGTGAAGTCCAAGTGTTCCTTTCTAAGTATGAATTATTCTGTAGGCATATTAGTCAGCAGAGGGAGGAAAGGGAAATCACAATATATTCTTACACTTCGGTAAATTTTGTTGAACTCATTTAGTTGTGTGAGATCTTTCCGAACATCCCAGCTGGGTGTGGGCTCCTGTCTGGGTGTTGACATGTGACCCAGTGTAGTGGGAGAGAAGTACAGTTCCCTGCGCAGTGGTGGGATGTGGCTTTGGAGGCAGTGTGCTTGACTGTCAACCTGCCTGCCTGATCTTATAGCAGGCAGATGAAGCAGAACCCACCGGATTGGAAGTGGACCAGCAGCGACTAGAGCTGAGCATGTTACGATTTCTCTCATGTGAGGAGTGACCTCAAGCTACTTTCTAGGACTTAGTGGTTGCTTGTATTCTTTAAATGCTTCTCTGTGAAATAGTTAGAATGAAATATAAAATTAAGACTTATCAAGGAAGCTGTTACCGAGTGAGGCTCTATTTTACAGACAGCCAGATGAGCTCAGGCACCAGCTGGAATGAACACAGGGTGGAGATGTTGCTGTTAGATCCCATGCTAGGAGATGTGGACTTGCCCTCCAGAGCTTCTTTGGAAGAGAAGTTGGTTCACATTGTTTGGATTGTATGTAGACACTTGCCTTCCCCTTTCCTTTTTTCTTATAAAGAAGACACAGGTGTTAGTGTTAAATGTTAAGTGAAGGGGTAAATTAAAAAATAATAAAAGAGTTGGCTAGGAGATAATCAATAGTAGAAAATTTGCCCAACACCCATCAGGGAGGGATCTTGGGAAAGCTTTTATAAAATTGGAAGTTGAAACCCCCTCACCTTTTGTAATTCACACCTCTTGTTTGATGCACCACAGATCCAAACGGGATGGTTAGTTTTATTCCCAGATTTGCACTTGAGAGTGAGAGTGCTTTATTTTTTTCAAGTACATACTAAACAAATACAATGGACAAGCCCCGTGTGCATACAGACCCGTGTACATACAGACCCGTGTGTTCTTCCCCAGGCTTACCGAGGCTCTCTGCAGGTGAACTAGATGCAACCCCTAAACTCTTCACGGTGTTAAAAATGTCTTCTTCCCTACTTAGAGTTAGTCTTTGTTAGCAGGATTAATATGTAAGTTTTCTGAAGACTTTTAAAAACTAAAAACTTTTAGGCGTGCTTGTGTGAATGCTCAGCTGAGCTTTTCAACTTCCAGAATCCAGAAATCAACGTCTATTACAATTGCCTTTAAAACATACCAAAGGGGTGTTAATTTTACCCTTTGAGTTAGGATCAGAGAAAAACATTGCTACGACCTGTAAAATCTGTACATTATTATTAGTGGACCATTTGCTTTCTCTGGTACATCTGCTTCCAGAAACAGGATGACACAGACACTGGGACCTACTTCCTGTTTCAGTCTGCTGTGGCTTTCTCTCACTCACTCTCTCAGAAAGAGCATAGGTAGGCTGACCAGATGGCTCAGTGGGTAGAGGTGCTTGTCACTAAGTCATGACTCAAGTTTAATCCCCAAGCCCCACATAGTGAAAATCTCCTGTAGGTTGATTCCTGCAAGTTGTACTCTCACCCCTGTAGTGTATCTGTCCTGATGTGTTTATACACACATACATGCACATACATGCACGTACATACATACATACATACATATATACATACATTCATACATACATATACACACATATGTGCATACAAAATTTTTTTAATTAAAAAGAAAAGGCATGCTCATTTGTCACTGTGGGAATAGACAGTTCAGATCTAGAAATGTGATGAGCAGCCCTAAATAACTCATTTTTTTTTAACAGTCTCAAGAGACACAAAGTCATTAAGAACATAGTAACAAAGACTGAATTCTTTGATTCACTCCTGAGAAAGCTCCAGTTATCTTGGGTGTTGCTTCTAAGTGGGTTCTCCCAGTTGTCCTCAGTGACTGTGGATGTTTTCAGCTTGGCCAATGAGAGGCAGTAGAACTTTAAGGGGTGGGTTCTAATGGCAGGTTTACAGTTCCTTCTGAAAGGAGAACCCTTGGAAGGGCATGTGGACCCTTTCCTTTCTTTTACTCCCTGGCCCTGGGGTGAGTGATTTTGTGTTTAACCACAGGCCCAACAGCAGTGGGACCAATCAACCCATCGAACGTTGAAACCATTGCCAAATAAGTCTATTTTCTTCGTGTTCTTGGTCTCTGCTTGGTTTCTCAGATATTTGTTATAATGACAGGAAGCTAATGCGGTTGATTAAATCATTCTGTGTATTGTTAAAATGATGAACAGCTAACACAGAAAGACAGTTGCTTCCAATACTTCACAATTCTCTAAATTTATTTTTAAGATGTTGTCTGTGGGGGATGTGAATGTGTGTGCCTGCAGTTGTACATATACCATGTACCAGAGTATGTGAATATATGTGCATGCATATATTTGCATGTTTGTGTATCTGTGTGTGTTGTCTGCACTTTTGTACATATGTCAGTGTGTGTGTGTGTGTATGTGTGTCTGTCTGTCTGTCTGTCTGTCAATGCATGTACATGGGCCAAAGTGTGTGTAGGTCTGAGGAACTTTCAGTAATTTTTTTCTCTCCTTCTTCTCAGACTTTCAGAGGTCCAAGATGGCTCTTCCAGCTTGCTAAGCCATCTTGCTGACCTCCAAAGTTAAAATTCTTCAGTGAAAGTAAGAAGTGTGTTTTAATTCTACATAAGAATAAGGATTACTTTAGAAGTTTGTGTCTTGCATTTCTCCATATAAAAGGTCTGAGCCTGATTCTTGGTACTGGTCTGACTCCTAGCAAAGCCAGTAGGGTGTGGATGTCAATTCCAAGGCATCACACTTGGCAGAGGAAGGAGTGAGGATCACATTGCCTAAGGTCCCGCAGGGATGGGAGAGGGAGTGCATCATGTTCCCTCACTGAAGGCAGGTGGTGCTGACTGGGTGATCCTAAGGGAATGAGACTGCAGAACACTGAATAGAGCACTAAGGAATCCTTGGATGCTGACTGAGATAGTCACAAAGCAACAAAGCTCATGCCTTAACTTAGGAACAAAACAGAGCTTGCTAGTTTAATTTCTGTGGTTCCTCAGAGCTATTTTTATATCGTTTATTCCCCTATTGTGTAAGGTACTAGCAATGACAGGCTTTGCAAAGTTCTAGTACTGACTAACACTCCTAACACTGTAGCATGAATCTTCTTCTGGATGTATTGCGGTTTTGTTTTAAGGCAAAGTCATCGTGGCAGTACCTCTTGACAGCTTAACTCAGAGCTTCAATGCAATGCCCTACCTGGGGAACACAGTACTTCTTCAATGCAATGCCTACCTGGGGAACACAGTACTTCTTCAATGCAATGCCTACCTAGGGAACACAGTACTTCAATGCAATGC